>QRFJ01000111.1:690957-1105957 GCA_006176705.1 Cocos nucifera | reverse complement strand
TAAAAATATATTTACTAATATATTGATAAAGTAAAAAATATATTTTATTATTTATATGATATTCTAAATAATTATATAATTAATAAAAATAACATTTTAAAGATAATATATGTTCCAAATATAAAAAAATATCCCATGTGTAGGTAGCTAATATACTAGTACTTATAATTTATGAAGATAAATTGGGGCATCCTAGTAAAATTGGAATCTTATCTAAAATTATTGGATAAAATAAATACCAAATATGGATGTGATAATATCATATTTATGTTCAGATATTTTTTAGTATAATATAAAGCTTGCGATTTGGAATCAAGCCTAGTCTAGCTAGATTTAGATCTCCGATCCTCTTATAATCTATAATGTGATCGAACATACAATTTTGATATCCAGCTGAATTTAATAAATAAAAATAATTTAGATCTTTCTTATTATAAAAATAATGTATAGCTGGTAATTATAAAGATTTTTTAATATTTAGTAAATTAAATTTTATTTCTAGTTTATATCTTCCTCTCATGCAATTCATCCAATAATTTTGATATTAAAATCAAATCAGATCAAATCATCTTTCTGATTGTTGGAAATATTGGAAAGGACAAAATAAGGGGTAGAGAGAGAAAGGAGAGCGGAAAGATGGAGAGATAGAAAATTTTAATATATTATCGATAAGATTAGCTACAATGAATTTTTCTTCCAATAAAATTTTATGTATAGTTTTATAGGATTAAAATTCACATTCCATCATAAATTTTATCCTGAAATTATAAATCTAAATTATTCAAGCAAGTCGGGTTCTGAATCTCCACTCCTTTGACGAGAGAGCTGCCACCTCTCTTCCTCCCACCCTCCCTCCCTCCTTGATCTGTGCAATGCCTCTATCCGATAGCCATTAATATGAAGTGCCGGAAGATATATTTTTCTGACTTTTAAGGCTTTTCATAGAATTAGGTTAGTCTTTCTGAGATTATATCTGGTTTATTCTCCTTCTTGTTCTGAAGTTTTTAGTTGTTAGAGCTGCTTCTCTCTGTTACCGTTGGGAGGCATCGGTTCCCTCACGATCATGGAGATCTGGAGACCCCATCGGATCCCATGCCATTGGACGAAACGGTCGAGAGAACGCCAGCAATAAAAAATGGGCTTTAATATATCCCGAGGTGTGAGCACTAAAAAATCGTTTTTTATTTATTTTAATACAGCCAGGATGGGGCAGAAATAGGAAGAAAGCCACCGTCGTCTCCTCTGCTGTCTTTGAGCCCAGTTCACGTGAAGCCATTCCAATGCTCACCAATCGGCGGATTCGCTCGACCGAGCTCACTCGGTCGTTCTGTTGAAAGACCGAGTCATTCCCGTTCCGGACGAAGCGATGTGACTCGGAAGAAAAGCCATTCAATCCAATAGAGAGTAACCTCTTGCCGTATTGAATACCATTTGCTTGTTTCTTTACTCTTGTGCTGGTATTGGCCTCCATGGAGTCGGAGACCGTCTCTCCAAGGTGTTTGCTTCTCTTTCTCCTCTTGCTTTGTTTCTTTTTTGCTCGCATTTCCTCCATTAGAGCTAAATCTAGCGATGCGGAGGCCCTTTTGGCTTTGAAGGCCTCTATTGATCCTTTGGACGCCATCCCGTGGCGACGAGAGGTCTCGCCGGAGCCCTGCAACGGGTGGTATGGGGTAAAGGAGTGTGCTTCCAATGGGAGGGTCACCAAACTCGTGCTCGAGTTCCTCAACCTCACCGGAACCCTAACGCCGGAGATCCTCGCCCCCCTCGACCAACTCCGTGTCCTCAGCCTCAAGTCCAACTCCCTCTCCGGCGCCATCCCCGACCTTGCCGCTCTCGTCAACCTCAAGTCGCTCTACCTCAACGACAACCGCTTCTCCGGCCGGATCCCGGCCACCCTCGCCGTCCTCCACCGCCTCAAGGTCGTCGTTCTGTCCAACAACCTCCTATCCGGTCCCATTCCGGTGGCCCTGGCCGGAATCCCCCGGCTTTACACCCTCTTTCTCCAGCACAACCGCCTCACAGGGGAGATCCCGCCTTTCGACCAGCCCAGCCTCCGCCACCTGAACGTCTCAAACAACAAGCTCTCCGGCGAGATCCCAGCCACCAAAGCCCTCTTCCAGTTCAATCTCTCTTCCTTCCACCACAACCCCAACCTCTGCGGCTCCCAAATCAAACTCCCCTGTTCTAAAACACCGACCTCTCCGCCCTCCAACAGTCCAAAATCCTCGATTGCTTCCACCATCAATGCCTCTCCTCCTATTATCCCTTCCAATCACAAAATACGCGGCATCAAAAGACTCGTTGCCATCGTCGCCGGCTCCATCGCCGGAGTTCTGGTCCTATCCGCCTGCTTAGCATTAGCCGTATGCTTGGCGTTCAGAAGAAAACGGCAAATCGTAGCAGCGGGAAGCAGAACTCGGGGAGTAGGAGTAGATAAGTCCTTAGAAGAAGGCGGCGGCGGCGGAGGAAAAGGAGTGGAAGGCGGCGGCGGCGACGGCGGAGGAGGAACGAAGGGGGGGTTCTCGTGGGAAGGGGAGGGGCTTGGAAAGCTGGTATTTTGCGGATGTTTGGGGGAGATGTATAGTCTGGACGAGCTGCTGAAGGCGTCGGCGGAGACGTTGGGGAGGGGGACGGTGGGGAGCACGTACAAGGCGGTGATGGAGTCCGGCTTCATAGTGACGGTGAAGCGGCTCAAGGAATCGACCCAGCCCGGAGTGGAGGAGTTCCGGCGACGGATGGAGGAGCTCGGCCGCCTCCGCCATCCCAATCTGGTGCCTCTCCGGGCATACTTACAGGCCAAGGAGGAGCGCCTCCTTGTCTACGATTACTTCCCCAATGGCAGCCTCTTCTCCCTCGTCCATGGTATGCTTTCTCTCTCTCTCCTCTCTTTTTTTTTTTTTGCGTATAAGCCCCCAAAAAATTCTTGATTTCTGATGGAGTCCTTATCTTTTTATATTGAGTTATTGACTATGGTGCAACGCTATCTTCACCATTCCCCGTTCAACTTGGCTGGAGGCTAGTGATGACGTTGGTTCGTTCTTTAGATGCCACCTCATAGCTACATGTGATGGGGATGGAGTAGTGTGGGGAAATATATTTCTTTTATCAGTCCCTGTATCAAAATTCAATAAACTCCGTCCTTAAATTCTAACTTCCTGCTTAATTAATGGCAGCATTCACGTTAATTTATTGTCTTAATCACATTGTATGACCACCGGCTTCAAGGAATTGCTGTGTAAGCCTCCGATAAAAAAAAAAGGAAAAGTTTTGGAGTAATGAACAATGTGACAAATTTTGTGTTTATAAAATATAGTATGTGTAAGGGGTTGTTTTAAAAAAATCCACCCTCCAAGGCCCATTCCACCTTTCCCTCCATCCAGCGAGCGGCATGGCGAGAGAGTCATTCTGTTAGCGACGGGACGAAGAACCCTGGTGGTCCTTCTGATCAGTGCTTCTTTGTCTTACCTTGGGCCGTTCCCTGTACTTCCTTTGTCTCATCCTCTGGGCTGATGCGACTCCTTACGAGTGCCATCCGTAACGAGTCTCGTAAAACGTACGGTCATGATCAACGATACTGTTAAACTATTCCACAAGTTGCTGGGTGATCGTACTCCTCGTTCGTGCCCACGGATAAAACACAACCGAAACGAATCACGAGTGGCATCCCAAGTCACGGAGTCGCAAAAGTCCTTTCGGGTCAAAAGTTGCTGCAGCCGGTCATCCGACCGAGTTAAAACATTAAGGTCCATAAAGTGGGAGTAAATTAGTATTAATACTTATTTAGCCATGAGCTGTCTCAACTTCGTTGCCTGAAATAACCCCGCGTCTACTTTCGTTCTCGTGAACCTTTTAACGTGAAAGGCCGGTGCTTGGGATTGTCTGCAATGATGCACTAGACTTCTCAGTGCTGGTCTTGTCCCTTGCCGTATAACCTGGTCTTCTCTGGAAAGCCTTGCACTAATTTGGCTGCTTCTTGTTTGTTGGTTTGCGCCACTCGCTTTGGTGCGGTCTTCCTCTTGTTTCCTAGACGATTCCACTTCCTGCTTCGTTGGTCCACTTCTCATTCCCAACGTCCAAACTACATGTGAAGCAAAATGCCTTGGTGAACCAGTTTTTGGAATGGTTACCAAAAAAAACTAGTTTATGGAACACAAATTATTATGTAGGCATGTGATTGCACATGGAACGAACTATAAATTCCGTGATTCCGTATCTGTTTAATGATTTTTTATTAGTTTTAATTCCATGATATCCATGCACTTCTCCAAACGATTTTATTTTGCATTCATCATCTTGATCTGCACGCTCTGACAAATGAATGGGAGGGTTCATCAGATGTGTGGCTGTGATTTGATCTGAGCAGGATCCCGGCCCTCCGGCAGCGGGAAGCCCCTCCACTGGACATCGTGCCTGAAGATCGCCGAGGACGTCGCCGCCGGCCTCCTCTACCTACACCAATCCTCGCCGCCCGTCGTCCATGGCAACCTCAAGTCCTCCAACGTCCTCCTTGGTACGGACTTCGAGTCCTGCCTCACCGACTACGGCCTCGTCCCCTGCCTCCTCCCCTCCGCCGACGACGACCACCACCTCCCTGCCTCTTCCTCCATCTTCTACCGCGCCCCCGAAACCCGCCACCCCCGCTCCCGCTTCTTCACCCCCCACTCCGACGTCTACAGCTTCGGCGTCCTCCTCCTCGAGCTCCTCACCGGCAAGACCCCCTTCCAAGACCTTGTCGAGGAACACGGCGCCGACATCCCCCGGTGGGTACGCTCCGTGCGCGACGAGGAGAAGGAGTCCGGGGAGGACCCGGTGTCGTCCGGGAACGAGGCGTCGGAGGACAAGCTGGCGGCACTGCTCAACGTGGCGATGGCGTGCGTGGCGGTGGAAGCGGAGCGGCGGCCGGCGACCAAGGAGGTGCTGAAGATGATCCGGGACACGCGGACGGAGGTGATCGTGTCATCGAACAGCAGCGACCACTCTCCGGGACGGTGGTCGGATACGGTGCAGAGCTTGCCGAGGGAACGTGGGCCAGAGCATTTGAATTTTGGAGAGAGGGACTGATCGGGTTTTTAAATGATTCTTCTCTTCAACGGCCAAGTTGTAGAGTCCCTGGAGTGTGGTGTGAAACTTTGAGATTTTAGAGATTATTCGAGATTGGATTCTTCCTCTCTCTCTCTCTCTCTCCCTTCTTCTTCTTCTTTGTTTTTTTTTTTTTTTTCTCCTACTGGTATGTGGCCCCACTCTGTTCTTTTCACTTCTTTGTGATGCAGGGGCTGTTTGATCTTTCTCTGCCTAGATTCTGATGTATACGTTATTTTACAAGATACATCCATCCATATGATACATGGGCCCTCACAAATTTGAAGGGGACTACTGTTGAATCGTGATACACCGGGGAACATGAGGTCCCATGATCCTGTTCTTGCAAGGGACAGACATGTTCGCTGGAAAGGATATCCATATGCACGTCGTATCTGGATGAGCGGGGATCATGGAGTGATACTCTAGTATGAGAAAGATGGTTGCTACCCAGCAAAGGACAATGGGGCCATGCTGCTCAAAAGAAGACACGCTTGCTCGGCAGTGCATGATACAATAAGGGATGATTTCAAAATAGAAGTAAGAATGAGTTGGGCTATTCGAGTTTGATTTGAATCTAAACTTGATTCAATTTGATTATTATCAATTTCAAACTGAACTCAAACACTCACAGGCTCGCAAATCTATTTAAATATATATATATATTGGTAGGTTAAGACTAGAATTTAAATTCAAGTAGGACTCAATTTATACTCCAATTGAATCAAATCAATCTCAAATATTAATCTTTTTTTTTTAAGATATTAAAATTCAAGTCCAAATATTTTGAATCAAATTGAACCTACTCAACTCGATTACATCCCTATTTCTTAGGTGAGCAACGAGGATACAACCTTATGGTCATGGCATGGAGGAAAAAAAATATACATTGAAATTTGGCACACCAAGAATTACCGAGCTGCTGAATAAATGATGAAGATGCAGAAGTTTTGCTGGGATAAAGATATCCATGTCCAATCATGCACCATAATAGTGAGAATTACACTATTATAGATGAAGATTATTGCTACATGAGTGAGGATGTGTCGCAGAGCACAGGATGAAAAGACTAGGATGGCTCCACATCCATGGTGGGAATTACATCCAGAAGGAACAGAACTTCACTACTTCAGATTAAGCAGTCGGTTAATATTCGCTTAATTCCATGTGAATATGACAAGCAAAAAAAGTTGAGAAGTTTTAACATAAACAATGGGCTGGCTGAGCTGTCTGAACAAAGCAAATTGGCATTTGAACTAAATATTGCGATGCACAGAAAGGAAGAGAACATTCAAGAAGCCTGTGAGAGACGAGCAAGAGCTGCAGCTCTTTCTAGTGCCTTTAAGCGGTTGGCTTCCATGCGGGCCCTTTGCTCTTCAGTAATCTGAATTCTGCTAGGCACTGTCGCAGTATTTACTGCTGCTTGATTTGATGGCTCTTCCAAAGATCTAGGCTCCAGGTTTACTTCAGAAGCAGCTATGCCTTGCGAACCTTGACAAGGTTCCTGCAGTCGCACATGGCAATTTCAAAAACAGAGCTGTCATGCTCTGGCTGATGTGTATAAAGAGATTGCAATTGGCATGCAAGTAGAAATCTACAGTATACTATATAAGTTACATTTCTCATAGTCAACCATATCCAAGACTCCAAGTTAGGATATCCAAGTTAGAGTAATGTTTCTCATAGTCAAGAATATATAAATACAATAACTTGAGAAAAATACATAAATAAAAAAATCTCCATTTGGATTCAGCAGATATCAAATGTTAAATCAGTAAAAAAACTTGTAGAAATATAGTTTCTACTCAAGGAAGTCATAGTCTCCTAATATGAAAATGAAATTTCTGACAAAAAAATCTGAGCTGAAAAAAGAGACCATGGGTTCAAGTCCACTGAGACACTAGTTGCACCATTTGATCAACAATCTAGTGTTTGAAAATTTCACAGAGCTTCTTTACAAAGCAACCATCAGCAAACAACTCAAAGGAAAGAACAGCGACTTTGATTATGGACATGACTGCCCAGATAGAGTGTCGGTCTTGTTATGAATATCAAACAGCTAAACAACTTACCTCAGCAGCCTTTTGGTAAATCTCATTAAACATATCTTCCTGTATATCATCACCATCATGACTCTCCAATGGTGGATCTATAGTATCAGCAATTTGGTCCCCCATGGCAGCACCTTCTGTGGCAATAAATTGTTCAAAAAGATTAGATTCATGAACATTTCCACTATCTACTGTTTATAGCTTCTGTCAGACATTAAAAGACTGGCATTAAGAAAATGACACTAATGCCATATGATGGTGGTTGCAAAAATTATGCAATGTTAACCTTGTTTGAAGCCTAACCTCTAAATAATTTCAAGACAACAGCTGTTCACACATCAATAGACACATATAATCCAGTATATATAAATCTTATGCATTTTGACATTGAAAATGGGCATAACATGCTGCTAAAGTGGTGATGTTGTCATCAACAAGGGCCGAAATTTCCTTTTCTTGATCATAACAAAATATGATCTGATTAATAACAGCATCGAGAATAACTGTATATTAGTGGCATGTCCGAAATGCAAATTTTGCAACAACATAGTAATATAAACAAAGATGCTTAGTGAGAAATGGTGTTGATACAATATAACTTCAAATGGAGAATTCATACTTAGATAAGGTTACTTGTTATATACCTACTTCACACTCCAGAGGGACATGTTCAACTCGTGGTTCATGCAGCTTTGTGGGGTCTCCTCCTCTGGCTACTCTATCTCTCAGTTCTGCAATGCATCTCTTCATGAAAAGAAAATGTAAAAAAGGTATAAGTGAGAGAAGATTAGGCAATACTACAATTTATCATGTGAGGTGCACATGTCGCTGTATAAGTGAGAGAAGATTAGGCAAAACTACAATTTATCATGTGAGGTGCACATGTTGCTGCCCCCCAAAGTTTGCACTATAATGGCAGAGATGATACATGAATAGGCTTGCAAGCTGTAGTTGAAACCTAAAAAAGACCAAACAAGAGGGCAGATGGGAGAAGAATGAAGATGACAAGTCTGATGGATTTCACTATTATTCACATTCAAGATTCCAACATGAAAGGGGAAAAATACACATGTGCAGTCCTCCCATGAAAAGCCACTAAAGCAATTCCTAGACCAACTTTGTAAATTATTGATAAAGAAACCTACAAAAGCATTGCAGCTAGAACTCTTAGATAAACCTTATGTTCAGCAAATATGCCCAATGATAACAAACAACTAAGAATCCCAATCTAAAGTAGATCGTTAGTTGATGTCAGCTGTTATCAAATTCCACATATCAGTTAGAGAGAGAGAGAGAGAGAGAGAGAGAGAGAGAGAGAGAAGTTTGCACTTTGCAGATGCAATGAATAGAAACTAAAGTTTAATTGTTTGATGAAAAGTAAAAAATCTTCTTAGAGATTTACTTATGACAACCGGCAACTATTAGATATCTGAATATCTATTTTTGGATATTTTATTACCCACAAAATTGTTTACCAAAGGGGTAAACTAGTAACTGTATATAGCAGAACAAAGTTAAATTGAATCAAGAAATCACATGCTTTTACAATTGAAAATAATTAATTATAATAAATTAACACCTGATAAACTTGCATTTGTTTTCGATGCTTGTTTCATCTTTCTAAGAACAACGGAGCAATCTTTTATCCCTATCTGAACATTGGTCAAGATTGATTCAATCAAGATGACGCAAACTTGAAACTATTTTTTTCTATCAGGGGAGAAAATGGTTGCAATATCAATGTTTAGCAATTAGAAAAAGTATCCCACAACGCAGGTGATATGTCCTTCACAAAAAGAAGAAAAAAAAAGGATAATTAATTCCATACTTGTAAACACGATTAAAATATAAAAGCCATTGTGGTAAATCATGAAAAAAGTATAGCAAGTCAATGTTGAAACATCATAGAAATCTCCTAGATGACCTTGCAATTGGAAAGATAATACATATTTTATTCTGAGTGGAAAAAATAAAGGACAGGATACACATAAGAAGATAAGAAGTTGCTCCTAAGACCAGCGATAACCAACCTACAGGAATAATTTACTAATACCCAGCTAAAGAGGGCAACTTACTAACTTTGTTTGAAAAGCAGCAATAGGCATGTGGAATGGTTCTATATGAAGATTTTTACTAGTGATTTCAACTCTAATGTTGACATAAATACAGAGCATGGCCTTGATAGCGGAACTAGTTAGGCTTTTTCTTTCCTATGCAAGAAACCGACCATACCTTATGCCCCCAATTAACTTCTATAACAACGTGACAGAAATATCATCAATGCGTGGCATCAAGAGACATAGTAATGCATCATAATTGTACTCCAAAATCTTTGTACATCCTTCAACTAAGTGTGATAAGAAAAAAGAAAAAGAAAAATCGTTGCATCTTCATAGAAAAAGCTTACCCTGACTCGCTTGGTGGCACCAACTTGCTCAACTTTGTGCACAAATTGATCAAAGGAGTAATATGGGATCAAACGAGCATGCCATTGTGCGTACAAATTAATCAAATTACCCAGATCACTGACCTGTGCAAGCAAGGCAAATACTCATTCCTCATTGGAGGACTGAAGAAAAATACTAACTGGAAAAAAATTCGCAAGTTTGAAGTAAATTCACAGTCATAACAACTCAAACAAGCTGTAGCCATTTACAGAAGTGGTCCTATGGTATACCTTTGCCCAAAAAACAAATAACCACGAGTTAACAGTTCTGTTCTAGCAATCAAGAACTGAAAGGCTTAAGAAATTGAGGCCGGAGGTCAGGAGAAATTTAGCAATCTCTATCAGAGGAAAAAACATAATGAATAACCTCAAATTAAAATAGGCTTTTTCCTGGATAAAAAGTTGGGCTTTACCAGTAGAGAAGATTTTAACTGCTAAAATGAAAAAAAACGAAGGAAATCTGACATGAGATAGTAAAGAACCCCCTAATTTGAGATCATAGAGGACATCACTATCCATAGATCAAAAATTATAACAACCATAAATTAGCAACAAAAGACTGCAGATAAGAGAGCACGAGAGATGCAAACTAGCAGATTGCGTATATGAAGACGGAGATCCAGAAAGGATTTCGAAAAAATCAGCGAATATCTAAGTTTTAAATCAAAGGCAAGATGGGAGCTTTACCTCATGACCGCGACCATGGTACTTAAAGGAACGGGGGAAATGGCGGAGGACGTAGCCGAGGCCGTCTTCAGAGAGGAGAAGATCCGGCGTGAGCTTGGGCCTCGTCCTCGGGAGCTTCTTGGCGGCGGATGAAGCATTGGTAGTGGCCTTCCCTGAGGGTGGCTGCTGAGGGAATTTGGATGAGGAAGAGAAGGGTGTCCTAGGGTTAGGATTAGGGTTAGGGTTGGGATTCGCCGCAGAAGAAGAAGAAGGGCAGTCTCGCGACCAATGGCCGGGCCTGCCGCACTTAAAGCATCCCGTCGCCGCTCCACCTCCCGCCGCCCCGGTCGCCTGCATCCCTCTTACCCTCTCTCTGACTCACGCTCTGACTTTTTATGGCGGGAAAGAAAGGCGCGCCGCGCGCGGTGTTTTTATTTTGGCGCGGATTTATGGGCGGAAGCAATTTTGGGCTGCAACGTATGGCGTGGAAAGAATTTTTTAATGTTATTTTTAAAAATACATTATTTTAAAAAAATTATTTTAACATATTTGATTGATGATAAAAATATAATTTATTTTGAAATAATTAATATTTAATTAAACATTCATTTTTTAGATAAATTATATAAAATATCTATTATATTTTTAATATAAAAAAAAAACTTCATTACGTTTTAAATACTAACATTGTTTGTAAATAAAAGATCATGATGATTCAGAATATTTTTTTATCTTATATTATGGTGGAGGAGGATTTGAGGTATTATAATTAAAAAAATATTTATTTATATAGTAGATTTTTTTGATGATTTTGTTGGTACAGAATCTGGTTGACGCCGGATCGAGCTAGAGCTGAGGAAAAGGTCGCCGCCGGTGACCTACAAAATAAAGTTCCATTCGAAGTCGGTGGTGATAGCTCCAGCAGGATCCTCCAATGATCAACTCAACTCTTCTGACCAATAAAAATAGAGTGCTCAGAAAAAAGTTCAGCAGAGTTTCGAAAAGGAGAAGAGAGCTTAGAGAAAATGTATCTGAAGGGTCCCTTTTATAGATGGAGCTCGGAGCAGACTGATAGTGACAGCCATAGCCGTCCGATAGCTGGCCGCTCGAAGCTGCATAGGATTTATTATGGAGAGGGGCATCGCCTATAGCAGACTGATAGTGACAGCCATAGCCATCCGGTAGCTGACCACTCAAGGCCACATGGGGTTTATTACAGAGAGGGGCACCGCCTGCAACAGATTAATAGTGACAGCCATAGCCGTCCAGTACCGAGCTGCTCGGGGCCACGTGGAGAGATGAAGAGCTTTAACATATGTCAATTCTAGAGGAGTTCGGGCTCCTAAAGGAAATACGGCTAGAGGGGATCATCCGAGAGGAATACTACTTAAAATTTAGAAGTAATCCGCTGGAGGAATTCGGATGGAGTTTGACTGATAGAGAAGTCCAGAAAGAGTCCGACTGGTGGAGAAGTTCGACTGAAAAAGTTTGATTGGTGGAGAAGTTTGGCTGAAGGAGAAGTTCGGAAGGAGTTCGGCTCCTGAAGGAATCCGACTGAAGAAGAAGTTCGGAGGAAGTTTGACTCCTGGAGAAATTCGATTGAAGGAGTTCGGAGGGAGTTTGGCTCCTGAAGGAATCCGATTGAAGGAGAAGTCCGGAAGGAGTTGGGCTCATGGAGGAATTCGACTGAAGGAGAAGGAGTCTCCTGTAGATCCGTCTGAAGGAGTTCGAGGAAGCTCTTGAAGGAATTCGATTGAAGGAGAATCTGAAAGGAGTCCGTAAAAACTTGAAGGAGTTGAAAGCTCCTAGAAGGAGTTCAACTCCGACAAAAGAAGAAGTCCGGAGGAAGTTTGGTTCCTGGAGAATCCGATTGAAGAAGAAGTCCGAAAGAAGTTCGGCTCCTGGAGAATCCAACAGAAGGAGAAGTCCGAAAGAAGTTCGGCTCCTGAAGGAATCCGATTAAAGAAAAAGTCCGGAAGAGTTGGGCTCTTGGAGGAATCCGACTAAAGAGAAGTTCGGAGAAGTTGGCTTCTAGAGGAATCTTGACTAAAAGAGAGATCCGAAAAGAGTTCGGCTCCTAGAGGAATCTAATTGAAGAAGAAGTCCGAAGGAAGTTCGGCTTCTGGAGAGATCCGACTCTAGGAGAAGTCCGAAAGAAGTTGAGCTCCTGGAGGAATCTGACTGAGGGAGAAGTCACGAGGAAGTTAGGTTCCTGGAGGAATCCGACTAAAGGAGAAGTTCGGTAGGAGTTCGGCTCCTGCAGGAATTCGATTGAAGAAGAAGTTCGGAAGGAGTCCGACTGACGGAGAAGTCCGACCGAAGGAGAAGTTTATAAGGAGTTCGGCCACTATAGGAGTTCGAAAGGGGTTCGACCGCTGGAGGAGTCCGAGAGGGGTTCGGCCACTGAAGGAGTTCGATTGCTTGAAGGAGTTCGGCTGGGGTTCGACCACTGGAGGAAGTCTGGAGGGTTCGACCGCTGGAGGAGTTTGCTACTAAAGAAGTTCAATTGGGGTTCGACTGCTGGAGGAAGAATTCTCAATCGAATCTCTTTCATGATTACCAGTCGCATTAGGCTAAGCATCAGACTGGACTTCGGTGGGAGCAGGGTTTATCCCTAATAATAGTCTCCCGACTCTCGAGTTCGAAATTCGAAAGAAGAAAGTACAGAAAGACGACTGTTGAAGTTCTTTTCCATGCTCTACATCCGTTGAGGTTGAAACTCAGGGGAGATCTTATCTCCTGTCGGGGTTGAAGGAGATCTTATCTCCTATTGAGGTTGACGTTGAAGCTCGTTGGCGTTGAAGCTCAAGAAAGATGTTATCTCCAGCCGAGGTTGAAGGAGATCTTATCTCCTATTGAAGGATTGGAGCTCGGGGGAGATATTATCTTCAGTCGAGGTTGAAAGAGATCTTATCTTCTGTCCCGAGTTCCCGCACTTGTTGCTCATTGTGGATGCTAAGCTCGTTGTGGACGTCGAACTTATTATGGATGTCAAACTAGAACCTCTCTTGCAAACCAGGATAAGGTTTTGCCTTTTCGCATTTGACGTAGTCAGGTTGTTGTGGAAAAACACCTGTAAAGATTCTCCACCGAGCTTCTTCCTTCTCTACGTCTTTGGTCTACGAGGTTTCGACTTTTGCTCATGTTAGAATGAGATTCTCCTTCTGTTCCTAAAAGGCTGTAGGGGCACATTAGAGTCGTTATCGAAGCCTCTCCTCTCACCTCGTCTAAAATGAACAAGGCCTTCGACTTCGCTCACGTTAGGACGAGGTTCTCTTCCTATTTCTAACGAACTATAGAAGCACATAAGGGCCATTGTCAGGGCCTCTCCCCTCATCTCGTCTAAAATGGACGAGGCCTTCGACTTTACTCACGTTAGGATGAGGTTCTCCTCCTGTTCCTAATAGACTATAGGGGCATATAAGGGCCGTTGTCAGGATCTCTCTCCCTCATCTCGTTTAAAATGAATGAGGCCTTCGACTTTGCTCACGTTAGGGAAGGTTCTTCTCCTATTTCTAACGGATTGTAGGGGCATATTAAAAGCCATTGTTAGGGCTTTCTCTCTCTCATCTCATCTAAAATGAACGAGGCCTTCGACTTTGCTTACGTTAGGATGAAGTTCTTCTCCTATTTCTAAACGAACTGTAGGAGCACATAAGGGCCATTGTCAGGACCTCTTCCCCTCATCTTTCGTCTAAAATGGATGAGGCCTTCGACTTTGCTCACATTAGGATGAAGTTCTCCTTCCTTCTATTTCTAACGGACTGTAGGGACACATAAGGGCCATTGTGAGGCTTCTCCCCTCATCTCGTCTAAAAATGGATGAGGCCTTCGACTTTGCTCATGTTTGGATGAGGTTCTCCTTATGTTCCTAACGGATTGTAAGGGCACATAAGGACCGTTGTCAAGGCCTCTTCTCTCATCTTGTCTAAAAATGAACGATGCCTTCGACTTTGCTCACATTAGGACGATGTTCTCTTCTTGTTCCTAATGGGTTGTAGGGGCATGTAAGGGCCATTGTCAGGGCCTCTCCCTTCATCTCGTCTAAAATGGACGAGGCCTTCGACTTTGCTCATGTTAGGACGAGATTCTTTTTTTGTTTCTAATAGGCTGTAGGGGCATATAAGGGCCATTGTTAGGACCTCTCCTCTCATTTCATCTAAAATGAGTGAGGCCTTTGACTTTGCTCACGTTATGACAAGATTCTTCTCCTATTCCTAACGAGCTGTAGGGACACATAAGGGCCGTTGTCAGGGCCTCTTTTCTCATCTCGTCTAAAATGAACGAGGCCTTCGATTTATTCATATTAGGACGAGGTTCTCCTCCTGCTCCTAACATGGCCACTATTGATTGCTTCTTTCCTGTCATCACATAGTTTTTGCATTAAGAAGCCATAATATTGAAATAAAGGAGTTTTATTGAAGAAAAATTACTGATAATACATTCTCAGATTTTCTGAATTCCAAGGTCGTGAGAGCGTTATTCCTTCAAGCTTCTTCAGACGATAAGTTCTAGATCGGACGACCTCATCTATTTCATATGGATCTTTTCAATTCGGGGCAAGCTTTCTCTGGCTCTGAGGCTGAGAGATGGCGGCTCGTCGAAGCACTAAGTTTCCCAGAGATAGTGTTGATGATGTCGAGAGGCAGCCGATCTCCATGTTGTTCCTCCCTCCTTAGTGGTTCTGGCTGCAACAGTGCCCTCGACCGATCTTCACTTGCTTCAGATCGACGTCTGAGGAATCGACCCAGCCAGCCTCTCTTAATGAGCTCCTCGATCTCGTCTTGGAGCTGAATGCATTCTTCAGCATCGTGGCTGTTATCACGATAGTAGAGGCAGTATTTACTAGGATTACGCTTGTCGGGATGAGTGTGCATCCTTTCAGGACTCGACAGTTGCTCCTTGATCTCCATCAATACTTGCATTTTTGGAGTTTTGAGGGAGGCATAGTTATGAAATCTTCTGGGGGGAGAACTTCGTACCCTTCTATCGGGGCTTCTTTGATGATGAGCTCGAGGAGGAGCGCGGTCGAACTTTATTCAACCCTCCATCAGTCGTGGGTTTACTAGACTCGCCCACCCACCACTTTTCTATGACTTTCTCATCTTTCAATTTGAAGACTTCTTCCATTCGGATATATCCTTTAGTCCAAGCTAGCATATCGGCAAAGTCCCTGAAATACTTCTTCTCTAGGGAGAACAATAAATCAATATTCTGAAAGTCGTCCTGACTTTTTATGGTGGGAAAGAATGGCGCACCGCACGCAGTGTTTTTATTTTGGCATGAATTTATGGGTCGAAGCAATTTTGGGCTACAACGTATCACGTGGAAAGAATTTTTGAATGTTATTTTTTAGGAATACATTATTTAAAAAAATATATTTTAGCATATTTGATTGATGATAAAAATATGATTTATTTTGAGATAATTAATATTTAATTAAATATTTATTTTTTAGATAAAATTATATAAAATATCTATTATATTTTTAATATAAGAAAAAACTTCATTGCATTTTAAATACTAACATTGTTTGTAAACAAAAGATCATGATGATTCAGAATATTTTTTTATCTTATATTATGGTGGAGGAGGATTTAAGGTATTATGATTAAAAAAATATTTATTTATATAGTAGATTTTTTTGATGGCTTAAAAAAATATTTTAAAAAAACTTTCAATTTTTATTATGTGAGAAAGTTCAAAACCTGTGTTTTATATGAATTTTTTTTCTCATTAAATATAAGTGTTGGTGCAGAATCTAATCGACGTCGAATTTAAATGGAGTTGAGGAAGAAGAGATCGCCGTCGGTGATATGCAAAACGAAGTCTCATCCGAAGTCGGTGGTGGTGGCTTTAGTAGAACCCTCTAACGATCAAGTCAGCTCTTCTGGTCAATACAAATGAAGTGCTCAAGAAAGAAGTCAGTAGAGTTTTGGAAAGGAGAAGAAAGCTTAGAGAAAATGTATCTGAAGGGTCCCTTTTTATAGACGAAATCTATAGCGGATTGATAGTGACAGCCATACCGTTCAATAGTGGAGCGCTCGAGGCCGCATGAAGTTTGTTATGGAGAGAGAGATATTGCCAGACTGATAATGACAATCATAACCATCCGATAGTGGGCTCCTCAGGGCCGCATGAAATTTGCTATGAAGAGAGAGGTGTCGGTAGATTGATAATGACCGTTAGTCGTAATTTAATAGCCAAAGTTTGAAGAAAGCAAGCATTGGTTGGTGAAGAACTTTGACATATATCAATTTTAGAAGAGTTCAGACTCCTAAAGAAAATACGGCTAGAAGAGACCATCTGAGAGGAATACTACTTAAAATTTGGAAGTAATTCGCTGGAGGAATCCAGATGAAGTTTAACTGAAGGAGAAGTTCGAAAGGAGTTCGACTCTTGTAGGAATCCGACTGAAGTAGAAGTCCAGAAGAAATTTGGCTCCTAAAGGAATTCGACTGAAGGAGAAGTCTGAAAGAAGTTCGACCGTTGGAGGAGTTCAGCCATTAGAGTAGTTCGACTGCTGAAAAAGTTTGGCTGGGGTTCGATCATTGGAGGAAGAATTTTCGATTGAAGTTCTTCCATGATTACTAGTTGATTAGGCTAAGCATCAGACTAGACTTCGATGGGAGCAGGATTTATCCCCAATAATAGTCTCCCTACTTTCGAGTTTGAAATTCGAAAGATGGGAGTACAAAAAAGAGGACTGCCGAAGTTCTTTTCCAGACTTTACATCCATTTAGGTTGAAACTCGAGGGAGATCTTATCTCCAACCGAGGTTAAAGAAGATCTTATCTCTTATTGACGTTGACGTTGAAGTTGAAGCTGAAGAAGATCTTATCTCCAGCAGAGGTTAAAGGAGATCTTATCTCTTGTTGACGTTGACGTTGAAGCTCGGAGGAGATCTTATCTCCTGTTGAAGGATTGGAGCTTGGGGGAGATCTTGTCTCCAGCCGAGGTTGAAGGAGATCTTATCTCCTATTGACGTTGTCGTTGAAGCTCGGGGGAGATCTTATTTCCAGCCGAAGTTGAAGGAGATCTTATCTCATGTTGACGTTGTCGTTGAAGCTTGAAGGAGATCTTATCTTCAGCCGAGATTGAAGGAGATCTTATCTTCCGTTGACATTGACGTTGAAACTCGGGGGAGATCTTATCTCCAATCGAGGTTGAACGAGATCTTATCTCCTGTCAGAGGGTTAGAGCTCGGAGGAGATCTTATCTCCAACTAAGGTTGAAGAAGATTTTGTCTCCTGTTAAGGTTGACGTTGAAGCTCGAAGGAGATCTTATCTTCAATCGAGGTTGAAGGAGATCTTATCTCCTATCGAGGTGGGGTCACTCTTCTCACATCGTCTAAAATAAACGAGATCTTCGATTTTACTCACGTTAGGACGAGGTTCTCCTCCTATTCCTAATGGACTGTAGGAGCACATAAGGATCATTGTCGGAGTCTTTCCTCTCACCTCATCTAAAATGAATGAGGCCTTCAACTTTGCTTATGTTAGGACGAGGTTCTCCTTCTGTTCCTAACGGGCTGTAGGGGCACATAAGGACCGTTGTCAGGGCCTCTTCCCTCATCTCGTCTAAAATGAACGAGGCCTTTGACTTTGCTCACATTAGGACGAGGTTCTCCTTCTGTTCCTAATGGGCTGTAGGGGCACATAAGGACCGTTGTTAGGGCCTCTCCCCTCATCTCATCTAAAACGGACGAGGCCTTCGACTTTGCTCACGTTAGGATGAGGTTCTCCTCCTGTTCCTAATGGACTATAGGGGCACATAAGGACCGTTGTCAGGGCCTCTCCCCTTATCTCGTCTAAAATGAACAAGACCTTCGACTTGCTCATGTTAAGATGAGGTTCTCCTCATGTTTCTAACATGATCACTATTGATTGCTTCTTCTCTGTCATCATATAGTTTTTGCACCAAGAAATAATAATGTTGAAATGAAGGAGTTTTATTGGAGAAAAATTATTGGTAGCACATTCTCAGATTTTCTGAATTCTATGATCGTGGGAGTGTTGTTCCTCCGAGCTCCTTCTAGCGATAAGCTCCGAGCCGGACGACCTCCTCTATTTCATACGAGTCTTTCCAATTTGGGACAAGCTTTTTTTGGCTCTAAGATCAAGAGATGGTGGCTCGCCGAAGTACTAAGTCCCCCAGAGATAGTGTTGATGATGCCGAGAGACGGTCGATCTTCTTGTTGTTCCTCCCTCCTTGATAGTTCTGGCTGCGGCAGTGCCCTCAACCAATCTTCTCTTGCTTCAAGCCGACGTTTGTGGAGCATTGAGGGGGGCATAGTTGTGAAACCTTCTAGGAAGAGAAGTTCATCGTGCCCTTCTATCGGAGCTTCTTTAACAATGAGCTCAAGAAGGAGTTCGGGCTCGCTTGCACTCGGAGGGAGTTTGTGAGCATGGCCGAACTTCATTCGGCCCTCCATCAGCTGTGGATTTATTAGACTCGTCCGTCTGTCACTCTCCTATGACTTTCTTATCTTTCAATTTGAAGGCTTCTTCCACTCGGACATATCCCTCAGCCCGAGCTAGCAGATCAACAAAATCCCTGGGATACTTCTTCTCCAAGGAGAACAACAAATCATTCTTCTGAAGGCTATCCTTGAGTGCGGCCATTGCAACAGACTGATCCAAATTTTGGACCTCAAATATAGCAGCATTAAATCGGATGACATAAGTTTGGATAGATTTTTTCTCCTTCTATTTGATATTCATCAAAAAATTTGAATCTCAATGGGAACATTGGCTGCTAACAAAATGAGCCACAAACTGATGGCTCATCTCATTAAAGAAGAAGATCGTATCCGACTTCAATGTCGAGTACCAATTTCTTGCTGCTTTCTTTAAGGTAGATGGAAAAGCTCGACATAATATGGTGTTTGATGCACCATGGAGTAGCATCATGGTCCGAAAGGCTTTCAGGTGAATGACCAGATCAGAGGTTATATCGTAGCTTTCAAATTAGGGGAGCTTGAAGTTCGATGAACGAGCTCTTGCATAATTTGGAGAGAGAAAGAGGGATTGGTGTAGACATCGTCAAGATGAACCAGGGCAATATGATAGAGTTTCTCAATCCGTCGGTCCATCTTTCATAGTTTTTAATCGAGGACGTCATCTCGATCGCAGATCTTGGAAGGCTTTCGACTGTAGATGGGGAAGGTCTCTTCCGAAGAAGAATCATGATATGCTAGCCCAAGTGCTCTTCCTTGGGATCGGTTCTTGATATTTCGATGGTGGATTTTCTGACAGAATCACCATCGGAGGCTGTCGCATGGCCTGCACTATCTCGGTGAGGCCCTGAACCCACTGCATTAGTAGGTTAAACTGCTCCAGATCTACCATGGCCATCGGTGGAGGAGAAGGTTGAAGCACCGGGGTTGGAGCAGGAATGGATGGGTCTGGCTCGGATCTGACGATAGAAGCGGTAGATCTTTAGATAGTCACCTTCTTTGGAGGCATTTCTTGGGATCGAGGGAGAGGATGGAGATGGATCTTGAATAAGAAGATCCATAGGGTCGGCTGAGCACTCTTTTAAGAATAAGGATACCTCAGAAACAGAGCTCTTCCTCTAGCGCCAATTCTGTTGGTGCAGAATCTGATCGATACCGAATCGAGCTGGAGTTGAGGAAGAAGAGGTCACCATCAGTGACCTACAAAATGAAGTCTCGCTCAGAGTCGATGGTGGTGGCTCCGATAGGACCCTTAGAACGATCAAATCAGCTCTTCTGGCCAGTAGGAATGGAGTGCTCAAGAAAGAAGTCACCAAAGTTTAGGAAAGGAGAAGAGAGCTTAGAGAAAATATATCCGAAGGATCTCTTTTTATAAATAGAGCCTATAGCAGATTGATAATAATAGCCATACCATCCGGTAGTGGGCTGCATGAGGTTTGTTACGGAGAAAGAGGTATTATCAGACTAATAGTGACAGCCATAACTGTTCGGTAGTGGGCTGCTCAGGACTGCATGAGATTTGCTATGGAGAGAGAGGTGTCGGTAGATTGATAGTGACCGTTCATCGTGATTTAATAGCCGAAGTTTGGAGGAAGTAGACATTGGTTGGTGAAGAACTTTGATATATATCAATTCTAGAGAAGTTCGGACTCTTAAAGAAAATATGGCTAGAAGGGATCATCTGAGAGGAATACTATTTAAAATCTAGAAGTAATCCACTGAAGGAATCCAGATGAAGTTTGACTGAAGGAGAAGTTCGGAAGGAGTTCGGCTCCTATAGGAATCCGACTGAAGGAGAGGTCCGGAAGGAGTTCGGCTCCTATAGAAATTCGACTGAAGAAAAAGTTTGAAAGCAGTTCAGCTCCTCTAGGAATCCAACTGAAGGAGAGGTTCGGAAGAAGTTTGGCTCCTATAGAAATCCGACTGAAGGAGAGGTCCGGAAGGAGTTCGGCTCCTGAAGAAATTCGACTGAAGGAGAAGTCCGAAAGGAGTTCGACCACTGGAGAAATTTGGCTGGGGTTCGACCGTTGAGGAGTTCGACTGGGGTTCGATCGTTGAAGGAGTTTGGTTGGGGTTCGACCACTGGAGAGAATTTTCGATTGAAGCTCTTTCCTGATTATCCGTTGCATTAGACTAAGCATCAGACAAGATTTTGGCAGGAGCAAAATTTATTCCCAACAATAAGAATTAAATTATTATGAAAATATTTTTTTTAATCTCTCTTTTTTGAAAATTGCAACCAAGCAAGAGAGGTTTTTCTAATTCTCATTAACCACACACTTTTCACCCTCCACTTTCCATAAATCAAATGAGTCTATAATGGTATGATTCATGTATTTTGAGGCAAAATGGATCGAAAAAAAATTCTATGCTACTTAGAAGTTCCAACAAACTCCTTTAAATTATTATAATTTTCTAGATAATTCAACTATTTATTGGATTTTGCATTAAAACCCTTATACAAGAGTGATGGGAGATTGGATTTTTCCTCTTTTCTAAAATCTTAGGCAAAGGAATACAAATTTTGAGATCCATTACAAATTTCCCCTCCATTTAAGATAGGCGATGATGAAAATTTCTATATAACAGCAGTATATTTATCAAGCATTCTAAATTTATTATCAATTTATCATTTATCTTGAAATTATTTAATATTAGAAGTACAAATGAATTGATAACTCAATGAGCTGCTTGGGCTCTAGTCAAATCTTAACCAGACTTGGCTATTTTCGAGCTTAAATTGGCTTGAGTATCTCAAACAGTTTTATAAGTTGAGCTCAAATAGCAAGATACTTTGTTTAAAAGCTTACAAATATATATATATATATATATATATATATATATATATATATATATATATATATATATATATATATATATATATATATATGTTAGTGTAGAATCTGGTCGACGTCAGATCGAGCTGAAGTTGAGAAAGAAGAAGTCGCCGTCGGTGACCTACAAAATAAAGTCCTATCCGAAATCGATGGTAGTGGCTCCGATAGGATCCTCCGATGATCAAGTCAGCTTTTCTGACCAACAGAAATGGAGTACTCAGGAAAGAAGTTAGCAGAGTTTTGGAAAGAAGAAGAGAGCTTAGAGAAAACGTATCTGAAGGATCTCTTTTTATGGATAGAGTTTATAGCGGACTGATAGTGACAGCCATACCATCTGATAGTGGATCGCTCGGAGCCGCATGGGATTTGATATAGAGAGAAAGAGGTATTGCCTGTAGCAGACTGATAGTGACAGCCATAACTGTCCGATAGTGGGCTGCTCGGGACCGCATGAGATTTACTATGGAGAGAGAGGTATCGTCTGATTGATGTGCCCATTCGTCGAGATTTAATAGTCGAAGTTCAGAGGAAGCAGGCGTTGGTTGATGAAGAACTTTGACATATATCAATTTCAGAGGAGTTCGGACTCCTAAAGATGATACGGCTATAGGGGATCATCCGAAAGGAATGCTAGCTAAAATCTGAAAGTAATCTGCTGGAGGAATCCGACTGAAGAAGAAGTTCGGCTCCTAAAGGAATCCGATGGAAGGAGAAGTCCGAAACGAGTTCGGCCGCTGGAGGAGTTCGGCTGGAGTTCGATCGTTGGAGGAGTTCGGTTAGGATCCGATCGCTGGAGGAGTTCGATCACTGGAGGAAAAAATTTTGATCGAAGCTCTTTCGTGATTACCAGTTGCATTAGGCTAAGCATCAGAATGGACTTCGACGAGAGCGGAGTTTATCTCCAACAATATATATATATATATATTATAATAGTACTATTTTTTATTTATAATATTTATTATTATTTTAATATTTTAAAATATAATATCATATTATAATTTATTTTAATTATATTTTTAATTATGATAAAAATTTAAATTTGAGTTTAAACTCGATCTTAAGTATGGTTTGATTGATATTTGAGTGAAGTCTATCCCAAATATTGCTTTTCTTAGTTGAATCGACATTGAGGTCAGATGTTAAAGCTTGATCAATGTTGCGCCAAGTTGCAAACTTGAATATTTTGTACTGAATTAAACTTGAGCCTCTTCGGGTTGATTGCACCCAAATTTGAAATCACTCTTAAAATTATATTATTTTATAAAATCAATAATTAGTATATTATTTGAATAAAATATTTGTTTACACATGATTTTTTTGAGAAAAATCCATGATTAGAAGAGGGCTTGTGTCTAGTATTAAATTAAAATAGATCAGTCGACCGCTTCTTCAAACGTAAATCTGCGGCAGATTATAGTGAACTAAATTACATGCACTATCCTACCAAGTTCAGAAGATTTCACCAAAGTCGGCATACGTGGTGACTTAACAGGTCAATTCAGTCAGCAAAATTGCCGACTTTAGAACAACTCTTCTGATTCGGCCAGTCTGGCCGACTTTAGGAGGGGCCCTCGTCCCAAAATAAAGAAACGACCGTTAAGAACCACGGGGCGAGGCGAACTCCCCCGCCCCATGAATTCCAGCAACCCCCGACGCCTCGTGGACGAAATCCTCCGCCGCAACGCGCGCAACCCGGCCCTCGCATGGCGTCTCTTCAAACACCTCCTCTCCTCCCCTTCCGCCCCTGCCCCTTCCCCCTCCTCCATCTTCTCCCTCTCCCGCGCCCTCGCCCACGCCCGCCTCCTCCCCGAGCTCGACCACCTCCACCATCTCCTCCTCAACCTCCCCCCTCCGCCGCCCCCCGCTGCCTCACCGCCCTCTTCCTCGCCTCCTCCATGGCCGGCATCCTCGACCGTGCCCTCTCCCAGCTCCACTCCCTCCGCGCCCACTTCCCCTCCCATGCTCCCCCCATCCGCTTGTATAATTCCCTCTTAGGCTGGTCCCTCAAAGCCAACCGCTCCGACCTCGTCGAGGCCCTCTACAAGGACATGCTCCTCGCCAGAGTCTCCCCGGACACTTACACCTTCAATCTCCTGATGTCTTCTTTATGTGACTCAGGCCGGTTGGATGAGGCTCGCTTGTTGTTCGATAGAATGACGGTGAAGAGCTGCCAGCCGAATGAGTTCAGTTTCGGGATTTTAATTCGAGGTTACTGCAAGGCGGGATTCAGTCTCCGGGCTGTGGAGCTTTTGGATGTGATGGAGAGAGTTGGGTGCTTACCAAATTTGGTAATTTATAACACGTTGATTTCTGGCTTTTGCCGAGAGGGCAGGATTGGAGAAGCTAAGAGCTTGGTGGAGAGGATGAGGAAAGAAGGCCTTTTTCCTAATGTGGTTACTTTCAACGCCAGGATATCAGCACTTTGTAAGACGGGGAAGGTCCTAGAGGCGTATAGAATTTTCAGAGATATGCAGAACGATGAGTTGGGATTGCCGAGGCCTAATCAGATTACTTTTAATCTAATATTAGATGGATTTTGCAATGGTGGCATGGTGGACGAAGCCAGGGCCCTAGTTGAGTCAATGAAAGAGAGTGGATTTTTTGCACAGTTGGAGAATTATAATATATGGTTGTCGGGCTTGGTGAAGAATGGGAGGTTGCTTGAGGCAAGGATGCTGTTGGAAGATATGGTTAGGAAGGGCCTTAAACCCAATTTGTACTCTTATAATATTGTTATTGATGGGTTGTGTAAAGAGGGGATGATTTTTGGTGCTGAGTCAGTTATTAGTTTGATGAGAAACAATGGAATTTCTTCCGATACAGTGACTTATAGTACTTTGCTCCATGGGTATTGCACTCAAGGGAAGGCCTATGGGGCCAGCAAGATTCTTCACGAGATGGTTAGCAATGGATGTTTTCCGAACTCCTTCACTTGCAATATCTTGTTGCAAAGTCTTTGGAAAGAGGGTAGGATTTCAGAGGCAGAGATATTGTTGCAGAAGATGAATGAGAAAGGATATGGCTTAGACATTGTGAGCTGCAATATTGTTATTGATGGTCTGTGTGAAAATGGGAAATTGGATAAGGCAATGGAAATCGTTGAAGGTATGTGGCAACATGGGAGTGCAGCCTTAGGTGAACTTGGAAATGCATTCCTTGTTCTGGTAGATGATGTAAATGATAGCAAGAAATGCTTGCCTGATCTCATCACTTATTCAACTCTTATTAGTGGTTTGTGTAATGCAGGCAGACTGGATGAAGCTAAGAAAAAGTTTGTTGAAATGACTGGGAAAAACATTGCTCCAGATTCAGTTATCTATGACACTTTTATACATGCATTCTGTAAGCATGGGAAGATGTCCTCAGCTTTTAAGGTTTTAAGAGATATGGAGAAGAAAGGTTGCAAACCAAGTACAAGAACATACAACTTGTTAATCTGGGGTTTGGGAAGTAAGCAGCAATTCAATGAAATCCAAAATGTGACAAATGAAATGCAAGAAAAAGGGATTCCTCTTGATGTAATTACTTACAATAACCTGATTCGGTCTCTATGTGATGGAGAAATGGCAAGAAAAGCCGCTTCACTTTTAGAAGAGATGTCAAAGAATGGCATTATGCCTAATATAACCTCATTCAGCTTGCTTATCAAGGCTTTTTCTAAGAGTTCTGATTTTGATGCAGCTCAAGCCATCTTCCATGGTGCTCTGACTACATGTGGCCAGAAGGAAGTGCTTTATAGTTTAATGTGCAATGAGTTTTCCATGAATGGAAAATTATTGGAGGCTAAGGAACTGCTTCAAATTGCTTTCGAGAGGGGATTTTCCATTGAGCGCTTCCCATACAAACATCTTGTTGATGAACTGTGCAAGGAACAGAGGGTAGATGATGCACAGAGCTTATTAAATTCTATGATTAATAAAGGTTATCTATTTGATCCTGCAGCATTCATGCCAGTGATTGATGCACTTGGTAAGAAGGGAAATAAACATGAGGCTGATAAACTCTCAGAGCAGATGATGGACATGGCAACGTATCATGATAAATCAAAATTTCTCACTTCCCATACTCAGCATAGTGAGATGAAACCTAGACGCATAAAATCAAAGCAAGATACTTCCCTTGAAAGTGACTGGCGCAATCTGTTGCTCAGGTATACTATTATTGGTGTTCTTACTTTGTTTCACTTATTTTGTTTAACTTTTTAAGAGTTTTGTATATGATTTGGTTTATACAGATGTATATTTCCAACTTGTCTGATATTTTTTTCTGCAAGATGAAACTTGAGTAGTTCATTTTGGGATTATATTATTAGACAGTAGAAAATTCACTGCTATCAATGTCTATCGATCTTCAGAGATGATGGAAGTGGGATAGCTATGAAAGTTCTGAAGCGAGTGCAAAAAGGTTGGGGTCAAGGAAGTATACCTAGCCCATGGCCACAGAACATTGACCCCTTTGATGTGTGGGAAAGCACTGGCTGATTCTATTAGGTTGGAGTGGAAAGCTCAACCTTGAACTGCTGATAGTCACCTGAAGTATCTGGTTCATGTGCCTAAATTGATTCCCTTGTAATTGGAAGCATGCTAGGTGATTCCTCAAATATTATTTGGGATGTAACCTGAAACCTCAGCACTCAGATTGCCCAAATTGGTAGGTTCCAGACATGATCATGACATGAAGTTAGTCTTTTCAGGTTTTTGCAGTAATCTCACTTTTATATTTCCTATTATTTAAGGGAAATGAATGTGCCCTTGTATAGCCTACTTGTGTCTTTCTTCACATTTTTTGTGATGATTTTCTTTTATATATCTGACAGGTTTAAAGTCTCTTTCTTTGAGGAGCCTCTAAAATTGTTATGCCTTCCATTCATAACAAAATTTGTCCATACGGTGAGCCCTGGCTCAACGGTAAGGTTGCTCCATTTTAACCTCAAGGTCATGGGTTCGAAATATGGAAATGGCCTCTCCACATGCATGGATAAGTTTGCATGCTTCTGACCCTCCCCAGAGTCTGCAATAGTTGAAGCCTCATGCATCGGGCCACATGGCAGAACTAGATGGTTTTAATACATCACAGCATAATACAACATGATGGTACTTTATTGCTCATGACAACTTTTTATCTGGTTTTGCATAGTACATTTCTAGGGTTATATCTTTTCACTTGAACATCTCTAATCTTGTGGTTTTGAACATTTATTTTTTTCTCTTTGCAGTCCCAGAGGATATTTATTTCATGTTGCCAAGCTGTTAAAAGCTCAAGTCCAAAGTTTTCACCCTTAATGAAGCATGGCGAATTGGGTAGTATCCTATTTCTGCTTGTTTAATTTTTTTGTCTTTTTGTATTGATTTATTTTGCCTTTTCATTTGTCTTAATTGCTTAAATCTTATGTTCATATGCATTGCTTAAATCTTATGTTCATATGAAGGGATTTATTTTGTTTTTGTTCTTTTCACTATGCTACTGTTGGAGAACACTTGTCTGCTTCACTTCGACCATGACCGCATAATCAAAAAGTTTTTATTAATATGATGCTTCTGTATAGATGAGGGTAGGACCTTGGATATGTTGGATAGATGATTCAAATATTTTGTTCTTTCTTAGAATCTGGGTTGGGTTAGCATTGGGTTTATTTTGGAAAAGTAAAAAACATTACTTCAGAGTCGGTGGGTTAACTTTCCACTGAAATTGCATCTCAAAAAAAATAAAAAAAAATCCATTGTAATTCTCTTAAACAGAGTCCATGCCTTGATAATTTTGCAAAATTATTATGTGTTGATTTTTTTGTTTGCAATTTTGTTACTTGGTGATTGAAATTGTTTTCATATTTATGATACTTTTAACAAATAGTAATTCCTTTTTATAATAACTAAAGAAAATGCAGAACTGTAACATATTTATTTGGCTTTATTTCATGAGATTTTATTTTTATTTCATCAGGCCACCCATCAAGTTGCGGCTTTTAATATTTGATTCTATTTTTTCTGTATTCAGAGTTAATCCGAAACCGTATTATTCAATCAAAGGCAAGTCACTTGGTGGCTTGAAGTCCGTTAGCTAATATGAGCTACTTCAGCGCACTTTGTTTGACTATGACCAGAATTCTCTGTATGCTGCCACATGCAGCTGGAGTTTCACAGGTTGGTTTTTCTTTTCTTTCTTTTTTTTTCACAGTAACTACTGGAGTTTCGCACTTCAGTTTGGAAAAAAAGATCTCTGTAACATGATATAGTAATTTATTTGGATTAGCTACTCAAGGAACAGAAGCTTCACGGACTACCTCAATTTCTGTGTCAAGCATTGTCCAGCATCGAAATAGAGATGCATCGTCATGCTTGCACTCACTCTCATGGAGGTGATTATTACAACTTGATGTCTTAATCCTTAAATATTCAATAACTTTGATCATTTAAAGTCTTCATTGTCTCATATCTTTTAAATGATCATGTATTTTGCTTCTTTGTAGGTAGATTTTGTCACCGTTCCATGACTTCTGCGAGTACTCTGTCTGGTGGGATGAAACCACCTGAATGAAGCAGCATATCAATACGATATGTTGGACATAGTTGTTATCCGTTATGGAAATTGAAAGGGGGGAAAAAAAATCATATTACTAATTATGTATTTGTTAATTCAATCGTTTTACTTTTTTTTGAGTAATGCAATGGGGATGCCGAGGCTGGTTGGCAACTAAATCATTTGAAAGTAGATTGTCGTCAAGCATAAGATTTCGATTTACCATTTTAACTTGATTCCATGAGCAAAAGATGGTTTCTACTCCACATACCAGCGTATATTAACCACCAAAGATCACAGTTCGCTGTATCTGGCATTCTCTCCTTGCTCTATCCAAACAAGAAAGTGACCTACAGACTGGAATATATCAGATTTTGCTCCTTCCATATGCTAAAATTTCAGTCCAAAAAGAAACCCAGCGATTATATAATTCCACCTCAAACAAAACATAACTCGTCACCTGAACTGCTTTGTTTGACAATATACGGTGCTCTCACGTGCATCCAGTTTCGTCTTTGCTAAAATCCTACAATCGAGCAATAAAGAAGCTTTTACCAAATATAATGTAATCATTTCATGCTGACTTGCACCGCTGGTAGTGATGATGGTCATGCAACATCTTTCTCACCCAATATTTTCAATCACTAGCTAAGGCCAGGGTATCTCAAATTAGATTTTTGTCTATTTTTATATCTTGTTAGTTCAAGTAAGGCCTATCATATGCCTACAAATTGACTATATTTATAGCAGTGAGTGCAGCAAGCCAGGTTTAATGTCTGAGACTCATTGATGGTACATTTGGGCACAAATGAATGATGAACCTGTAACAGCAAATTTGAATGCTGAAAAATGCCTTTTCTCAAAATTGACTAATCTCTCTCTATAAATAACAAACAACAACAAAAACAATAACAATGATACAAATAGGGTATCCATATGTGTATTCACACATACTCTTTGGTAGTTACAATGAAGGTTACATGATTTTCTTCTCTCTAACCCCTGTTTTTCTATAGGTGTCATCTACAAACATGGATATCTGACTCTACTACTTGCTATGAGTGTCCTCTGAGTATATCTTTTTTAAAATCCTTTGTCATATCACTTTAATACTGACAACCTATTACACCTTCACTCACATCTGATGTAGCAAATCATTCTATCTATAGCTAACAGAGACCACTTTAGTAGTTCAAAGACCAATCATATTTCTTGTAGACTATCTTGATAGGGCCTCCATCATTCAAGAGATGCATCAATAAACCTGCTTTACTTGCATCCAGGTAATCCAAGATCCACTTCAAGATCTCTTTTTCTTGTCCAAAATCAACACTGTACCTGTAGGGATAGTCTTAGCTAGATCAGTAATACAACTGAGAAAACATATTAGCTCATCACTTTGAATCATACCATTTGATGATTCCTGTAAGACGAACCATTCTGTTCTCCAAATCCACCTCTGCTTCACCACCATGGAAGAACTCCCTTGCAGCATGTCTCAGTTCTGCTTCAATCCCTTGGGTAGAGAAGAATCGCACAATAGGGCTTGACCGTGTCCCATCACACAATCCAAAGTGGATCAAGAGGTTTGGTTTTGGTGGTACCAACTGAATGTATTGAGAGAGGAACAAAGGTGAGTTTAGGAGCTAAAGATTCCATTTTCTTCACTGCTCTGGTGGAATAATAGAAAGCAAGCAAAGGCCAGTACCTCCAAGCGCCGGTCTCCAGTGCTAAATGGCTTGCTAATTGAGTAAGGTTGCCGCCTGTTTGATCTTAGGATTCCATCTTTGATGGAGGAGAAAGAGTAGGGATGGCCACCAATCATATAGTGAAAGTCACTGAAGAAGGCAGACCTCCTGTCAATAATGCCCTGCCGGTTGACCCTCACAATGCCATGGATGATCATGGCATTGTACAAGTTCATGAAGAAGGTCAATTTCTCATGCCCTGACAGGGTAAAGACATCAACTCGTTGCAGGTCTTGGACCATATTCACATATCTGTTAGTACGAATAACAACACACCAGCTGAGTAATGATGAAACCAATTGTGTCCTAAAAAACTGGTGAAGTCTAGTTTTATTAGTTGTATAATCTTGCAACTGTGATTCTGGTTAAGGTTGAGGGGGAATTTCATACCTTCTGAATTCCTCGCTCACACTGATGCAGGCATAATCAAGATGGTGCCTATCATCGGAGGCATAGGCCTCTAGCATAGCAGTCATCAGTTTGGTGAGCCTACATGCCACTTCAGTAACTGGCTTAGGCTCATTGTCATTGGTAGAGCCTCTAAAATTGAAGCACTTGGGGATAATGGGATCATGCTCAAGAAAACGATAAAATTGATGGTTTGCATCTTCAAACTCGTTCTCTCTGTAACATTTCAATTATCAGGCATAAACATTTTTTTTTTAATTTTACCTATTTATTTTGTTTACGACATGCAAGTTGAGAGCAATAAGTCAAGGAGATCAAAGAAAAGAAAGTGAACTGGATCTCCACGCTATGAAGTGAGAGAGTGTGTATCGGTCAGTGAATGAAAGTGGAGACTCACCGGAATACATGGTGGATGAAATGTTTCCTTGCAAGCTCTTTAGCAACTTCGACACCCTACAGAGAAAAGTATTATCTTCATTATTTTAAAATGCAACCAAATTTTAAGAATTTGGCAACTGACGTACAGAGCTGTACTGTATTCTATTCTCTAGTCAAAGACCCAAGAGATCTGGATAAAGGCCCTCTCAAAACTTAAGAGCTGAACATGACATAAAATCACGAAGCATTATTTTCCAAAAAAAAAAAACAGAGAGGCTGCTATTAGACTCTTCACCAAGCACCGGCCATGGACATGCCAAAGAACATAGAACTTTTCAACTTCTTGAACCTTATCCATGGTTGTCAAATATCCTAGGACAGAATTTTAAAAGAATTCTGAAATAATTTATCCATTCATATATTTCAATATTAATTAAAACTTGCATTTGTCTTAGCAAACCGTGATAAGTATCCATGTCACATGATTTAAAGATACATTGATAACAATTAATGCATGAGTTTTAGTTAAAGTATAACACATTGGCAAGACATTATTTGTTCTACACAAAATATAAAACTTAAACAACACTACAAGGCTATGAGGCAATCCATCTACATAATCTAAATATGCATATATAAACAATTTAAGCAACAAAAAGTAAACACTTAGTAGCCCATATATTTAAAATTATCACTGGAGATCGTTGCGAACCCTAAGCAGATATATGTAATCCAAGCAATTGATAAACATTTAATCACAAAAAAACAGAGGAGACTATGAAGTCAATCATATGAACATAACAAATTTGTACATAATCATGAAATTAACGCATTCATCTCTGGACATGACCACTGACTACCCTTAGCAGATCTATGCAATATGACATAAAATGCTGTACATCAGTTTATAGAAAAGATATGAAATGCTAAATACAAATGATAAATAATTAAATATGCATGAGTCTCATGATTTTTAACTGCCTTAGCAAATAAATGAGGGTGAGATGCTGATGAATTGGAATTTCTATCTGTTCTGCCATTAATATTTTATCATAACAGCTCGTGATCATAATATTGTTATGAAGTCCTATAGAAATGTTCTCTTCTTCCTTCAAAAGCCTTTGTTATATTTACATTTCCAAAATTTTATGTGATTAGCGAGGCATAAGATCTAAAATGTTCATTTATTCAACAACTCATCAATATGCATTAGTGAAGGATGACACTACCTTTCCTCCAGCAAAACTAAAGATTAAACCTTTAGCCACACGATCTATAAAGAACAACTAGGATACATTTTATAAGCCATATAAAATACCCAAATCAAAGTACAGTATTTTTCTTTCCCAACAGTATTCCGAATTTAATCAATTTTGCTGATAAATTCCCAAATTATGGCCGAGCAATATTGAAGGGGTCCCTTCCGGATCCACGGCTCTGCGCTCGTAGCCCCATGCTGTGCTCGGAGCTAAAGAGAACACCAAGGCGTTGACAGTGATTTAGAGGTTGACAAGGCGCGGACCGCCATTGAAATCGCCGGAGATGGGCGTTTCCCTCTCCCCGTGCTTCTTCTCCACCGCCACCCCTTAAGAACCAACACCGGCCAGCCAACCAGCTCCTCCACCGGCGGCAGTCGAGTATCAGGTCAGGCTCGTGGATTGGGCGGTAGGGGTTTATGAGACGAAGGAGATTTGTGAGACTGGCGATAGGGTTTATAGGATAGGTTTTTAAAAAAAAAAAACAAAAAAACAAAATAAAAACATTGATTCCGCAATTTTATGCATTAACCATCCAGAGTCCGCAGAAGTGTACGCATAGAATTCGTTCTATGCGAATTTAATTCCGCATAAAATGTTTATGCATTAATCGTCGAGGTCCGCATAATTCCGTTTATGCGGGTCCAATTCTGCACCAGACGTTTATGTATCCATCGTCGAGAATCCGCATGATTAGGTCTATGTGGATTCACGTCCGCATAAGGATATTATGCATCCATTAAGAAGTGTCCGCATATTCATTTGTATGCGGGCTTACGGTCGCATAAAAAGTTTATGCACCATTGTCGATTGTCCACATATTAAGGTCTATGCGGACATACGTTCCGCATAGAATTTGTATGCACCGATCGTCGTTCTGTACGGACTTCCTTCCGCATGAAATGTTTATGCATGCATTTTCGATTTTCCGCATAATTAGATATATGCAGAAAAGTTCGCATAGGAATGTTACGCAACGATCGCTCTTTGTCCGCATAACTAACTCTATGCGGATACCCCATGCATAAGAATTTTTTTATGCGTCCATCCTACGGTGTCCACATGATAAGTTCTACGCGGATTTGTACCGCATAAGAAGTTTATGCGCCCATCATCGATGTCCGTATAATTAGTTCTATGCGGTTAAAGTCCGCATTGGACTTTAATGCGTCTCCTGTTGATTGTCCACATATTTAGTTCTATGCGGAATTTCCTCCGCATAAAATGCTTATGCGTCCATTTACGATTGTCCGCATAGTTAGTCATATGCGCATTAAAATCCGTATAGAAATTTTATGCAACCATTGCCGGGTGTCCTCATATTTAGTTCTATGCGGATTTCCATGCGCATAAGATATGTATGCGACCCTCTTTGATGTCCGCAGAAATAGTTCTATGCGGATTTGTTTCCGCATAAGAATTTTTGCGTCCATAATCGGTGTCCGCAGAAATAGTTCTATGCGCATTCACGTACGCATACGAATTTTATGCGTCCGTTATCGGTTGTACGCATATTTAGTTCTATGCGTATTGAACTCCGCACAAAAAATTTATGCGTCGAACGTCGACTGGGCTCATAAATAATTCTATGCGGAATTTCTTCTGCACAAAACATTTATGCGTCCATTTGCGAAAGTCAGCATATTTAGCAATATAATAATATACGGATTCAAATCCGCATAGGAATTGTATGCGACCATCACGTAGTGTCTGCATTATTTGTTCTATGCGGATTTTCGCACGCATAAGAATTTTATGCGTCCGTGTTTGTCAATTATCCGCAGTTAGTTCTATACGGACTTACGGCCGCATACGATTTTTATGCATCCGTCGTCGGGCGCCCGCAAATTAATTCTATGCGGATTGACGTCCGTATAAAAAATTATGCGACAATCGTAGTGTTGTGCGCAAACTTATTCCTATGCGGCATTGAAGCTTCATGGGCGCGTTCCAAAATCCGAATAGTTACCCATATGTGGATTTCCTCCCGTATAGAAAGTTTATGCGGAAGAGAGACTCCCTGGTCTGCCAGTCACCGCTCGATCAAGATCAGGTGGTTTAACGTTTAGGATAGGCACCAAGGTGTGAAAGATGGCTTCTCCTCGCCACCTCCACCAACGCCAAGTCCTTCGTTCGCCACCTCCCCCGCTCCGCCCTCGGAATCGCCATGGACGACGCCTCGACACCCCTCTCCGCCGTCGATCTCGACCCATGGCACACTCTCCTTCCCCTAGGTAAAATTAGGCTACCATTTAGGATTTGGGGAGGAGGAACACGGCATGGAGCCTAGGTCGAGAACGAGAACACGAAGGAGAAGCGGAGCAGGACGAAGACAGGAAGGGGAAAAGAGGCAGAGTGACCTTTAATTTTGCGTTGTTAACTAAATGAAATAAACATTATAGAATATAACATATTATTTTATTCATTGGCCGGACGAAGACAAGCACGAGTCAGAAGCTTCGTCAACGGGATAAAGATTAGAATATTTTTTGTATAAACAAAAGTCGGCTCCCGTGACGATATCACGAATAGGATGGTGGAAGAAAAATGTGGCAAACGCAAGAGGATAAGAATAAAATTGGCAAAACCTAAAAAAAAAAAAAAAGGAAAAAGAAAAATAAATGAAAATTTTTAATTGCAAAATCATAAAAAACTATGGCAACGGAACATTTAATAAAAACAGTAAATTAAATACTCACTAATAAATACTGTCAATTTGTCGGGCTTTGTTAACTTAAACCCATCTCCTTGATGTAACTTAATCAAAGAAACCGCATCCACAGGATTTCGATCGAACAGTCATAATTAATCACTAAAATTTATAACATCCGTAAACTCGTACCTTTTTCCGGCCACAATCGAGGTGGTGGATAATCGCCTCCACCAATTCGCTTCCTGCAAAACATTTCTTGACGAACGTCATCTTAACCAATCGATCGCTAATCGCCACCGTCTGCCTCAAAACCCTAACGATCTCCGCCATCTCGTCCGTCCGCTCTGGCCCCGCCACCACATCCTTGTCGTCCAATCCGTAGATTGGCGCCTTGGGCGAGGTCTCCGGGCACCGCTCCCTGGCCATCTCCCTCACCGTCCGATCGAACTCGCCGCTATTCCGCAGGGCGTTCAGGGCTTCCAGCCCGCCCAACAGCTTCTCGTTCACGAAGATCTTGGGCACCGCGGCGCTTCCCGTCCGTTGGATCAGCTCCTTCTCTCTTGATGGGAAGACGTCGATGTTGATCTCAATATAAGGTAGAGATTTCTCCCGTAGGAACGATCGGACGGCCCCGCAGTCGCGGCAGCTGGATCGCGAGAAGAAGGCTACCCGCCCCTTGATTTCCCGACGACCCTGGCCGTCGATCGGGACATCCTTATCGTCGAGTTCCTTTTTTGGCTGCACGATCACTTTGAGATCGGAGAGGTGAAACTCCTCCGGCGCGGCGGGCCGAGGGGTCGCAAGCCCCGGCGGTGGTGCCGGTTGCGGCAAGGGGGAAGGCGGGCACAGGATCTTCTGACTCCACTGCTCATCGCTGTCGATGTGATCATCTCCGGCGAGCTTCCCCTCGGAATCTTCGCCGTTCTCTGCTTGATCGGTGGATTTTTCGCCGGAATCTTGCGTCGGAGAGTCGGGCTTGTATTGATTACCTTCATTGCCGGCAGAATCTTTGTTTTCCAGTGGGATGCTGGCGGCGGCGTCTCCCATATACGGGTGCTTTTCGTCGAGGTCGATTTCCTCGCCGTGTTCGCTGGGGTAGGATTCAACCGAGAGAGGGATGTCTACCAGTCCCTCTTCCCCCATTAATACTCGGACTAAGAGATATAATTAAAAAAAAAAAGAAAAAGAAAACAGCAAGGTTTCAGAAAGGAAACAAAGTGTTCGGAGAATAGAGAGTGGAGAATAGAGAAGAAGAGCGCGTTCTTATTTGATGGAAAAAAATGGAAGGGAAATGATTTGGTTTTGAAACCCTGGAGAAGCGTTCAAGCAAGCGAAAGTGGTCAGACGTTTACTCAGCCTTCAGTTCTCGTTATCCGTTATGTATTGCTGGGGAACTCGGGAAGGTTCCTCGCCTGAGGCCATTAATGTCCGTTGGTCGTTTTCAGTATATTGTATTGTCTGTCGTGGAGTAGAGCGAGCATTGTGTTGTATCTTCGAACAATGTTTCCCTTCTTTTGCAACATTAACCGTTGGATTGCGTAATATCAGATCTGTGTAGAAGCCAATGGAATCTTACCTTTGAATCCGTATAAAAAGCAATCCAACGGTTGATATCGCGAAAAGGATCGATCGTGCGAAAAATACAACCCGCACCGGCTTGTGGACCAACGAGGCACGCATTGCCATGCCGTGCCGGGCGGATAAGGGAACTTTGTGGGGTTCTATTAAAGCAAGCGCTCGGAAAGACCGCATTTATGACAGGAGGCAAACCTATGGCGTTTCATGATGTGCGGAAGCCATAAGGGTCGGGGCCCACATGCTCTGTCATGGGTGAACGGGTCGGTGCGGTCGGATGTGGGTGCAATAAGTATTCCGTTGGTTTTTATTCTCTTCCTACGATACAAATCGGTTGGATGCGAAGGCAAGCTTCGCGCCGCGGGAAGTACGCATTCCAAGCTCACCAGCATCTTATCATGGTGGTCGTCAGACGGCGCTTTTTGAACAGGTCTCGTTTTTCGGCTGAAGCGTCGGATCCGGTCAGAAATCTGAGCCCATCCTTTAGATAAATAAATTGGACTAAACTTTGCATTGATCATCCGAATTTAATTATTTAACATAATAAATATATTATTATATATATTATATTTTTAAATATTTTGGAGTTTTATAAAATTATATTCTTATCCTAATCCTTAAATTCCTAATCCCGTCACCCTCATGCTTCACCATAGCTTCTGCAGCCACGGGTCGTTCGCTCCCCCCTCTCGCTGCCACCATGTTGTCCCCTCTCCCTCCTCACCACCCGCATCATCCCCTCCTCTCACTCCATTCGAAGCTATCGGGCTTTGGTCTAAGAAGCAAGTCTAAAGTCCGAGTCGGAGCCGGATCAGATTAGAAGCAGGTCCAGCGCCCAGCAGCAGTAATTGGTTTGGGGTGGGACTTTAACACCTAAATACTGCTTTGGAAAAGCAGCCTGCAGCCAGGTTCAAATACAATCCCTGAGCAAGCATTATTTTGAGACTGTAGTGAGGCAATGAAGGTTGTACCAAAAAGAAAAAAAAAAAAAAACAAAGGCCATGAAGGAAGGTGGAAAGTAGACTTGGCAGAGCTAATTCTCTGATTGGAGAGGCAACAGTAGTTGTGAAAAACCTTGGGTACAGCATCGGCATCCCGAAGTTGAGCGTTAGTTCCTAAGATCCCATCATCAGCATAAAGTACATGGCACAGCTCGGTACCAGAGTTCCCTACTGGGAATCTGGGTATCTGATGCGGTTTTTTTTTTTTTTTCTTTTTTTTTTTTTCATCCAAATAAGTTGCGTTAGCATATTCAATAAAATTTGAAAAAAAATTCTAAATTATGAAGAGACTGCTTCTAAAGAAGTTCGTATAAAATCACCACCATGCTCTACCATATAGGATGTCATCCAATCATTTACAGTATTTCTTCCAAAAGATTTATCTAACTAACTATGAGACATCCCAAGAGGAAGATTGACATGTCCGTCGGAGGGGATGGTTGGTTATTTTTTGTGTACATATTTGGATCTAAGACACGACCATCGTCAATAGTTATATGGTCCGCTTTCAGGATCCATCGAGCATAAATAACTCCTGCCCATTTCATGAACCACTAGCTCAATCTGATACTGATCTCCTGCTGTCATAAATTTAAAATCAAACCCTCGAACATCTTTCCAATTTCTAACGTTCCGATCAAAATTGACCTTCAGCTCTTGGTGAATAAGAACCATAGAGCAAATTATAATAAACGACCACGTCGTTGGCCGGCCATTGATGAGGGGAGCACGCCTCTTGTTGGTCAACATGATTGTATAGCAACAGCATCCAGACAACCGTACGATCTTTTTCCTGATTGGTTCTTCGAATGCATTTTATCATTTAGGTCAACAATATGTATTCCATGCAATCCATGAGCATTTAATGACAAAAGTGCAAATACATCATTTGAAGACCCGTGAACGACGGAATACTATGTGAATGGCTAATATTATTTTTTTTCTAAAAAAAAATACTTGGTAGATTAAGCATTGACAATATAAATCTAAATTAACTTGGAGAATATACCTGATATATTCTATAAATGAACAAATAATCATATGTAAGAGAGGTTTTTTTCCTCCATTTGAACAGCACAAACTAAGTTGGTGCAACATTTACCAGCACATCTATTTAGAATACGGGACACATTCAAACAAAAGCTTAGGTTGGCTTGGTACAATTAAATTCAGTATCAAATGATCTTGTTTAACGAACCAATAGTATCTTAACATGTGATAGTATTGATATCATATTTTTTTTAAAAAATGAGAGAAATATATTACTTAGTAGTCTGTGAAGAATTGTTAAGATAAACCTAAATTAACTTGGAGAGTATACTTAACATATTCTATAGGTGAACAAATAATTAAATATAAAGGTGACTTATTTTCTTGGCTTAAACAAGACACACTAGGTTGATGAAATAATTAATTATTGGATCATCTAATTAGGCTATAAGGCATATCAAACTAAGGTTAGTTTGGCTTGGTACGAATTACTCAGCATTCGATAAACTAGTCTAACAATATATCATGGTATTAGCATCGCATTTTTTCAAAAAGATGAGAAAAATATATGAGAAAGTAATTTTTCGTATGGCAATCAACCGCATATATATATTGAATATGGACAGAGTCTCGATAATCCTATTGAACACCAATAACAAAACCCTTTTGGTTGCAATTTATTATTATAAAAAAAATAATTTTTTGTTAGTCTGGTCAAATATTTAGATATATTTAAAAAAATTAAATATTGCCACGACATATGGAGAAAGGCAGGCTATATTGCCACGCCTTTTTTTTTTGGGGGGGGTGCTAGAGGCTTTTTTTTTTTTTTTTTTTCCCTCTTTCCAAGGAGAAAACCGTTGTCTTCTTTTACTAAAAATAAATTTTATATTACAAAAACACCTTTTCTTACATTAGGTTTTGGTTTTTCACTTAAATAATTTAAAATTTAATATTTATGATAGTTCTACTTTGGATACAGAATGAAATAAATATCCACTTAAATAAAAATCCTTATCTTAGATAACCAGACTCATTTGTTGAGTGGATAAAGTTTATTTTTTATCTTCATTTATTTCTTATTTAAGTGAGTGAACTCAAATGCATCTTTGGGCATTTGATAAGAGAGTCCGCGTGAAAGAGAACCAAAAAAGATTTTTATCAATCAATTTTGCCGATTTTTTATCAAGTACATCTAGATTTAGCCATCAACCGTTTGCATATGGGTAAAGTGAGTTCTAGTTTAAAGTTAATGCCTTTCGTAGCATACTTTAAATCAAATATCATTCATAATATATATATATATATATATATATATATATATATATATATATATATATATATATATATATTAGTTGTTTCGTATATGCTTGTAAAATAATTTTTGTTAGATAAACAAAAAAAAATTGTTAAATAATAAAAAAATATTATTAAATTAAAAGACTTCCAATACTAGGCATCATAATCATAACTGCTTTATCTCCCACACTCACACCCTCAATGATGTACCTGCGGGGGGATATAGTACATCACACCTGGCATGTTTTAAAATTTTGTCAAGCCATGACATCTAGCTTTCCTTGCGAAAATCTTGTGCCTTGGTCCAACATGCATAACATACGTGGATGTAAAACACCATGCAGAAATTTTGTTGGCTACTAAATTTTTTTTTATTCTTTCTCCTCTTATACTTTTGTTCGCGATCTTTTTTCATTATGAAAAATTTTTTCGAAGAGAATTTTATTAAATTAAAATTTATTTTAAATAAAAATATTGATGAACTTTATATTTACCTAAATTATATGATAAACATAAGAGTTTTAAATTAATTTATTTAGGATCTGGTTGAATTGGCATGTTGATTTAAGTAACATAAAAAGAAAAGATTCAGAAGCATACTAGACACTCTTTTGAGATAAATTCTCGGCTCTTGTACTAATATCATCTAAAATTCTGTCCTAATATACAGTCAAGATATCCTTCTTTAGAGCATAATCATAGAGAGGGTTGACCGTAAAAATAGCAAAAAATAATGTGGCCAGCCAATCCGACCCATATTCAATCCATCATAAATAGGTTTGGATTTAAACTAAACATGTTTGGATCGTAAATAGATCAACTTGTTTATTCTATTTATTATTTGGGTCGAGTTCGTATTTTATATATCTAACCTGCATAACTTGTTTAACCTATATAAGTTTTGTATTTGATCATATTAGCTAGTATATCAATAATTGGGCCGTATAAATGGATTGAGTAATGGGCTAGTGGGCTTCTCCCACGTGGTGCGAAGCGCGTGCTTTTTTCCCAATTCCCTCGGTATCCTGCCTGTGTCTTATATGAGGCGCAATTAGACCATATCAAATCCCATGGTGGATAACATACTATGCTACCCCTTGTATTTCACCAATTCTCAATTGCACCATGCTACCCTTAAATTTCACCAATACCCCACCTCCCCACCATGGCTAGGGTTTTCTCTTTCCCTTCCTTTCCTTCTTCGTGTTGCTGCTGTTTCGGAGATTATGCCAAGGCCATAATTGCAGGGGCTTATGGGAGGCGAAGGAGTTGGAGGCAGCTGAGAGATCTTGATGGGGCGGAGGGCCGGAGGTAGTCGAGGGCATGATCAAGCCATAAGGGCAAAGTTGGAGATGGCCAAGAGCTTTGGTTGGGTGGAGCTGGAGGCGGCGAGAGCACAGATTAGGTCAATTGGCGAAAAGGCAGCCAAGAGTACGGTCAAGTCTTTTTTGACGGAGTTGGAGGCATCTAAGAGCTCCAATCAAACAGAGCTAAAGATGGTGAGAGCACGAGTTGGACCGATTGGCGAAGAGGTGGTCAGGCGGAGATATGGTAAAGGCAGAGCCATAGAGATTGGAGAGCAAGTTTTTATTTTTTATTTTTTTTAACAGATCATAAAGGGTTGGGTTTTTTTTTTTAACATAAATAGGTCGAGTTGAGTAGTCTATTTATTAAGTAGGTTAGGTTAGGATTTTAAAATCTAATATATTTATTAAACATATCATATTCGGATTCAAAATTTTTTGACTCAATCCATATCTAAGCTGACTTGTTTATATCCGATCTGATCCGATTGCCATCTCTAGCTGGCAGTACTTATCTAATATTTAGCAACAACATAAGAAAAAGAGAGAGAACGGTGGAAAAAAATATTCTGAATAAACGGTCATTTGACATTTTGATGGAAAAGAAAAATAATTATTAATAAAAATAAAAATAAAATATATTATGATAAAAAATAAAAATATTAAAATATCAATAAAATCTATTTCTATTCAAGGCTTAAACAAAAATAAAAGAGGAAAGAGGTCAAACATGCACAAGCACGAACTTGTTTCTTTTCCATATGAGACTAAAAACTAAAACAAATCTTTAAAAATTTAGAAGGTCGAAAAATTTTGAGTTTTCTTTTCAAACTCCAACGTTTCCATCGTTCCACGAAGAAACCAAGAACTCCTTTTGACATGGAGATTCTCCTCTTTTATCGATGAAAGCATGAAAAAATAAAAAATAAAATAAAGGAATCCAAAACTCTCTTTTTTTCAATAAAGATAAGCCAAAAGAAATCCCTGATTTCTTCTGAAACGATCTTCTCATCCTTGTACCAAAATACGAAAAAGAAAAATAAAAAAGAGAGAAGGGAGGATGAAGATGTATGAGTGCTACGTTAGGATATGATCAAAGGGAAAAAATATCTCAACCATGGACGTGTGGAAATGGACCTTAGTCTATATTTGGTTGGGCTCGTTGAGGAAAGGATAAATAAAATTAGAAGAATAGATGATTATGGTTCAAAAAATTTAAGAAAGTATTTGTTGGTGTAGGATCTGGTTGATGCTGGGATGAGCTAGAGTGGAGGAGGATGAGATCGCCGTTGGAGACCTACAAAATAAAGTTTCGTTCGGAGTCGGTAGTGGTGGCTTCGACAGGATCCTCCGACGATCAAGTCAGCTCTTCTGGCCAACAAAAATGAAGTGCTCAGGAATGAGTTCGACAGAATTTTAGTGGAGAGAGTTTAGAGCTTAAAGCTTAAAGAAAGTGTATCTAGAGGAGGGTCCCTTTTTATAGGTGGAGCTTATAGCAGATTGATGGTGACAGCTGCAACTGCCTGATAGCGGGCCGCTCGAGGTCTGACAGAGTCAGTCACGGAGGAAGGCACCGTCTGCAGCACCATCTGCAATAGATTGATGGTGACAGCCATCGTCGTCCGATAGCGAATCACTGTCGTCTGTAGTAGATTGATGGTGACGGCTGCAGTCATCCGATACTAAGCTACTCAGAGCCGCATGGAGGATTGAAGAGCTTTGACGTATATCTATTTTGGAGGAGTTTAAACTTTCAAAAGAAATACGGCTAGAAAGGATCGCCCAGGAGGAACGTTAGCTGAAAGAGTCCGAAAGAAGTTTGGCTCCCATAAGCGTCCGACTGAAGGAGGGATCCAGGAGTTCGACTCCTGAAGAAGTCCGATCGAAGGAGAAGTCTAAAAAGAGTTTGGCTTCTGTAGGCATCTCACTGAAGGAGTGCAGAGGAAGTTCGACTTTCGCAGGAGTCCGATTGAAGCTCAACTACTAAGAAATTCGATCGATTGAAGAAATTCGACTAAGACTCGACCGCTGGAGAGTTCGATCGATTGAAGGAATTCGACTGGACTCGACTGTTGGAAAGTTCGATCGATTGAAGGAGTTCGACTAGGCTCGACCGCTGGGGAGTTCGATCGATTGAACTAGGCTGATCATCAGACTGGACTTCGGTAGGAGCGAGATTTATCTTCAATAATAGTTTCCCCACTTTTGAGTTCAAAACTTGAAAGAAGGGAGTGCAGAAGAAGCGACTGCTGAAGTCCTCTTTAGGGCTCTACGCCAGTTCAGGTTGAAGCTCCGGAGAGATTTCATCTCCAGCCAAAGTTGAAGGTTGAGCTCCTCGAGGGAGATCTTATCTCCTGCAGTCGAGATTGAAGGTTGAACTCCTCGGGGGAGATCTTATCTCCCACAGTCGAGGTTGGCTCAGGGGAGATCTTATCTCCTGCAGTCGAGGTTGGCTCAAGGGAGATCTTATCTCTTGTAACTGAGATTGAAGATTGAGCTCCTCAGAGGGAGATCTTATCTCCTGCAGCTGAGATTGAAGGTTGAGCTCCTCGGAGGAGATCTTATCTCCCACAATCGAGGTTGGCTCAGAGGAGATCTTATCTCCTACAGCTGAGGTTGAAGCTCGAGGAAGATCTCATCTCCTACAGTCGAGGTTGGCTCGGGGGAGATCTTATCTCCTGCAACTGAGGTTGAAGGTTGAGCTCCTCTGGAGGAGATCTTATCTCTGTAGTCGAGATTGAAGGTCGAGCTCCTCAGGGGGAGATCTTATCTCCTACAGCTGAGGTTGAAGCTCGGAGGAGATCTTATCTCCTGCAGCTGAGGTAGGAGCTCGGAGGAGATCTTATCTCCTACAGTCGAGGTTGGAGCTCGGAGGAGATCTTATCTCCTGGAGTCGAGGTTAAAGGTTGAGCTTCTCGGAGGGAGATCTTATTTTCTGCAGCCGAGGTTGAAGATTAAGCTCCTCGGAAGAGATCTTATCTTCTGCAGTCGAGGTTGACTCGAGGGAGATCTTATCTCCTACAGTTGAGGTTGAAGCTCGGAGGAGATCTTATCTCCTACAGCCGAGGTAGGAGCTCGGAGAAATCTTATCTCCTACAGTCGAGATTGGCTCGGGGAAGATCTTATCTTCTGCGGTCGAGGTTGAAGCTTAGGAAAGATCTTATCTCCTATAGCCGAGGCAGAAGCTCGAAGGAGATCTTATCTTCTACAGTCGAGACTGATTCGATCGCTCGGGGAAGATTTTATCTCCTACAATTAAGGTTGGCTCGGGGGAGATCTTATCTCCTATAGCCGAGGTTGAAGCTCAGTCGCTCGGAGGAGATCTTATCTCTAGCCAAGATTGACTCGGTCGCTTGGAAGAGATCTTATCTCTGATCAAGGTCGGCACGGTCGCTCAGGAGAGATCTTATCTCTTGCTGAGGTTGGCACGGTCGCTTGGAAGAGATCTTATCTCTAGTCAAGATTGACTCGGGCACTCGAAAGAGATCTTATCTCTGGTTGAGGTTGGCATGGTCGCTCGGAAGAGATCTTATCTCTAGTTGAGGTTGACTCGGACACTCGAAAGAGATCTTATCTTTAGTCGAGATTGAAGAACTTCGATCTGCTCATGTTAGGACGAGGTTCTCCTTCTGTTCCTAACATGACCAATATTTACTACTTCTTTCCTGTCATCACATAGTTTTTTCACCAAGAAATAATATTATTGAAATGGAAGAATTTTATTGAAAGAAAGTTATTGACAGCGCATCCCCGAATTTTTTATATTTTAGGATCATGGGAGCATTGTTCCTCCAAGTTTCTTTAGACGATAAGCTCCGCGATCTGATGACCTCCTTTATTTTGTGCTGGCCTTCTCAATTTAGAGCAAGCTTCTCTTGGCTTTGATGCTGGGAGATGCCGAAGTACCAAGCTCCTTCCAGACATGGCATTGATGATATAGGAGGCGACCGACCTTTTTATTGTTCCTCCATCATTGGTGGTTCTGACTATGACAGTGCCCTCGATCGATCTTCTCCTACTTTAGACTGGCATCTGAGAAACCGATCCAGTTGGCCTCTCCTAATGAGCTTTGAGATGAAGGCCTCTCCTGATGAGCTCCGAGATGAAGGCCTCTCCTGATGAGCTCCTTGATTTTATCTCGGAGCTAAATGCATTCTTCAGTGTCGTGATCGTGGTCGCGATGGTAGAGATAGTACTTGCTTCAATCATGCTTATTTGGGGTAGATCGTAATTCTTCTGATCTTGATAGCTGGTTTTTAATTTTCATCAGAACTTGAGCCTTAGGAGCATTGAGGGGGGTGTAGTTGTGAAATCTTTCAGAAGGAGGACTTCTTCACTTCCTTCTATTAGAGCTTTCTTGATGACGGGCTCGAGGAGGAGTTCGGGCTCGCTTGCACTCGGAGGAAGTCCGTGAGCATGATCAAACTTCACTCGGTCCTCCACTGGTGGTGGATCTACTATACTCATCCATCCACTGCTCTCCTATGATTTTTTCATCCTTCAACTTGAAGGCTTCTTCTGTGCGGGCATATTCTCGACCTGAGCTAGCACGTCGACAAAATTCTTAAGGTACTTTTTCTCCAAAAAAAATAATAAATCATTCTTCTAAAGGCTGCCCTTGAGTGTGGCCATCGCAACAGACTGGTTCGAATCCCAAACTTTCAATGTCGCAGCATTAAATCGGATGACATAAGCTCGGATGGATTCTCCTTTCTTCTACTTGACATTCATCAAAAAATTCAAACTTTGGTACGGACGTCGGCTGCTGGCGAAGTGAGCCACGAACTGATGGTTCATCTGATCAAAAAAAAGATCGTACCTGACTTCAACGTCGAGTACCAGTTTTTCGCTGCTTTGTTTAAGATGGATGGAAAGGCTCGGCACAATATGGCATCTGGTGCACCATGGAGTAGCATCATGGTCCGAAAAATCTCTAGATAATCAACTGGATCAGAGGTTCCATTATAGCTTTTAAATTGAGGGAGCTCGAAGTTCGACGGAATGGGCTCTTGCATAATTCGGAGGGAGAAAGGAGGATTGGTGCGGATGTCGTCAAGGTGAGTCAGGGCAACGTGATCGAGCTCCTCAATCCATCGATCAATCTTTCATAGTTTGTGATTGAGGACGTCATCTCGGTCACAGGCCCTAAAGGACTTTCGACTACAGATGGAGAATGTCTCCTCTAGAGAAGAACCATGATCCAAACTTGGGTCCTCTGCTCTCTATTTTTTTTTCAGCGACGACGGGCATGCCAGCCCAAATATTCTTTCTTGAGGTCGATTCTTGGCATCCTGATGGTGGGCTTCTTGGTGGAGTCACCATTGGAGGCTACCGCATGACCTGCATCATCTCGGTGAAGCCATGAACTTGCTGGACTAGCATATTGAACTGCCTCACATCTATCGTGGCTATAGATGGAACCTGGGTTGCTAGGACTGAAGTGAAAGCAGATGGATTTGAATGGGATCGGACCACGAAGGCCACCAATCGCTGGGTCAAAGTTCTCCTGGGAGGCATTTTCTCTCAGAAAAGAACTCTAGAGAGAAAGAAGGAAGATCTCTAAAGAGAAAAGAGAGAAATCATCACTGAGTACTCCTTCAAGAATAAAAAAATCTCAAAAATAGAGGGCCCTCCTTCTAGTGCCAATTCTGTTGGTGAAAAATCTGGTTGACGTCGGAATGAGCTGGAGTGGAGGAGGACGAGATCGCCACTGGATATCTACAAAATAAAGTTCCATTCGGAGTCGGTGATGGTGGCTTCGATAGGATCATTCGATGATTAAGTCAGCTCTTCTGGCCAATAGAAATGGAGTGCTCAAAAATAAGTTTGGTAGAGTTTTAGAAGAGAAAGCTTAGAGCTTAGAGCTTAGAGAAAGCGTATCTAAAGGAGGGTCCCCTTTTATAGGTAGAGCTTGTAGCGAGTTGATGGTGATAGCTGCAACTGCCTGATAGCGGACCGCTCGAGGTTTGACAGAGTCAGTCATGAAGGGAGGTGCTGTCTACAGTGCCGCCTATAATAGATTGATGGTGACAGCCATCGTCGTCCGATAGTGGATCGCTATCGCTTGCAGCAGATTGATGGTGATGGCTGCAGCCGTTCGATATTGAGCTACTCGGGGCAGCATGGAGGGTTGAAGAGCTTTAACGTATACCCATTTTGGAAGAGTTCAGACTTTCAAAGAGAATACGACTAGAGAGGATCGTCCGAAAGGAACGCTAGTTGAAAGAGCCCGAAAGGAGTTCAGCTCTTGTAGGCATCCGACTGAAGGAGAGATCTAGGAGTCCAGCTTTCATAGAAGTTCGATCGAAGGAGATGTCTGGGAGGAGTCCGACTTCTGAAGAAGTCCGATCGAAGAAGAAGTCTGAAAAGAGTTCGACTTCTATAGGCGTCCGACTGAAGGAGTGCAAAGAGAGTTCGGCTCTCGCGGAAGTCCTACTGAAGCTCGACCATTGAGAAGTTCAGTCGGTTGAAGAAATTCGACTAAGACTCGATCGCTGGAGAGTTTGACTGATTGAAGGGGTTCGACTGGGCTCGACCGCTGGAGAGTTCGGTCGGTTGAAGGAGTTTGGCTGGGCTCGACCACTGGAGAATTCGGCTAGTTGAAGGAGTTTGGCTAGGGCTTGACCGCTGGAGAGTTCGGCCGATTGAACTAGGCTGATCATCAGACTGAACTTCGGTAGGAGCGATATTTATCTCCAACAATATTGATGAAAAGGAAAGAATTGTTCACCCAAATTCATCAATTTACACCCTTCCAAAATAAAAGAATATAAAGAAAAATAAATAGAACATACGATGGATATATATATATATATATATATATATATATATATATATATATATATATATATATATAATTTTATCTATATAATTTATCTCATACTATTAATATATATTATTAATTATTTTAATTTTAATATATAATTTTTATAATTATAAATAGATAATTAAAATTATATTTTATTTTTATGTATATTTTTTAGTTAATTATTTATATAAAATTAATTAAGGTAGGGTTCCATGAAGATTTTTAGATGCTTGACAATGTCGATTTCATGGCTCTAGGTGCATCACATGAAGTATAGTTTAATTTTACTATACCTATAGTTGAAATCAGCATAATCGTATTTTCTAATTATTCTTAACCAAAAAGGAGGTGAGGCAACTAGCCTTAAAAATTAGGTGCAGCTGCTTAGTATTCTTTAAGAACTTATTTGGTTCATGAAAAGTAGAGGAAGGTTCACGAAAAGTAGAGAAAGAGAGTGATAATTAATGAGAAGTGAAGAGGAGCCTTCTTGTGGTTAAAGTTTTAAGATAAGTGATAATAAAAAAATTCTTCTCAAAAAAGATATTTTTCATATTTCATAAAAAATAGAAATCTATAAAGGAGATGGATTTTTGGACTTCTTATAGGATGAAAATTGACTGCCATTTTTTTCAAAAATATCCTTTTACAAATATATAATCGTGAAGCATACAAATTTTAAAAAATATTATTAAATATTATCATTATAAATATTACTATATTAATATTATTTAAATATTTATATTAATATAATATAATATTTATATTAATATAAATAATATAATATTTATAATATATTAATATTATCTTAATATTTATACTAATATAATATTTTTATCAATATTAAATTTAGCATTTATATTTATATATTAATATTTATATTAATATAATTCTATATAATATTATATTCATATTAATAATACTAAAATATTATTATATTAATATAATATTAGTATTATATTAATAATAAATTATGTTTTAATATTATATTATAATATATTAATTAATATTATATTTATATTAATATAAGTATAATATTATTATTTATTTAAAATTTAGAAAAAAAGGTATGATCTTATATCTATTAAAGATATAATAAGTATTTTATACAATTTTTTTAGAAAAGTGGATGTTTAACCATGTATAAGCTACTCTAAAATAGGTTATTTTTTTATGATCAACTAAATATGCTAAAATTATATTTTTAATAAATATTTTTTAAAAAAATTATTTTTTTAAATATTACTTTCTAAGAAGAAATTTTTTTTCGTAAATCAAACGAGTCTTGGAGCTTGTTTAGCCAAGCTTTTGAAAAGAATAAAGCTGCTTATTTTCTTAAAAAAATATTTATTTTAAAAAAATTAGGATATTTAGTGAAGCTTATTTTAAAAAATAATCTGCTTCTGAGTGGTAGCAGAAGTTGTTTTTCTATTGGCAAGAGAAAATGTTGGTGCAGAAACTCATCGTCGCCGGAGGTCGCCGAAGTCGAGGCCGCTGAGGTTGCCATCGGGGACCTACAAAATAAAGTTCCATCCAGAACCGGTGGGGGGTGGCTCCGACAGGACCCTCCGACGGTCAAGTCAGTTTTCGGCCAACAGAAATGGAGTGCTTGGAATGAGTTCCGGAGCTTAAAGAAGAAGAGGAGAGCTCAGAGAGACTAGAGGTCAGAGAGGTTCGCCTTGGCGTATCTGGAGGGTCCTTTATAGGCGGAGCTTAGTTGATAGCGACAGCCATACCATCGCATGGAGTTCGGTACGGAGAGGAAGGCATCGTCAGGCGGTCGGTGACGGCCATACTGGCAAGTCGTGGGCCGCATGGAGTTCGGTACGGAGAGGAGGACGCCATCAGGGAGTGGCGTTGCCAGAGATGGTAGCCATGTCGTCTGATTTTGTCGCCCATCGCAGACTGATGGCGATAATTCATCTCGTAGGAGAGTCCGGCAGAAGGGAAGGCTGGGGGAGTTCGGCTGGCTGAAGGGTCGGCCATCTGTAGAGTTCGATCGAGGGACGATTGCCGAAGAGTTTGACCGCTGAGAGGCCCGAAGAAGCTCGGCTGAGGCCCGGTTGATGGACTTCGGTTGCTAAGTAGTTCGGCTAAGGCTCGCCCGCTGAGGAGTTCGGTCGTTGGAGGACTTCGTTGAAGCTCGACCGCTTGGAGTCGGTCCGAAGAGTTCGACCGTGGGGGTTCGAAGTTCGGCCGCCCAAGAAGCTCGATCTTGACGCTGGGAGTCCGGAAGAAGCTCGGCAGCTAACTAGTTTGGCCTGCTGGAAGAAGCTCGACCATTGGAAGTTCGGCTGAAGCCCGTCTGCCGAAGCTCTTCTGCGGCTACTGGTTGCATTAGGCTGGGTATTGAGCTAGACTTCGGCTGGAGCGGGATTTATCCCCAACACTAGCCCCCCCACTCCCGAGTTCGAAAATCGAAGGAAGGGAGTGCAGAAAAGATGACTGTCGAAGTCTTCCTCTAAGCTCTATACTGATCTGGGTCGAAGCTCGGAGGAGATCCCATCTCTAGCTTGAAGTTGATACAGTTGCTTTATATAGCCAAGGTCGATGCTTGCGTTAGGATGAGGCATTTGTGAACGAGGCCTTCGACTTTGCTCGCGTCAGGACGAGGTTCTCCTCCTATTCCTAACGGGCTGTGGGGGCACATGCGGACCGTCGTCCGAGCCTCTCCTCCCATCTCGTCTTTTATGAACGAGGTCTTCACTCGGGAGAGATCTTATCTTTGACTGAGGTTGCTTTTTGGAAGAGATCTTATCTCTGGTCGAAGTTGCTCTCGGGAGAGATCTTATCTCTAGTCGAGGTGGTTTTTTGGGAGAGATCTTATCTCTGGCTGAGGTTGCTTTTCGAAAGAGATCTTATCTCTGGCCGAACTGCTCGGGAGAGATCTTATCTCTAGCCGAGGTGGTTGCTCAGGAGAGATCTTATCTCTGGCCGAGGTTGCTTTTCGGGAGAGATCTTATCTCTGGCCGAGGTTGCTTTTCGAGAGAGATCTTATCTCTGGCCGAATTGCTCGAGAGAGATCTTATCTCTAGCCGAGGTGGTTGCTCGGAAGAGATCTTATCTCTGACCGATGTTGCTTTTCGGAAGAGATCTTATCTCTGGCCGAACTGATCGGGAGAGATCTTATCTCTGGCCGAGGTTGCTTTTCGGGAGAGATCTTATCTCTGGCCGAACTGGTCGGGAGAGATCTTATCTCTGGCCGAGGTTGCTTTTCGAGAGAGATCTTATCTCTGGCCGAACTGCTCGGGAGAGATCTTATCTCTAGCCGAGGTGGTTGCTCGGGAGAGATCTTATCTCTGACCGAGGTTGCTTTTCGGAGAGATCTTATCTCTGGCTGAACTGCTCGAAGAGAGATCTTATCTCTAGCCGAGGTTGCTTTTTGGAAGAGATCTTATCTCTGACCGAACTGCTCGGAAGAGATCTTATCTCTAGCCGAGGTTGCTTTTCGGGAGAGATCTTATCTCTTGGCCAAACTGGTCAGGAGAGATCTTATCTCTGGTCCGAACTGCTCGGGAGAGATCTTACCTCTAGCCGAGGTGGTTGCTCGGGAGAGATTCTTATCTCTGATAGAGGTTGCTTTTCGGGAGAGATCTTATCTCTGGTCGAACTGCTCGGGAGAGATCTTATCTCTGGCCGAGGTTGCTTTTCGGAAGAGATCTTATCTCTGGCCGAACTGCTCGGGAAAAGATCTTATCTCTAGCCGAGATGGTTGCTCGGGAGAGATCTTATCTCTGGCCGAGGTTGCTTTTCGGGAGAGATCTTATCTCTGGCCGAACTGCTCGGAGAGATCTTATCTCTAGCTGAGGTGGTTGCTTGGGAGAGATCTTATCTCTGACCGAGGTTGCTTTTTGGAAGAGATCTTATCTCTGATCGAACTGCTCGGGAGAGATCTTATCTCTAGCCGAGGTTGCTTTTCGGGAGAGATCTTATCTCTGGCCGAACTGCTTGGGAGAGATCTTATCTCTAGCCGAGGTGGTTGCTCGGGAGAGATCTTATCTCTGACCGAGGTTGCTTTTCGGGAGAGATATTATCTCTGGCCAAACTGCTCGGAAGAGATCTTATCTCTAGCCGAGATTGCTTTTCGGGAGAGATCTTATCTCTGGCCGAACTGCTCTTTAACCTGCTTGTGTTAGGGCGAGGTCTTCCTTTCTAACACGGCGACTGTTGACTGCTTCTTTTTCTATCATTACATAGTTTTGGCGCCGAAAAATAATACACTGTTGAAAAGAGAGAACTTCATTGAAAGGAAATTACTGGCAATGTTTTTCCGAATTTTCTACGATTCAGGATGACCTTTTCTACCTCATGCTGGCTTCCTCACTTTGAAGCATGCTTCTCTTGGCTTCCATGCTGGGTCCTGGGGTAACGTTGACGACGTAGTGAGGCGGCCGAACTTATCGTTTCCTACTATGGCAGCGCCCTTCGCCGATCTTCAGGCTCGCATCGAATGAATTTACCCAGCCGCCCCTTTCTAACGAGCTCCTCGATCTCATCCCGAAGCTGGATGTACTCCTCAGTGTCATGACTGTGGTCGCGATGGTAGAGGTAATACTTGCTTCGGTCACGCTTGTTTGAGGGAGACCGTAACCCTTCGGGTCTTGGCAGTTGGTTCTTAACTTCGATGAAGATCTGAGTTTGAGGAGCATTGAGGGGGGCATAGTCGCGGAATCTTTTGGGAGGAGGGCTTCTTTGCGCTTCTTTGTAAGCTCGAGGAGTCCGGGCCCGCCTGCTGTCGGAGGGAGTCTGTGAGCGCGGTCGAACTTCATTCGGCTCCCCATTGCCTGCCAGCCGCTCCCTTAAGGCTTCTTCGTCCTTCGACTTGAAGGCTTCTTCCGTACGGGCATATCTCTCGGCCCGAGCCAGCAGATCGGCGAGGTCCCTAGGGTACCTTTTCTTCAGGAAGAACAACAAGTTATTTTTTTGAAGACCGCCCTTGAGGGCGGCCATGGCGACTGATTGGTCCAGGTTTCGGACTTCCAGCACGGCAGTGTTAAATCGGGTGACGTAGGCCCAGATGGATTCTCCCACCTTCTGCTTGATGGCCATCAAGGAATCCGAACCTCGGCGCGGCCGCCTACTACTCATAAAGTGGGCCGCGAACTGTTGACTCATCTGGTCAAATGATAAGATGGTACTCGGCTTGAGCGTCGAGTATCAATTTTTGACAGCTCCTTTCAGGGTAGAGGGAAAAGCCCGGCATAATATAGTGTCTGGAGCGTCATGGAGCAGCATCATCGTCCGGAAGGCTTCCAAGTGATCGACCGGGTTGGTGGTCCTATCGTAGCTGTCGAATTATGGGAGCTTAAAGTTCGGCGGGACCGATTCCTGCATGATTTTCTGCGAAAAAGAGGGGTCAGTGCAAACGTCATTGCCACGTGAGGGGGGAGTGTGACGAAGTTCTTTGATTCGTCGGCTCATTTTTAAGAGCTTTTGATCCAGGAGATCTTCACGGTTTCTGATCTCCATGGCTCTCTTGTGGAACGGGCGCGAGGCTTCACCCTTGGCCGATCCATGATCCGAACAAGGGCTCTCCCTCCTCTGCCTCTCCAATCTGGGGATCAGAGGTTGAGCTATCCAAGTCGGTCGCTCTTGGACCGGATCACTCGATTCCGGAGAGTCCCACGTCGGTTGGGCTGGCACCGGGGCTTGCTGGTGCATGGCCTGCACTACCTGCACTGCCTCCGTGAGATCGCGAACCTGCTTGACGAGCAGGTTGAACTGCTCCGCATCCACCGCGGCTATAGAGTGAGCCTGAATCGTCGAGGCTGGAGCAGGAGCGGTCGGATCCAGACGGGATCGGGCCGCGGAGGCCATCGACCGCCTAGTCGAGGCTCTCCTGGGGGGCATCTCTTCTTTTCTTCTGAAAAAAGGAAGAAGAGAAATCTTTGGAGTGGAAAGTGGAAAAACGTCGTCGAGCACTCCTTTAAAAACGAGGAAATTTTGGCTCTCTCTTAACAGAGAGGCCCTTCCTCTAGCGCCAATCTATTGGTGCAGAAACTCATTATCGCCGGAGGTCGTCGGAGTCGAGGTCGCCATTGGGGACCTGCAAAATAAAGTCCCATCCGGAACCGATGGGGGGTGGCTTTGGCAGGACCCTCCGACGGTCAAGTCAGTTTTTGGCCAACAGGAATGGAGTGCTCGGAATGAGTTCCGGAGCTTAGAGAAGAAGAGGAGAGCTCAGAGAGACTAGAGGTCAGAGAGGTTCGCCTTGGCGTATCTGGAGGGTTCTTTATACGCGGAGCTTAGTTGATGGCGACAGCCATACCGTCGCATGGAGTTCGGTACGGAGAGGAAGGCATCGTCAGACGGTCGGTGACGGCCATATTGGCAAGTCGTGGGCCGCATGGAGTTTGGTACGGAGAGGAGGGCGCCGTCAGGGAGTGGCGTTGCCAGAGGTGGTAGCCATGTCGTCTGGTTTCGTCGCCCATCGCAGATTGATGGCGATAATTCATCTCGTAGGAGAGTCCGACAGAAGGAAAGGCTGGGGGAGTTCGGCTGGCTGAAGGGTCGGCCATCTGTAGAGTTCGGCCGAGGGACAATTATCGAGGAGTTCGACCGCTGAGAGGCTCGAAGAAGCTTGGCTGAGGCCCGGTTGATGGACTTCGATTGCTAAGTAATTCGGCTAAGGCTCGTCCGCTGAGGAGTTCGGTCGCTGGAGGACTTCGTTGAAGCTCGACCGCTTGGAGTCAGTCCGAAGAGTTCGATCGTGGGGGTCCGAAGGAGTTCGACCGCCCAAGAAGCTCGGTCTTGACGCTGGGAGTCCGAAAGAAGCTCGACAGCTAACTAGTTCGGCCTATTGAAAGAAGCTCGGCCGCTGGGAGTTCGGCTAAAGCCCGTCTGCCGAAGCTCTTCTGCGGCTACTGGTTGCATTAGACTGGGTATCGAGCTAGACTTCGGCTGGAGTGGGATTTATCCCCAATAGAAAATAAAAAATTGGAGCTTCTTCTTGGAAGCAGAAATAGAAAATTAATTTTTCAAGACATAAATATCCTTATCCAAATCATTATTTACCATAATTATTCTTATTTATTTTCATCTAATTCTTTCATTATTCTCATACTGTCTAACATTTTCATTATTTTTAATATTTTAATTAAATAAAAAAAATTAATTAAAATTAATTATAAAAAATATTTAAAATTATTTATCTATATAAATTATTGGTGCAAAATTTGGTTGACGCCGGGACGAGCTGGAGTGGAGGAGGACAAGATCGCCATCGGTGATCTGCAAAATAAAGTCCTATCTGGAGTTGGTGGTGGTGGCTTCGGTAGGATTCTCCGACGATCAAGTCAGCTCTTCTGACTAATATAAATGAAGTGCTCAGGCAAGAGTTCGGCAGAATTTTGGAAAGAAGAAGAGAGCTTAGAGAAAACGTATTTGAAGAATTTCTTTTTATAGATGGAGCTTGATTGATGGTGACAGTTGCAGCCGTCTAGCAGTGGGCCGCTCGAGATCTGATAGAGTTTGGTACGGAGAGAAAGATGTCGTTAGACTGATAGTGATAGTCATACCGTCCAATAGCGGGCTGCTCGAGGTCTGATGGAGTTTGTCATGGAGGGAGGCACTGCCTGTAGCGTTGCCTGTAGTAAACTGATGGCGATCGTTCGTCGAGATTTAATGACCATAGTTTGGAGGAAGTAGGCATTGATTGGTGAAGAACTCTGACATATATCAATTTCAGAGAAGTTTGGACTCCCAAAGGGAATATAGTTAAAGGGGATCATCTAAAAGGAACGCTAGCTGAAGGAGAGATCCGAAAGGAGTTCAGCTCCTGGATGAGTTCGACTGAAGGAGAAGTTCGGAAGGAGTTGGCTTTTGTAGAAATCTGACTGAAGGAGAGATTTGAAAGGAGTTTGGCTCCTAGAGGAATTCGGTCGAAGGAGAATTCTAGAAGGAGTTTGACTTCTGTAGAAATTCGACTGAAGGAGAAGTCCGAAAGGAGTTTGGCTCCTATAGAAATTCGACTGAAGAAGAATTCTGAAAGAAGTTCGGCTCCTGTAGAAGTTCGATCGAAGAAGATGTCTGGAAGGAATTTGGCTCCTGAAGAAGTTCGATCGAAGGAGAAGTCTGGATCTTGAGAAAGTCCGATCGAAGGAGAAGTCTGGGAGGAGTCCGGATCTTGGAGAAGCCCCATTGAAGAAAAAGTTTGGGAGGAGTTCGGATCCTGAGGAAGTCCAGCCAAAGGAGAAGTCTGGGAGGAGTCTAGATCTTGGGAAAGCCCAGTCGAAGGAGAAGTCTTGGAGGAGTTTGGCTTCTAAAGAGTTCAGCAGGAATTCGACCGTTGGGGGAGTTCGACTGGGGCTCGACCATTGAGAAGTTCGATCGGCTGAAGGGGTTTGGCTGGGGGTCGGCTGCTAAGAAAGGAGTTCGACTAGGGCTCGGTCGTTGAGAAGTTCGACTAGTTGAAGAAGTTTGGTTAAGGTTTGGCCGCTGAAGCTCTTCCATGATTACCGATTGCATTGGACTAAGCATCAAGCTGGACTTCGATGGGAGCGGAATTTATTTTCAACAATAGTTCTCCTACTCTCGAGTTTGAAATCTGAAGGAAGGGAGTATAAAAAAGCGACTGCCGAAGTCCTTTTTTGGGCTCTACACCCGTTGAAGTTGAAGCTTGGAGGAAATCTTGTCTCCAATAGAGGTTGAAGTTGAAGTCGAGACTCGGAGGAGATCCTATCTCCAGTCGAGGTTGAAAGAGATCTCATCTCCTGTTGATGCAGACATTGAAACTTGGAGGAGATCCCATCTCCAACCGAGGTTGAAGGAGATCTCATCTTCGATTGACGCAATTGTTGAAGCTCGGGGGAGATCCTATCTTCAGTCGAGGTTGAAGGAGATCTCATCTCTGGTTGACATAGATGTTGAAGCTCGAAGGAGATCCTATTTCCAGCTGAGGTTGAAGAAGATCTTATCTTCTGTTAACGCAGAAGCTTGGAAGAGATCTTATCTCTAGCCAAGGTTGAAGAAGATCTTATCTTTTGTCGACGTAGACTTTGAAGCTCGGAAGAGATCTTATCTCTAGTCGAGGTTGAAGGAGATCTTATCTTTGTTGTTGTCGGGCACAATGGAACTATTGTCGGGGCCTCTCCCCCCATCTCGTCTAAAATGAACGAGGCTTTCGACTTTGCTCATGTTAGGATGAGGTTCTTTTTCTATTCCTAACAGTCTATGGGGGCATATAAGGGTCATTGTCGGGGCCTCTTCCTCCATCTCATCTAAAATGAATGAGGCCTTCGACTTTGCTCACGTTAGGATGAAGTTTTTCTCCTATTCCTAATGAACTATGGGGGAACATAAGGACCGTTGTCGGAGCCTTTTCCCCCATCTCGTCTAAAATGAATGAGGCCTTCGACTTTGCTCACGTTAGGATGAGATTCTCCTTCTATTTCTAATGGGCTATGGGGGCACATAAGGATCATTGTCAGGGCCTCTCCCCCTATCTTGTCTAAAATGAACGAGGCCTTCGACTTTGCTCACGTTAGGATGAGGTTTTCTTCCTATTCCTAATGGATTGTGGGGATACAAAAGGACCGTTGTCGGAGCCTCTTCTTCCATCTCATCTAAAATGAACGAGGCCTTCGACTTTGCTCACGTTAGGACGAGGTTCTCCTCCTATTCTTAATGGATTGTGGGGGTACATAAGGGCCATTGTCGGAGCCTCTCCCTCCATCTCATTTAAAATGAATAAGGCCTTCGACTTTGCTCACGTTAGGATGAGGTTCTCCTCTTGTTCCTAACGAACTATGGGGGCACATAAGAGCCATTGTCAGGGCCTCTCTCCTTATCTCGTCTAAAATGAACGAGGCCTTTGACTTTGCTCGCATTAGGACGAGGTTCTCTTCATATTCCTAATGGATTGTGGGGGCACATAAGGGCCATTGTCAGGGCCTCTCCTCCCATCTCGTCTAAAATGAATGAGGCTTTCGACTTGCTCATGTTAGAATGAGGTTCTTCTTTTATTCCTAACATGGCCACTATTGATTGCTTCTTCCCTATCATTAGGTAGTTTTTACATCGAAAAATAATAATGTTGAAATGGAAGAGTTTTATTAAAGAAAAATTATCAACAGTACATTCTCAGATTCTCTGAGTCTCAAGTTCGTGGGAGCGTTGTTCCTCCGAGCTTCTTCAGGCGATAAGTTTCAGATCGGACGATCTTTTCTATTTCATATGAGCCTTCCCAATTCAGAACAAGTTTTTTCTGGCTTTGAGGCTGAGAGATAGCAACTCACCGAAGTACTAGGCCCCCTAGAGGTAGCATTGATGATGCCGGGAGGCAGTTGATCTCTTTGTTGTTCCTCGATCATTGATGATTTTGGCTACGGCAGTGCCTTTGGCCGATCTTTTTCTGCTTCAGACTGGCATCTGAGAAATCGATCCAACCGGCCCCTCCTGATGAGCTCCTTGATGGTAGAGGCAGTACTTGCTTTGATTACGCTTATTTGAGGAAGATCGTAATTCTTCTAGTCTTGATAGTTGATTCTTAATTTTCATCAGAACTTAAGTTTTAGGAGCATTAAGAGGGGCATAGTTGTGGAACCTTTCGGAGGGAGAACTTCTTCATGCCCTTCTATCGAAACTTCTTTGATGATGAGCTCGAGGAGGAATTCAGGCTTGCTTGCGCTCAGAAGGAGTCTGTAAGCATGATCGAACTTCATTCGGCCCTCCATCAATCATGGGTTTACTAGACTTGCCTGTCTGTCGCTCTCCTATGGCTTCTTCATCCTTCAACTTGAAGGTTTCTTTCGTACGGACATATCTCTCAGCCCGGGCTAGTAGATCGACAAAGTCTCTAGGATACATCTTCTCCAGGAAAAACAGTAAATCGTTCTTCTGAAGGCCGCCCTTGAGTGCGGCCATTACAACAGACTGATCTAGGTCCCGAACCTTCAATGTCACAGCATTAAATTGGATGACATAAGCCCAGATGGATTCTCTCTTCTTTTGTTTGACATTCATCAGGGAATTCGAACTTCAGTGCGGACGTCGGCTGCTGACGAAGTGAGCCACGAACTGATGGCTTATCTGGTCAAAAGAGAAGATCGTACCTAGCTTCAATGCCGAGTATCAGTTTCTTACTGCTTTCTTTAAGGTAGACGGAAAAGCTTGATATAATATGGCGTCTGGTGCACCATGGAGTAGCATCATAGTCCGGAAGGCTTCCAGATGATCAATTGGAGAGATTTCATTATAGCTTTCAAATTGAGGGAGCTTGAAGTTCGGTGGAATGGGCTCTTGCACAATTCAAAGAAAGAAAGGAGGATTGGTGCAGATGTCGTCACAGCGAGCCGGGATGATATGGCAGAGTTCCTCAATCCGCTGATCCATCTTTCGTAGATTGTGATCGAGGATGTCGTCTCGATTGTAGATCTTGGATGGCTTCCGACTATAGATGGGGAGGGTCTCCTCCAGAGGAGAATCATGATTCGAACATGGATCCTTTGCTTTCTATTTTTCCTTTCCAGGGGTGATGGGTATGCTAGCCCAAGTGCTCTTCCTTGAGACTGGTTTCCAACATCCTGATGGCGAGTTTTCTGATGGAGTCGCCGCTGGAGGTTGCCGCATGGTCTGCACCATCTCAGTGAGGTCCTGAACCCACTGCATCAGGAGGTTAAACTGCTTCGGATCTACCATGACCATCGATGGTGGTAGAGATTAGGTGCCGATGATGGAGCAAGAATGGATGGATCCGGCTCAGATCTAGCGACAAAAGCGGTAGATCTCCAGGTAGTCACCTTCTTTTGAGGTATTTCTTGGGATTGAGGAAGAGGGTGGAGATGAACCTTGAAGAAGAAGGTCAGCAGGATCGACTGAGTACTTCTTTAAGAACAAGGGTACCTCAGAGACAGAGGCCCTTCTTCTAGTGTCAATTTTGTTGGTGCAGAATCTGGTTGACGCCAGAACGAGCTGGAGTGGAGGAGGACTAGGTCGTTACTGGTGACCTGCAAAATAAAGTCTCGTTCGCAGTCGGTGGTGGTGGCTCTGGTAAGACCCTCCGACGATCAAGTCAGCTTTTTAGCTAATAGAAATGGAGTACTCAGATAAGAGTTTGGCAGAGTTTTGGGAAGGAGAAAAAAGCTTAGAGAAAACATATCTGGAGGATCCCTTTTTATAGACGGAGCTTAATTGATGGTGACAGCTGCAACCATCTAGCAACGGGCCGCTCGAGGCCTGATGGAGTTTGGTATGGAGAGGAAGATGTCGTTAGGCTGATAGTGACAGCCATACCTTCTAGTAGCGGGTCGCTCGAAGCTTGATGGAGTCTGTCACAGAGGGAGGTGCCATTTGTAGTTGACTGATGGCGACCATTCGTCGAGATTTAATGGCCGTAGTTTGGAGGAAGCAGGCATTGGTTGGTGAAGAACTTCGACATATATCAATTTTAGAGGAGTTTGGACTCCCAAAGGGAATACGGCTAGAGGGGATCATCCAAAAGAAATGCTAGCTGAAGGAGAGATTCGAAAGGAGTTCGGCTTCTGAATGAGTTCGACCGAAGGAGAAGTTTGGAAGGAGTTCGGCTCCTGTAGAAATTCGACTGAAGCAGAGATCCGGAAGGAGTTCGGTCGAAGGAGAATTTTGGAAGGAGTTGGGCTCCTATAGAAATTTGATTAAAGGAGAAGTCCGGAAGGAGTTTGGCTCTAATAGAAATCCGACTGAAGAAGAATTCTGGAAGGAGTTCGGCTCCTGTAGAAGTCCGATCGAAGGAGATGTTTGGGAGGAGTCTGGCTCCTGGAGAAATCTGGGAGGAGTCCAGATCTTAGGGAAACCCAGTTGAAGAAGAAGTCTGGAAGGAGTCCGGTTCCTGGAGAATTCGGCAGAAATTCGACCGTTGGGGGAGTTCGACTGGAGTTCGATCGACTGAAGGGGTTCGGCTAGGACTCGACCGCTGAAAAGTTTGGCCGGCTGAAGGGATTCGATTGGGGCTCGATCGCTGAGAAGTTCGACCAGCTGAAGAAGTTCGCTTAAGATTTAGCTGATGAAGCTTTTCCGTGATTATTGATTGCATTGAGCTAAACATCAGGCTGGACTTCGACGGAAGCAAGATTTATCTCTAATATAAATAATATTAATTATAAAATAAATATATATATATATTTTTTTGTAATTTGAGAATTCAAAGTATTATTTTTTTTTGAAAGATTTATGAAACACAAACTACTTCTCAAATATCGATAAAAATACTTATTAAATAATTTTATTAAATATAAATAATTTCTTTCTTATAATATTTTTTTTAAAAAAATATTTAAAAAAATAATTAAAAAATAAGCTAATTTTCACGGGTCCAATGAGCCGTAATATGCTGGTACTGTTCTTATAACATACCCACCGATCTAACACCCATCTCAAAGCAATCAGCATGCTTTCTAAGCCCACTGCGCCCCCTGCCCCCCGGCACCCGCAAGATGCTATCGCAAGCCAAACCGACCCAATAGTTGAGTACTAATTACGTACGAAGAGCCGCATGCGATCTCATCCGTCCCCAAAGTCGGAGATTGACAGAAGGAAAATCGGACGGCCACTCACTCCACATCCGCATACGGGAATCTCGTATACAAAAACAACCACTACCATCGCTATAAAGCCCTAATCTCCCTCCCGTTTCTTCCTCTCGAAGTCTCGAAGCCCTTACCTCTGATAATCGACGAGCTCCCGGAATCCTCCTAGGGTTCGCGCCCCTCCTCCGAGTACCTAATCTCTCTACCCCTCGAGCTCCAATCTCTTCTCCCATGGCGGCTGCTGCAACGGCGGTTCCTCGGGGCCGGCAGCCGCAGGGCCGGGGTGTCGACGACGAGAACCTCGTCTTCGAGACGAGCCCTGGGGTGGAGGCCATCACGAGCTTCGACCAGATGGGTATCCGCGACGACCTCCTCCGGGGGATCTACGCCTACGGCTTCGAGAAACCCTCCGCCATTCAGCAGCGGGCGGTGATTCCTATTATCCAGGGCCGCGACGTCATCGCCCAGGCACAGTCTGGTACGGGAAAGACCTCCATGATCGCCCTCTCCGTCTGCCAGATGGTCGACACCACCTCGAGAGAGTACGATACTTTTATCTCATATTTTCTTCATATTTTTGTGGTTGATTTCATTTTTTGGATAGAAAGATCGATTTTTTTTTGGCTGTTCTTTGTTTGGAAATCGCTGTCTTGATTCATTACCTGTTTACTTTGTGTTATAAGTGCTAGGTTTCTTTATGAAGATGATTGTTATAAACCCTAGGTATTGCTTCAAAGAAGCTCTACTGATATCGAGATCAATGCATCTTGGGCAAGATCACTTACATATTAAAAATCACAAAAATATCCTCGCAATGCACCTCCAAAACTGCCCGCATAAAGCTGTTCTTCATGTTTTTGATGCATATTAGGCTGGCAAAGAAAGGACTTTAGAGCACAAGTTTAACCGTTAAAGCTTTCTACAGTTTTCTTCATAAGCAGGTCAGTTTGAGGTCTGAGAGCTTGAGAGAGCTTAGCCAACCTCGAAATTCCTGAAATTCTTCATGTCCATGGGAATTAGATATGCAGTGAAGATGTGCATGTTTGCCATAATTTTTTCTCGACTAGCAAGAAAATTGAAGGCGGTCGTGTAGTAGGATATTTTATATAGTGTAGTAGCAATCCAGTTTGACTTTGTGCCATCTGGTCTCCTATCAGACCAGATTTAGATGATCAGAGTATGGACGTTTGAATGGGAAAAAAATGGGTTTACTTATAAAAGAGAGATTTTTCTTAATAGCTAAATCACCTTGTCAGTTATTGAGTTTTTATTTAACTTTCTCAAGCTTGACCAAGCAAATCAGAACTATTGAATTAAGCATGCTGGAAAAATAAGGTTGTTATTCTTCTGTGTTCATTCGATTGATCATTGTTAAGATAAGACGTGCTCTTCCAAGCATCCTATTGTATTACTATTCAAAATATCGATATCATTTTTGGTCTTGAAAATGAAGCATAATGTCATTTAACAATTAACCAACAAGTTGGTTAACATGTCAAGGTTAAAACAATAGGTGATTCATGCTGGAGCAAATTTGAAAATTATAGCAAAGAAATATGCACAGTAGCCTTAACAGTCATTCAGAATCTACATATTTTAGTTTATTTTTCCAAATTTTATCATTGGAGAGGAAGCTTTCTAAGCATATGGTGATGACACGGAGAGTAAATATTATCTTAAAGTTTGAGAAGAGGCATGTGAGCATTCAATTGCTTCCAATGAACTTATTATTGGAATATCGTGGAACCTAGCTATAAATTGCTGGTGGCTGATGCCTTGTGGTTTTTTGAATATTGTTGGAGGACACAGCTGCTCTTTGGTTGCATAGCACTTTTTGCAGATTATGGTAACACTTATTGTAATAGTCCTTGATATCCTTTTTCCCATTCTCAGGACCTCATTGCCTCAAGATAGATGATCCTTCCTCATCCTCACTTGTTCTTTTATATTGATGAATTAAAGGGCAATGGTATATCAATGTGACTTACTGTTCAAATGGATCTCAACCCATTCAATTGGTATTAAGCTCTAATTGAATCTATAGTTAGTGCTGATTTGTTGGATGAGTGTGATGACAACATTGATGTGCTTGGTCAAAAATACTAAAAAAATTCTGCGGAGTAGTAGCTGTGATGTGTTTATGGCACTATAAACAGTTAATCATTTGGATGATTTGTGTTTATATCTATTAAGCTATCTTTTTAATTGACATACAGTTCATATTTGGTTTTCCATGGCTACTGAAATGGAAGTGAAAGCATGTCTCTTTTCATCTCCTATTGGGCTGTACTTGCATCTGTGCTTAGGATGATGCAGTAAGACATGGAGGACACATAAACCTGTATTCTAGTTAACACCAACACTTCCTGATTAAAGCATAAATTTCTCTTTTAATTACATCCAAACACATATAATAATCACTGTCTTCTCCTTTTTTTCATGCCTATGCTGTATCTGAAACTTTAGACCAGTGTTGATAGTATATTTAAGATATGAGTAGCTTTGTCCAGCTACCCGAACAGGTCTTTATTAGGTGGTTGAGCAAAGTCATGCATGATGGTAATAACAATCATGATAATGATTTTTATATGCACTTACTTGAGCCTTGCTACTGTGACTAGTTTACCAACACCCTTGGTCCTTTTTATAAATATTTTATAGCTGGATTGTCATGACACATTACAACCATTGAAGAAAGCCTTAGATAATGAGTGTCTAAGATTATTGAGACAAAAAACTTGTGCACAAAATGCAGATTCAATGGGAAGGGTGGTTAAGTTGAGACCTTAGCCAAAATTGATGGTGGATAGCGGCAACTGGATGATTAATTTTCCATATTTGTTATAGAATGAGATGATGGAATTATGTTGACATGTCTAATGCGAGTAAGGTTGGTGGATGATTTGGGTAGGTGCTTGTTGTTGTAGAATTTGGTTGACGTCGGATCGAGCTGGAGTTGAGGAAAAAGAGGTCGCCGTCGGTGACCTGCAAAACAAAGTCTCGTTCGGAGTCGATGGTGGTGGCTCTGGCAGGATTCTTTGATGATCAAGTTAGCTCTTCTGGTCAACAGAAGTGAAGTGCTCAGGAAAGAACTCAGCAAAGTTTTGGGAAGGAGAAGAGTGCTTCGAGAAAATGTATCTGGAGGGTCCCTTTTTATAAACGGAGTTTGTAGCAGACTGATAGTGACAATCGTAACCGTCCGGTAGTGGGTTGCTCGAAGCCACATGAGGTTTGTTACGGAGAGAGGCGCCGCCTGTAGCAGACTGATAGTGACAGTCATAATTGTCCGGTAGTGGGCTGCTCGGGGCCATGCGGAATTTGTTACGGAGAGAGGTGCCGTCTGTAGCAGACTGATAGTAACAGCCGTAACCGTTCGGTAATGGGCCACTTGGGGACACATGGAGTTTGTTACGGAGAGAGATGTCCGTTGTCGTGATGTGTCCATTCGTCGAGATTTAATAGTCGAAATTCGGAGGAAGCAGGCGTTGGTTGGTGAAAAGCTTTGACATACATCAATTCTAGAGGAGTTCGGACTTCTAAAGAGAATACGGCTCGAGAAAATTATCCGAGAGGAATGCTAGTTGAAATTTGAAAATAATCCGCTGGAGAAATCCGGATGAAGTTTGACTGATGGAGAAGTTCAGAAGGAGTCCGACTGATGGAGAAGTTCAGCTGAAAGAGAAGTTTGGGAGAAGATCAGTTGAAGGAGAAGTTCGGAAGGAGTTCGGCCGCTGGAGGAGTCCAGGAGGGGTTCGGCCGTTGGAGGAGTCCGGTTGCTGAAGGAGTTCGGGAGGGGTTCGACTATTGAAGGAGTTCGGCTGCTGAAGGAGTCCGGAAGGGGTTTGGCCACTGGAGGAAGAATTTTCGATTGAAGCTCTTCCGTGATTATCAGTTACATTAGGCTAAGCATCAGATTAGACTTTGGCGGGAGTGGAATTTATCCCCAACACTAGTCTCCCCATTTTCGAATTCGAAATTCGAAGGGAGTACAAAAAAAAGATGATTGCCAAGGTTCTTTTTTGGATTCTGCATCCGTTGAGGTTGAAGCTCAAGGGAGATCTTATCTTCTGTTGAAGTTGAAGCTCGGGGGAGATCTTATCTTCGATTGAAGTTGAAGCTCGGAAGAGATCTTATTTTCCATGGAGGTTGAGAGAGATCTTATCTTCTTTTGAAGTTGAAGCTCGGGGGAGATCTTATCTCTAGCCGAGATTGAAGCTCGGGAAAGATCTTATCTCCAGCTGAGGTTGAAGGAGCTCCTATCTTTTGTTGAAGTTGAAGCTCGGGGGAGATCTTATCTCCAGTCGAGGTTGAAGGAGATCTTATCTCTTGTTAAAGTTGAAGCTCGAAAGAGATCTTATCTCCCATTGAGGTTGAGAGAGATCTATCTTCTTTTAAAGTTGAAGCTTGGAGGAGATCTTATCTCCAGCCAACATTGAAGGAGATCTTATCTCCTATTGAAGTTGAAGCTCGAGAGAGAATTCCGGTCCCGAGTTCGAAATTTGAAGGAAGTAAAAAGGTGACGGTCGAAGTCCGGTCCCGGGTTTCCGCGCTTGCTAGGACGAGACGTTTCGGTGTTACACCAATCGTTTCTTGCAGTCGGATCACCAGATACTCGCTCACATCAAGAGGGCGCGTTGTCAGGAGGCGGAGGCATAGAAGGCTCAGAAGGACCTTCGGGTCGAGGTCCGCCGTCTTTAAGAGAGGGTCGACGAGGTCAAGCATCTTACCGAGGAGGTGGCGGACATCGGAAGTCTTTAGGATGCGCTCCGCGAAGAGTTCGCCTCGGTCGGGCTAAAGATTGCACTGGCCCTGGAGGAGGAGAAGAGGAAGGAAGCCGAAAATAGGGTCGCCGAACTGGAGACCCAAATGGCGAAGTCGATCTCGAAGGCAATGATCCGGACCATGGAGGAGTTTAAGACCTTTTTGAGATGCGGAACCTGAACGCCGAGTTCGGACAGGAAGCGTGCGAAGGCAGGGTAGCCCGAAGGTTCCCTGAAGTTGACCTCGGCTTTTGGGAGGAGGAAGATGACATGGAGGCGGGACCGTCTAATACGGTAGTCGACCTTTCCTTTTCTCATTTGACGTAGTCAGGTTGTCGTGGAAAAACATGTATAGGGATTTTCCATCGAGTTTCTTCTTTCTCTACGTCTTTGGTCTATGAGGTTCCGACTTTTTCTTCTGTTAGGATGAGATTCTCTTTCCGTTCCTAATAGACTATAGGGGCACATTAGGGCCATTGTCGGGGCCTCTCCTCTCACTCGTCTAAAATGAACGAGGCCTTCGACTTTGCTCATGTTAGGATGAGGTTCTCCTTCTGTTCCTAACGGACTGTAGGGGCACATTAGAGTTATTGTCAGGGGGCCTCTCCCTCATCTCGTCTAAAATGAACGAGATCTTCGACTTTGCTCACGTTAGGATGAGGTTCTTTCTTTATTCCTAACAGACCGTAGGGGCACATAAGGGCCATTGTCAGAGTCCTCTCCCCTCATCCTCATCTAAAATGAACGAGGTCTTCGACTTTGCTCATGTTAGGACGAGGTTCTCCTCCTATTCCTAACGGGCTGTAGGGGGTACATAAGGGCCGTTGTCAGGGTCTCTCTCCCTCCATCTCATCTAAAATGAACGAGGCCTTCGAACTTTGCTCACATTAGGATGAGGTTCTCCTCCTGTTCCTAACGGACTGTGAGAGGCACATTAGGGCCGTTGTCAGGACCTCTCCTCTTCATCTCGTCTAAAATGAACGAGGCCTTCGACTTTGCTCATGTTAGGATGAGGTTCTCCTTCTGTTCCTAACATGGCACGGTAAGGACATATTAGGACCGTTGTCAGGGGCCTCTCTTCCTCATCTCATCTAAAATGAACGAGGCCTTCGACTTTGCTCATGTTAGGATGAGGTTCTCCTCCTGTTCCTAACAGGCTGTAGGGGCACATATGGACCGTTGTCAGGGCCTCTCCTTTCATCTCGTCTTAAATGAACGAGGTCTTCGACTTTGCTCACGTTAGGACGAGGTTCTCCTTCTGTTCCTAACGGGTGTAGAGGCACATTAAGGGTCATTGTCAGAGCCTCTCTCTCATCTCGTCTAAAATGAAATGATCTTCGACTTTGCTCATGTTAGGATGAGGTTCTCCTCCTGTTCCTAATGGATTGTAGGGGCATATTAGGATCGTTGTCAGGGCCTCTTTCCTCATCTCGTCTAAAATGAACGAGATTTTCGACTTGCTCATGTTAGGACGAGGATCTCCTCCTGTTCCTATCATGGTAATAGGGGTGCAAAGGGCCGTTGAATGGGCCTATCCCCTTCTTTTGTCTTAAATAATCGGAGGTCTTCGACTTGCTCATGTTAGGACGAGGTTCTCCTTCCTTTCTTATCATGGCAATAGGGGCATAAATGGGCCGTTGAATGAGCCTCTCCCCTCCTATCTTAAATAATCGGAGGTCTGCGACTTGCTCATGTTAGGACGAGGTTTTTCTTCTGTTACTAACATGGCACTAGGGGTACAAATGGACAGTTGAATGGGCCTCTTCCCTCCTCCTGTCTTAAATAGCCGGAGGTTTTCGACTTACTCATATTAGGACGAGGTTCTCCTCCTACTCCTAACATGGCACTAGGAGCATAAATGGGCTATTGAATGGGCCTCTCTCTTCTTTCTGTCTTAAATAACCGGAGATCTTCGACTTGCTCATGTTAGGACGAGGTTTTCCTCCTGTTCCTAACATGGCACTAGGGATACAGATGGGCCGTTGAATGAGCCTCTTTCCTCCTGTCTTAAATAATCGGAGGTCTTCGATTTGCTCATGTTAGGATGAGGTTCTCCTCCTGTTCCTAACATGACCATTTTTGATTGCTTCTTTTCTGTCGTCACATAGTTTTTGCACCAAGAAACAATAATGTTGAGATGGAGGAGTTTTATTGAAGGAAAATTACTGGTAGTATATTCTTAGATTTTCTAAATTCCAAGGTCATGGGAGCGTTGTTCCTCCGAGCTTCTTCAGACGATAAGCTCCAGGTTGGACGACCTTTTTTATTTCATATGAGCCTTTCCAATTTGAAGCAAGCTTCTCCTGGCTCTGAGGCTAAGAGATGGCGGCTCGTTGAAGCACTAAGTCCCCTACTTTAAATATTTTACCTCTGACTCTGGAGTTATAGCATCGGGCCACCCTTCACTTGTAGGCCGCCATCCGAACCTAGGCCTTCTCTTTTTTTTCTTCCAGCAGATCAAGGTTGGCTCTGAGGTTCTGTGAGTTACGCTGCTCATTGAAGGCCACGACCTATGCTGATGGGAGCTTAAGCTCGATTTGGATGGCTGTCTTCATTCCAAAAGCCAATGCAAACGGTGTTTTTCCAATCGACAGTCTTTGAGTAGTTCGGTATGCCTAAAGGATGTGGTAGAGTTAGTCTGTCTGGGCTCCACGAGCTCTGTTGAGTCTTATCTTGATGCCTTGTAGCAGGATTCGATTGATCACTTCAGCTTTCCTATTTGCTTGTGGATGAGCTACCGACGTGAAGTGATGGGAGATGTTTAGATCTTCGTAGAACTCAACGAATCTCGTCTCAGCGAACTGTCGTTCGCTATCTGTTATGAGAGTTCGGAGCAGACCAAATCGACAGACGATTGACTTTCAGACGAAGTCTTGTACCTTGGCTTCAGTAATTTTTGCTAGTGGTTCGATTTCGATCCATTTGGTGAAGTAGTCGATCGCAATCATGAGGAACTTTCGTTGTTCGGATGTCATTGGAAAAGGGTCAAGTATATCCATTCCCCACCGCGCAAATGGTCAAGGTGCGCTTAGTGGAGTAAGTTCGGAGGTCGGCTGTCTTGGTATGTTTGCATTTTTCTGACAGCGGTCACATTTCTTGACATACTCCATAGAATCGTGATACAAGGTTGGCCAATAGTACCCTTATCGAAGTAGTTTTTGTGATAGGAATCTGGCTCCTATATGACTTCCATAAATTTTCTCGTGTACTTCTTATAATGCGAAGTCGGCCTCTGAAAGTCGGAGATATCTCAGCAGCGGTAGCGAATATCTTTTATACAACTTGTCCTCGTACAAAACGTATCGGGAGGTTTGATTTCTGAGTTTTCGAGCTTCTTTCGGATCACGAGGAAGAACTCCTTTGAGATAGGCAACTAATGGGTCAATCTAGCTCGGCTCGAGCTCCGTTTGTATAATAAGCTATGATTTCTCTGAGCTTGGGCATTTTAGAGTTTCAAAAAATACTTCTTTGGACAGTTCGGCTGGAGTTGAAGTGGCCAATTTAGAGAGGATGTCGGCTCTTGTATTTTCTGCCTTCGGAATCTATCAAATGCCAAAACTGTCGAAGGTCGGAGTCAAATCTTTTACTTTCTCAAGGTATTTCATCATACATTCCTTTCATGCTTCATAGTTGCCACTAACTTGGTCGACCACTAATTGGGAATCACTGTAGACTTGAAGCCGATCTACTTTTAACTCTCTTGCTATTTTTAATCCGACGATTAGCGCTTCATATTTGGCCCCATTATTAGTTGTAGTGAATTCGAAGTATAGCGCATGCTCGACGACGACTCCCTTGAGGTTGACTAAGACTAACCCCGTACCTGCTCCAGCGGAGTTGGACGAACTATCCACATACAGGGCCTAAAAATCTTCAGAAAGATCGGCACTTTCTTCGGGAAGGCTCGGTTGCAACCACGGGATGTCGGTCTTGTTCTGTTCAAGCTCGGCTTCATCTGGAATGGTGCATTCAACTATGAAGTTGGCCAGTGCCTGAGTCTTGATTGCTGGTCGAGGTCGGTAGTTGATGTCGAACTATGTTAATTCAATGGCTCATTTTGCAATTCTTTCGGAAGCATCCGTTTGATGAAGGATTGCTCTGATCGGCTGGTCAGTGAGAAGCGTTATGGCATGTCCCTAGAAGTAAGGTCGAAGTCTTCTTGCTGCAATCAGAAGAGCATAAGTCAATTTTTCCAACTTTGTATATCTAGTCTCGGTATCTCTTAGGATCCGGCTTATGTAGTAGATTGGTCGTTGTACTTTTATCTCTTCTTTGATCAGGACTGCCGCTAGCACCGCTGGGGAGACCGCGAGGTAGAAAAACAGCTCTTTGGATTCGGGTTTGGCTAGTAGGGGCGAGTCGAGGTAGTTCTTGAGCTCATCGAACGCCTTTTGGCATTCCTGAGTTCAGTGAAAATCTTTCAATTTCTTGAGGATTTGGAAGAAGGGCATGCAGCGTTCGGCCGACCTCAAGATAAAACAATTCAAAGACGCCACCTTTTCGGTCAGATGCTGAACTTTCTTGATGGACTTCGGAGCGGTCATCTTCTGGATAGCTCGAATTTTCTCCGGATTGGTCTCGATCCCTTGTCTCGAGGTCATGAATTTCAAAAATTTTTCTAATGCTATCCTAAAGGTGCACTTGATTGGGTTCAACTTCATCTTGTATTTTTTGAGCGCATCGAAAGCCTCTTCAAGATCGGCGACATGATTGACAATCTTTCGATTTTTGACTAGCTTGTCGTCGACGTAAACCTCCATATTGCGGTCAATCTGCTCCTTGAAGATTTTATTGACCAAGCGCTGATAAGTCACTTCTGCATTTTTAAGCTCGAAGGGCATGACCCTATAACAGCAAAGACCATGGTTAGTAATAAAAGCAGTCTTCTTCTCGTCCTTCGGTGCTATCCGAATTTGATTGTAGCCAGAGAAGGCGTTCATGAAGGTGAGGAGTTCGTAGCCTGAAGTCGCGTCCATCAGTTGGTTGATTCTAGGTAAATGATCGCTGTCTTTTGGGCAGGTCTTGTTAAGCTTCTTAAAGTCGATGCACATCTTCCACTTGCCGTTGGCTTTCTTGACCAGGACCACGTTAAAGACTCAAGTCGGATAGCTGACTTCTTGGATAAATTCGGCGTTGAGAAGCTTGTCGACTTCTTCTGCTATTACCTTCTACCTTTTTGGTGCATGGCCTCGAACTCTTTCTTTCACTGGTTGATGCTTGGGGTCAATGGTCAGTCGATGTTCCATAACCTCGGTGTCAATCCCAGGCGTATCCACTGGAACCCAGGCGAAGACGTCGGCATTCCTCCGTAAAAAGGCGATGAGTTGCTCCCGAATTTCATCTTCCAGATTGGAGCCAATTTGCACCATATGCTCCGCATTTCCGTCATTCAGGGGGATGGTTACAAGATCTTCTATGAGCTCGCTTCGTTCTTCGGCAAGATTATCGCGGCCATCTAGCCCGTCAATAGGACAAGGGTCGGACTGTTCTTCCTTTTGCAGGGCAATTGAGTAGCAGTGCCTTGCCAGAGCTTGATCTCCCTTGACTTTTTCGATCCCGTAACTTGTTGGAAATTTCATCTTCAAATAATAAGTTGACACCACCGTCCGAAGTGCATTTAGATCAGATCGGTCGAGAATTGCATTGTAAGCAGAGGGAGCCTTTACTATCAGGAAATCCACCTGCGCTCTGGATTGTCTTAGATATTGCCCTGCAACCACGGCTAGAGTTATTATACCTTCAACTGGTACTGCAGCACCAGCGAAGCCTACTAAGGGAGAGTTTATTGGTCCAAGCTGATTATTAGATATTGATATTTTGGAGAAAGCATCATAAGAAAAGATGTCAATCGAATTTTCATTATCAACTAGGACGTGACGTACATCATAGTCTGCTATATTTAAAGAGATTACAACTACGTCATTATGTGGGAACTGTACTTTCCGTGCATCTACCTCAGTGAAGGTTATGGATTCTTCAGTCCTCCGTCTCTTCACGATCCCTCAGATTCGTTGGCCTTTTTTTGCCGAAGTCCCCCAGAGATAGTGTTGATGATGCTGAGAGATGGCCGATCTCCTTGTTGTTCCTCCTTCGGTGGTTCCGACTGCGGCAGTGCCCTCAGCCGATCTTCTCTTGCTTTAGGTCGGCGTCTGAAGAATCGACCCAGTCAGCCTCTCTTGATGAGCTCCTCGATCTCGTCTTGGAGTTGAATGCATTCTTCAGTATTGTGACCGTGGTCATGATGGTAGAGGCAGTATTTGCTAGGATTGCGTTTGCCAGGATGAGTGCGCATCTTTTCAGGCTTTGGCAGTTGCTCCTTGATTTCCATCGATACTTGTATTTTTGGAGCATTGAGGGGGGTGTAGTTGTGAAATCTTATAGGGGGAGAACTTCGTGCCCTTCTATCGGGGCTTCTTTGATGACAAGCTCGAGGAGTTTGGGCTCGCTTGCGCAAGGAGGGAGTTCGTGAGCGCGGTCGAACTTCATTTAGCCCTCCATCAACCACAAGTTTATTAGACTTGCCCGTCTGCCGCTCTCCTGAGGCTTCCTCATCTTTCAATTTGAAGGCTTCTTCCGCTCGGGCATATCCTTCAGCCCGAGCTAGCAGATCGGCAAAGTTTTTCAGGTATTTTTCAGGAGAATAGCAAATCATTCTTCCGAAGGCCGTTCTTGAGTGCGGCCATGGCAGCAGACTGGTCCAGATTTCGAACCTCCAATGCAGCAGCATTAAATCGGATGATATAAGTTCGGATAGATTTTTCCCTGCTTGATATTCATAAGGAAATCCGAACCTCGGCGCGGACGTCGGCTGCTGACAAAGTGAACCGCAAATTGATGGAGCATTTGATCGAAAGAAAAGATGGTACTTGGTTTAAGTGCGGAGTACCAGTTTCTTACTGCTCCTTTTAAGAAAGATGGAAAAGCTCGGCATAAGATGGCGTCTGGTGCGCCATGGAGCAGCATCATGGTTCGGAAGGCCTCCAGGTGATCGACCGGATTAGAGGTTCTGTCGTAGCTTTCAAATTGGGAGAGCTTGAAGTTCGATGGAACGGGCTTTTGCATAATTCGGAGAGAGAAAGGAGGATCAGTGTAGACATCGTCATGGTGAGCCGGGGTGACGTGGCGGAGTTTCTCAATCCGTCGGTCCATCTCTCGTAGTTTCTGATCGAGGACGTCATCTCGATCGCAGATCTTGGAAGACTTTCGGCTGTAGATGGGGAAGATCTCTTCCGGAGAAGAATCATGATCTGAACAAGGATCCTCTGCTCTCTGTTTTTTCTTTCTAGGGGCGACGGGTATGCTAGCTTAAGTGCTCCTCCTTGGAATCGGTTCCTAACATCTCGATGGCGGGTTTTTTGACGGAACCACCACTGAGGGCTGCCGCATGGCCTGCATCATTTCGGTGAGGTCCTGAACTCGCTGCATCAGTAGGTTAAACTGCTCTGGATCTACTGTGGCCGCCGATGGAGGAGGTTGAAGCGCCGGCGATGGAGTAGGAATGGATGGATCTGGCTCAGATCTGGTGGCAGAAGCAGTAGATCTTCGGGTAGTTGCCTTCTTTGGAGGCATTTCTTGGGATGGAGGGAGAGGATGGAAATGAACCTTGAAGAAGAAGATCCACAGGGTCGACTGAGCACTCCTTTAAGAATAAGGGTACCTCAGGAACAGAGGGACGCTTCTTCTAGCGTCAATTTTGTTGTTGCAGAATCTGGTTGACGTCGGATCGAGCTGGAGTTGAGGAAGAAGAGGTTGCCGTTGGTGACCTACAAAACAAAGCTCCGTTCGGAGTCGGTGGTGGCGGCTCCGACACGACCCTCCGACGATCAAGTCAGCTCTTCTGGCCAACAGAAGTGGAGTGCTCAGGAAAGAACTCGGCAGAGTTTTGGGAAGGAGAAGAGAGCTTCGAGAAAACGTATTTGGAGGATCTTTTTTATAAACGGAGTCTGTAGCAGACTGATAGTGACAACCGTAATCATTCGATAGTGGGCCGCTCGGGGCCACGTGGGGTTTGTTATGGAGAGAGGCGCCGTCTGTAGCAGACTGATAGTGACAACCGTAATCGTCCGATAGTGGGCTGCTCGGGGTCACGCAGAGTTTGTTACGGAGAGATGTGCTGCCTGTAGCAGACTGATAATAACAGCCGTAATCGTCCGATAATGGGCCGCTCGAGGCCACGTGGAGTTTGTTACGGAAAGAGGTGTCCATTGTCGTGATATGTCCGTTCGTCGAGATTTAATAGTCGAAGTTCGGAGGAAGCTAACGTTGGTTGGTGAATAGTTTTGACATACATCAATTCTAGAGAAGTTCGGGCTCCTAAAAGAAATACGGCTAGAAGGGATCATCCGGGAGGAATGCTAGTTGAAATTTGAAAGTAATCCACTGGAGGAATCCAGATGGAGTTTGACTGATGGAAAAGTTCAGAAGGAGTCCGATTGATGGAGAAGTCCGGAAGGAGTTTGACTGATGGAGAAGTCTGGAAGGAGTCCGACTGATGGAGAAGTTCGGCTGAAGGAGAAGTCTGGGAGAAGTTCAGTTGAAGGAGAAGTCTGGAAGGAGTTCGGCCATTAGAAGAGTTTGGGAGGGGTTCGGCCGCTGGAGGAGTTTGGCTGCTGAAGGAGTCCGAGAGGGGTTCGGCCGCTGGAGGAGTTCGGCTGCTGAAGGAGTTCGGAAGGGGTTCGGCCGCTGGAGGAAGAATTTTCAATCGAAGCTCTTTCGTGATTACCAATTACATTAGACTAAGCATCAGATTGGACTTCGACGGAAGTGGGGTTTATCCCCAACAGTGCTTATGAAATCTTATATGAATCACATATTTCATTATTCAAAAAGATAACTTTACAAGGTGGCAAGAAGACCCACAAAGTTGTCTAGGGTGAAAAGGAGTTTCCAACAAATAGAATGGATGTAGAGGTAACCATAATGCTGAGATGGATGCGAGGTGAAACTAGAAAGGATGGAGATTGGAGTAATCATTTTGCGAGGTGTGATACAATGATAGAGAATTTATACGATGGTATGAACATATGTGATTAAAATCCAAGGAGGCTTTTGACAAAGATATCTCCTTGGATTTGTTAAGCGTCAAGACAAGGAGGGAAGATTGAATCTAGCACTGATGGCGGTTGTGGGAAAAGATTATTGAACAGTTTGCTGTAACAACTGAGTCAGTGCTTTATAGAAATTATTGGCATTATATTAGTGTCATGATAAGTTGGTTTAAATGTTCCATCATATCAAATATTTTTATCCCAATGATTGATCATGATAAATGTATGAACATGGATTTGTGGATGTCTACATGCATATATAAGTATATGAGCAGGATTATGCTAGTTGTGTTTAGTGTTTATGGAACAGAGGATCTTGTATGGGAAAAAAATTCAATATTTCAACTGTCATATATCACGTCAAATTTCTTTCTCGTTTTTAATTTATTCTTTGTTTCTTTCACTTCTGGTGCCTCATAACACCCCAGTAATGTCTATTGATGCTCCTATCCTGGCAATAAACTCCTGCTTTTGGTTAATTATGGCTGGTTAGCTTGAACTTGGTGTTTTCTTCTTTAGAGTTCAGGCATTGATCCTGTCACCAACAAGAGAACTTGCTGCCCAGACTGAGAAAGTTATATTGGCTATTGGTGATTACATAAATGTACAAGCCCATGCATGCATTGGTGGGAAGAGCATAGGTGAGGATATCAGAAAACTAGAGTATGGAGTTCACGTGGTTTCAGGGACACCAGGCAGGGTCTGTGATATGATCAAGCGAAGGACCTTACGCACAAGGGCTATCAAGCTCTTAGTCCTTGTGAGTGTATCATGCATTTCTTCTTAGTGAGTTTGTATTTAATATATTGTTGTTGCAAATAATACTGTGTTATTGTAACAGGATGAATCTGATGAGATGTTGAGCAGAGGTTTCAAGGACCAGATATATGATGTATACCGGTATCTTCCTCCAGAACTTCAGGTATGATCAGAATTCAAAGTTTTTTTGTCCCTTGTTTTGTGCCTTTTTTCCTTCTTGATCCTTCCTAAATGGTGGGTTCTTATATGTTGTGGCAAGACAAAATATGAAGTTGATATTTCAGTAGATCATCTTGTTCTTCTTAATGCAACACCAACCGTTTGTAATATGTTTGAAATACTTTTGTAGGTTGTTCTGATTTCTGCAACACTTCCTCATGAAATATTGGAGATAACCAGCAAGTTTATGACTGATCCCATTAGAATACTTGTCAAGCGTGATGAGTTGACGCTGGAGGTAATTATTTGTTGGATTTTTTTTTCTTTTAAATGATTTTCACTGGTTCTTTTGAATATCAAACTCTTTTCCATTTTTTGTACGTGTAGGGTATCAAACAATTCTTTGTTGCTGTTGAGAGAGAGGAGTGGAAGTTCGATACGTTGTGTGATTTATATGACACCCTCACAATTACACAAGCTGTTATTTTCTGCAACACAAAAAGAAAGGTGACCTTGTTTCAGCAGATATACTTTCTTCTTATCTTGACAGTTTACAGCTATGAGCAACTAACTTATAAATTTGGTTCCAAATTTCAAATAAATTGCAAAATTTTTCTTGATTTTTAACTTGTAACATTCAGATTTTTGACAATTGCAATTAAACTAGAAAGCTCTTTTATACTAGCAAATAACATGATGATTATGCATAATTTTCATCAGCCTTTCATCATCCTTGTTTTTTTCTTGTATAACTCAAGAGGTTTCTGAACCAAAATAATCTATTTGGTCAGCGAAGACCATATATTTATGAATTAACAATTCATCTACCTAGGTATTAAAAATGAATGATACCTTCCACTTATTAGCTTCTTTTCCTTATTTTTTTGATATCATTGAACCCCCCTCATGCCATGTCTTCTTGGATGTTCTTTTGAAATTACTCCTTCGTACTTTCATTATTTGCTGTCTTGAATGAGGATAAAAGTGCTTCACACCAGTGAATGGCATTTAAAAAAGACCGACATAGAGGGCTTTCGATGATATATAGAAGGTTGAGACATAGGAAACTTGGAAGAAGGTTAAGCATGCATCTTATGGTGACCTATATAATAGGTTTGACTTGAGAAAACACAATATTTCAGATGGAGTTCTAAAACTAAAACTAGATGGGGGAGGTGAATGATGTAGGTTGAAATATATGTCATTCTGTTGGTCAGTAAGAAAGTATTTTTTAATCAGTTTGAAGGGGAAGACCTAGACAATTGAAAATAGTTAACATGTAAAGGGAAGAGGTACAATTATTTGTGAAACATAAAAGAGTAGTAGAATCTTTTTTTTTTCGTTTTTTCCAAGTAGTGCAAATGTTATTCTGCTGCAAGTGCCAAATGGGTAGCATACTGCATAATCAAGCAAATCTGGTAACATAGGGATTTTTACATACAACACACCCGAAACAGTGAGAGTTTACAGGCTAATGCTGATTGTTGCTTCTCAGATGTTAACATTCTTATTTTAATAACATGGAAAGTTTCTCAACACCTCCTTCCATCAATATTATCAAGCAATTGCATAGGGTCTTATGTTCAAGGTAAATAAAAGGCAAAAGGAACCATTAATAAGAAGTGCCATATTAATTTACAGATTGGGAGAATACAGCTGTACTTCACAGTTTTTAACTCTTCCAATTCATACTGCTCAGATTCTAATTTTGCAAAGGAACATTCATTGATAAATGAGTGAATAGACCAAGAAACGAATGGAGGTCCACCCTTCTACCTAAAATGACTATTCTCAGAGGTGGAGGAAATTAAATAAAAGAGAAATCCTTGTAAGTGTAACATCTTGACTAGCCAAATTACTGATATTAAGTCACAGAAGCTGATACCATAGGCAGTGAGTAGGTCCAAATAAGAAACTATGGTTCATTTTCTTGTTGCAACTAATGAATAAAGGGAACTTGTTGCAAAATGAATATGTCAGTCTTGTGACCATTAACCAAAAGAAATGCCATTCATGGATTGGTTTGCCCTTTTAGCAGGAAACTGCCCAGGGAGTGACAAACACTATGAAATCACTTGGCTGCACTTACTTTAGAATCTCTCAAGAAATCACCTTCGTACCTGTTTCCTCAGCACTTCATATTCACAATATTTAGGAGAGATCTGGTTCTCCAGAATTGTACTCAAATAAACTCCAGACCTCCAACTTCTGGCAACTAAGTCTGGCCTCGGGGTTCTAAGTCACTGGCAGATGTTGATGTGAATGTCTAGCTAGTTTAGACTTAAAATCCACAGGAACATGATTTTATTTTTGATAAAATCCCAAAAGTTTAGAGTCACTTCTTAAAATAATTTAAAAAAAAACTCCTTGCTTAGGATGGTAAACCATATTCAGGATTTTGAGTTAAATTTCTGTATCCAACCTCTTTCATAAGGGCAGGTTTAATATTGTCTAGAAAGCAGGCTGGTGCTTAAATCTCTTGGAAACAACCTTTTACCACCAGCAGCACTCATAATTATATGCTCTAAATCAACATTTTTTTCTCTTCTCTTCTTCTTGTTTTTTTTTTAAAGAACTACTTCAATTCGGATAAAATTCTGTTTTTTCTTATTTTCTTGCATCAGCTGATTGTTTTTTTTGACAGGTTGATTGGTTGACTGAAAAAATGCGCAGCAATAACTTTACAGTATCTTCTATGCATGGGGACATGCCTCAGAAGGAGCGAGATGCGATCATGGCCGAGTTCAGGTCAGGTGCGACCCGCGTGTTGATTACAACAGATGTATGGGCTCGTGGGCTTGATGTTCAGCAGGCAAGTTTTATGAGCATCCTTTGAGTTGGTGTTTTGTTCTATCAGTTAGCTGTGTAACTGATTAAAAAGCATCCATATTCTTGGCAAAGTAGCAATCCAGACATGTTTAATTCATGTTTGGAAAACATGAATTAGATTATATATAAATTCTGAAGAGAGTGGTGGGATTTCTCTCCTATTTTTCCCCTTATGTTATCGCCTTTTTATAAAAGAGGGATCCCATCAGATCTGGGTTCAAATTAGAGAGGAAGAGAGGGTCCTGGAAACTTGCCTCCCTCAAAAAATAGGTATTGAAATCCAATTATTTTTTTCTTTCATTTTTTTTGGAGTCAGCATTTTGTTTCATCATCCCTAAATTAGTAATTGGAGTATAAACGGCTGGAATTATTTGAGTTATGATTAGAATTTTAAAGATTTAGCTATATATTATAGGAAAGTAGAAAGGCATATTCAATAGAAAAAAATGAGAGTCAGAATCAGAGTGGGATATTTGTCAACTTCAATACTATTATTTTTTAAGTATAAATTTTCTAGAGGGTGAGCTTTGGCACAATGATAAGGTTGCTCTATTGTGATCTGGAGGTCATAGGTTTGAAGCATGGTAACCTCCTCTTCTCTGTCTGTGGTAAGGCTGCATACATCCGACTCCCCCAGACCCCTCAATGATTGGAGTATCAAGCAATGGGCTGCCTCTTTTATTGCTATAAATTTTCGGACAGGAAGATCCAGCTCTTAGCTTTTTTTTGCCTTATTTCATATAGATTCATATTCCTTTGCAGCTACTGAACTTATACCATACTTGACCATGAGTTTCTTTGTTTGCAGGTTTCTCTAGTGATAAATTACGACCTTCCAAACAATCGAGAACTTTACATACATCGGATTGGTCGCTCAGGGCGTTTTGGGCGTAAGGTATAACTTCTCTCTTTCAGTCCCCGTATTAGACGAGAAGCTTGGTGTTTGCTGTCTTAGGCTTTTTTTCTGAATTTCAACATATGAAGTTCACTTTTTTGTGCATGGATTTGATATCACATTTCCTTGCTTTTACGTTCTGCTTCATTCTGCTTCTCAACTTTTGTGAAGATGCCATTGCCTGCGCATCACCTATGTTAACATGGTGGCTTAGGAAGGAATGGAGACACTGGTTTCAGTTTCTGGTTAACCTCTCATGGGGCAGCTTGATACTTGACTGGCTGTTTTTGTTGAATAACTCCAGTCACTAATGCTGCATATGGTTCAGACATGAGTGTTAGAATGGAATGGGAATTCCGGGTTTGGTACCATTCCATTTTTTAATGTGATAATAAACTCAGGAATTACTTTCCTCTGGTATCACCATTCCACTCTTAAATTGGAGGAATGGCCCATCCATGAGGATTGGTGTGAATGATATTTTTGGAAAGTAATCCAATTGGTTATATTTATGCTTGTATATTTGATATGGGTTAACTCTTGATACTTGTAAAATAAAATGAAATATTTAAATTTAATTTAATTAAAAATTATTACTATACTGAAAATCATAAAAATATTAAGTAGCATTATAATATTAGACTAGCTGTTACTTAAAGGTCTATCATGTATTATATTAACCTATGTCACATGGATACTTGTGTCTGGCTCGAAGAATATGTGTCGGATATGTATCTACATTGGTTATACATCAGACACTAGGGTACTTGGCTTCTTTGTTTTCCTACTTTTGCAGAGAGATGGATAATTTACTGGTCGATGATGAGTTCAAACACCATGATTTTGAAAGTGGCTTTTTTTTCTTTCTTTCTATTAGAGGTTGGGAAATAGCTGTTTAAAATATCCTTTTTTTAATTAAATATCTCTCAGTAAATTAGGAAGTTTGAAAAACATGTAGAGTGAAAGATCTTCACAAATAATATTTTAATATTTTTTAAATATAGAATAATTTAGTATAATTGTTTTTCTACATATCCCTATACCTCTCTTTTTTTTTTTTTTTTTTTGTTGGGTTGAGTCGGACATGCTAGGCACTTCTTTGAATCTGATTCCTCTATCCATGTTTATGCAATATTAATACTAAATAATGAGAATTTTGCAATGTATGTTACATAAAAGAATTTATAATAATATAGATATCAATTGTATAATAGTATCAAATATAAAAACAATATTATATAATTATTTAAAAAATTAATAAAAATATAATAAAATAAGAATATAAAAAATTAGAAAAATGAAAAGCAATAGCGTATCTCATTAAAATACTAAAAGTAAGATATTAAAATATAAGAAAGTTTGTGGGTTAAAAATTATAAAATATTAATAAATTATGAAGAAAAGTATAAAAAAAAGAACAAATAAAATTTAAATTTTATCAAATACAGATGAAACAAAAATACTAAAAATATAATAATAAAAATAAAATAATATTAGAGGTAAATCATAATGTTCAAAGAATTTAAATTATAAAATAAAAATTATTAATTAAAAAAACAAAGAAAATAAATTAAACTAAATAATGAAATAATATAAAACTGATAGCATTCTAATGTTCATGAGGCTAAAATAAATGTTGTAATTGAATTGATGCTCGTTTTGCATGCATTCCACCCAATCGGAGGATCAGGAATATCGATTCCATTCTTTGCTTTCCATTCCCTTCCCATTCTGTTTCCAATTCCAACTCTTTTTTATTCCTGCGGACCAAACATAGGGTAAGCCTCATTCCTTTGTTCCATGTGTTGCAGTTTGAGTCTCTTTGCTGGTTTATTTGACGATAATTTAGTCAGAACCACTGATCTTAAAATAATCACTCTATATGGGCAGGGTGTGGCGATAAACTTTGTGCGCAAGGATGACATCAGGATATTAAGAGATATTGAACAGTATTATAGCACTCAGATCGATGAAATGCCAATGAATGTTGCCGATCTTATTTGAAAATCCTGATGATAAGCAGTTATACGGATGTGGAAGTTACTGAAGGGATACACTGAGAAGCAGTCTCTCTTTGTGGATTTCTTTTTTGTGTTCTGGTGATGGTAAGGCTTTTTCTTGTAATTAAGGCTTGCTGGTTGCTGGTGACTGGGAGCAGCAAGATCGCCATTGATCATGGTTTTGGAAATAGGTTGAGATGTGCATGTTTGGATGGACAGCTGCATATAATTTTAAACTGATGATTTCATTGCCGACAATCTGAGTGTATGTTTATATTCTGCTGATGATGATGTGTTATTGTCAGATGAGATGTACGACAGACTGATGGTCATCTGTCTAGTTATTAATTTAACTGATGTATTTGTTTGCACGGTTAGATATGCCTGCTGAGTTTAGTCCATTAAATTTACATTTACTCTTTTATTTTATCAGCAGTCAGCTGACTGATTACAAGATCAACATTAAAATAGCTTACACTTTTAACCGCCATTTGGTTGCCAGGCTACTCAATTAGCAGTAAATATCTTACGCTTTTAACTGCCATTTGGTTGCCAGGCTACTCAATCAGCAGCATGGTTCCATGCACCAAAGACTTACACCCCGTGTGTATGTATTTTGCTGTTGCCAGTGCCAGGTGCCTTATATCTGTTGTGGTTCACAGTGAGGGATTAGCACAACAAAGGGGTAAGCTATGCTGTTTCAGACATCCAGTACATGCCCTTTGCTGCTTGATGATATTATCTGCATATGTTGGAACTTGTAAACCATCCAACCAGCATTTAACCTGCCCTGTTCATGGGAAATTGTTCAGAATTTTGATGCTGGTGATAGGGGTGCTGAAGGTGGTAATTGGAAAAAAATCTGGCTCGTGGGTATCAGCGAGAAGATAAAGGAAATAGATTCAACGTCAGATGCATTCTGTATTCACTTCATGTTCATGGATCTTAATAAAAGCCACATGATGTTTAATCAGATTCTATACCTCTGTACAGAGCCATTTGGAGAGCAGTCATTTCAATAAACCAAGTCATGGACTCATTGGTCGAAATTTGCGTATGGTTCATTTGATCAGGTCCCATGGCGATATCGTTCATAAGCCATTACCGGTCCCTCTCTTTTTCTCTTGATTGGCCACAGATGTTTCTCATTGTTTCAAGCAACCCCGAACCTCCATACGAAATGGACCAATCGGTTTAGAGGCAACCAGCCCACCCACCCCCCACCCAATATGTTACGATCTCTGAGTGGTGGATTTCCAAAGCTTCTGCATTATAAAAGTGCCACCCTATCAAAGACCGACAACCATGTAGCACTAGGTTTCATCTCTGAGCATCAATGTCCGTGTCAGGGGACTGCTCATCCTAAGGCTTCTTGAACAGGCCACCACTCATGAGATCAAAATTTTAATTAATTACCAATGAATAGCCATATGATGGTTGCATTTCATCAATCTTGGAAGAGCAATGCGGATTGAAACCATAGGAATGGATATGTGAAAGTGTCACGCAAAGGAAACATCGCACGTTCCTTCCAGCTCACTTAAAAATTTAAAAATCATGGAATTAAAAACAAATACCCAACCATGTGAAGGCTTTGAATTCAATGCCATAACATCATTTGAATAAGCTAATGCTTTATATCATGTTGCTCGATTCTCTTCTCTAGTACCAAATCTTTCTTAAAAAATCGATCTGCCGCCCATCGGTTGTGCTATGCTCTTAGTTTTTTTATCCATTGTTTTCTTAACCCGGAATTTTCTAGGCTATTGTTAATTATTACCCCGTATCATTGCATTAACAAAGTCAAAAAGAAATGGCCACACAACAGTGGAATGTGTCCCGAAATCGCGATTTAAAACAGAAAGAAACCATGGCTCAAATTTCCGAATCTCTGGTGACTCTTTTAACAATAATTGTGAGGCTCCACAAATCCTACAGTAACAGTGGCCTTAAACCGTTCTTCAATCGTTCACCGACAATATAGTTACTTTAAAATGAGAGTTGAAACTGCTAATGACTCAATTAACACTTTCACTGCTTCACCTTAATTGCAAATCTGTCAGTCCCCAGGGATATAGCTTTATAGTTTACAGAAACATCTATGAGAAGGAGCATACGACGGTCATAACCAGAAAGTTTTTTTTTTTTTTTATGTAACATAACCAGATAAAGTTAAAACTCCGTAGAACAGCATTCTAGCACGGAAACAATAACTCGGCTCCTCCGATGGAGTTCCACGCATGGAACCATGCGTTGGTTAAACAGTCTACATACAATCTAACTAATCCCACAAACCCTAGAGAAAACAAAAGTGTCGTGACCTATTCATCTCTACAACATACTTAACGAATCAAAGATTGAGGCCTCAGACATGCTATCCTTCTTTCTTTTTATTATGGTACCTAAGCGTATCTTTGTGCACTCGGTGACAAGTTTGCAGTAGAGCTCTCCCGTCGCTCCAAGTGTCAAATCCTCGTTGCTCTGCCCTGTTGGATTCCTTATGCTCTGTCCTTTTTTACTACTTTCCCTTGGACCCTTCACTCTCCAGGCCTGCCATGCAGCATTATATAAGTCAGTCCCCCACAGCCATCAGAGCAGCTCTCCATTCTTCCCTTGGTTCCCATCTCTTAGTTTAATAGCCAGGACAACCATGGTTTTCTCTAAGGCTTCGTCGTGTGACCCTCCTTTCGAAGAACACTACAAAACTTTGCTCCATAACTCCATCATGCAGTGCTCGCAAGCCCAAGTGCATGAAGTCGTGGGGGAGTGCGAGCTTCCGGTGATAGACCTGAGTGGACTCAGGAGAAGTGATGGAGAGGAGCGGCATGCTTGTGTTGCGGCGATCGCAAAGGCCACCTCAGAGTGGGGCTTCTTTCAGGTGCTAAGCCATGGAATTAGCACTGAGCTCTTAGGGGAGATGAGGAGAGAACAAATGAAGCTGTTTGCGATGCCTTTCGACAAGAAAGTCAGCTCCGGGCTCTTGAATAATTCTTACCGGTGGGGAACTCCGACCGCCACGTCGCTCAACCAGTTCTCATGGTCGGAGGCCTTCCATGTACCTCTTGAAAAGATTTTGGAGGAGGATGGTTGCAATGGGGAGTTCAACTCCCTCAGGTATTTCCCTCTAATACCGTATTCAAATTTACTAAAATGTCCAATATGCCCATCATTTGACATATTCCATGCTCAAATACTAAGCCAACTTATCCCACCCTTGAGTTAATTCAAAAGCTAGAGGTGATGCTGTATCAATGGCCGATGAAACTTTGTTCTGCCAGGGTGGTGATGGAGAAGCTTGCCGGGGCGATGTCCGAGCTCGCTCGAATGCTTGCCGGAGTTCTGGCCGAGAATTTGGGTTATCCTGGGGAGCGTTTCACAAAGAATTGCAGCAAGGGGACATGCTTCCTTCGATTGAACAGGTATCCACCATGCCCATTCTCAGCAGACACCTATGGTTTGATGCCTCACACCGACAGTGACTTCCTCACCATCCTCCATCAAGATGAGGTTGGGGGCCTGCAGTTGAGGAAGGATTCCAAATGGGTTGCTGTCAGGCCGAATCCAGATGCTCTCATAGTCAACATTGGAGATCTCTTTCAGGTATCTGAATTGGGCAACTTTCTATATCTGTTTACAGTGCTATAAACAATCATCAAATGCTTTTATTTTCACATGTTGAAACACATGCATTCCAGCCCTCCCATGAAACAATTTTGATTTCAAATGGGAATGAGGACAACCACATGCCGACTTCTCTTAAAAGTAATGAAGGTTTGGTCAATCATTTCGGCGGGATATCGACCCATGGCTGCACTTTCGACAGCCACCTTGTACAGAAGTTGTGGCCCATGAAATAATATCAAAAGATGGTTACGATCAATGAACTTAGTTATTGGGAAAGTAATTGCAACCCAAAAACCAAGGGAACAAAGTCTAAAGTGGCCGAGCTTTTCATTTCCTTTTATGCTAGCTTTTAGGTGGTAGTTTTGATGTGGTTCAACAGAACTGAATGGTCTAATCATAATGGATATGGTTGGTGGCAGGCATGGAGCAATGACATCTACAAGAGTGCGGAGCACAAAGTGATGGCTAATGGGAGGGTGGAGAGGTACTCTCTAGCCTATTTCCTCTGCCCATCATATGAGTCCACCATAGGGAGCTACGGAGAGCCGTCACTTTACAAGAAGTTCACATTTGGGGAGTTTAGAAAGCAGGTGCAGATGGATGTCAAGAAAACTGGACATAAAGTAGGGCTTTCAAGATTTCTCATCTAGTCCAATTCTGACTCTCTTGCACCTGTACAGATAATTACTACACTTTTTGGCTTACAACTCCATTCTTTAATACGAATTTCTATGTCGATGTACCAAATATTGTCCATTAAGTTTAATAATTAACCATCTTATTTTTCGAATTGGTTGCATTGATGATTTTACTTTTCCAAGGCCTGCAAAGCTTGCTATCCCTGTAATAACTACAGCACGTTTCGGCATCCTATAACTCATAGAGACTTCCGATTTTTGTATTTAAAGTTTCATGTCAGATCTATGAATATTGGATGGTGTAACTGTTGGTGCGGCCACCATAAGAGGACAGGAGCCAGATTTTGCTGTTATTGCGACAAGACAAAGTTAAGCATGTTGGATGTATTTGGACGATTAGCAAAAAGCTAAGATGCAAGGGGAACTCCATGGTAAAGAATTCGATGTGGCTTTTCTACAATACTTCCTGTCTGGACTCATCATGGTTCATCAGGGTTGATGTGGAAAACAAGTCACTGGATTCCTTGTGCTAAGAACTCACTCTAATGAAACTTACATCAGCAGGTTGTTTATAAAGCAATCAGGTGTGAGATATTGTGGTTTGTAGTTTAAAATCTACCTGTTAAAAAATGCTTGTGCTTTGAAATTCAAATACAGCTTTACGTTGAAGACTTGCTTTTATATTTATATATATATATATAACTCTGTTAGCTTCCGAACATCCAAGAATAGAGGAGCAGACGAATTTGGTCAGGAACCATCCATGCCAAAGTGAGCTGGCATGTTGTCTGTCTGAAGAGTTGTGTAGGTTCTTCCACTTGCAGCATGCTTGCTGGTCTTTTTTTGATGATAAGCATGCTCGCTGGTCATTTGTTTTAAAATGACAGTAGCAATTTCAGACTTAAAATGTCTTTATCTCATTTCAATAGAGTTCCTTTTACAGATCATTTTTCTAGAATATATATATATATATATATATATATAACTAATAAGCCTTTTACCAATTGATTGAAGTAAACATTATACCAAAGCAAGGATAAAAGATGTCTTCCTGAACCTTAAATATTGATGAGGTAATTTTTTCACATCCATGGGCACAAATTCGTCACAGACTTGAAGTCATTCTTTATGATCTGCAATGAACATTCTTGGCTTTACTTCAGAGTCCAGCAGTAGATCAACCAGTAGGTTATGATGTGATGTTCAGATATGTACATAAACATGCATTGTGAGTGTTTTAGACACTATAAATCACAAAAGGCATCTTCCGTTTGATGCCGGCACAGCAACCAAAGCACAAGATTTCGCTGGTCAATTAGATCGGTGACATCTTGATCTTCATGACATCCTCGGCATCTTCCGTATGATGCCGACGCAGCAACCAAAGCACAAGATTTCATTGATCAATTAGATCAGTGACATCCTCCGATCTCGGTGCATGACTATTTCAAGAACATTAATTACCTGATAAACTTCATCATGGAACAAAGTACCATTTGAGTTCCATTTAAAATCACGTAACATATGTGGAAGTTATCACCATAAATTTGTAAATGTAGATCTAATTTCTTGTAAGAAAGATCTACCGGAGAATCTGAAAGAAAATTGCGGCCAGAAGCCAAGGGCAAGAAAATATTACCTTTCAGACGGTTATATAGTGCTCCAGTCAATCTGGAAGAACGTAGTGGAGCCTGCCTGACTGTTTAAGCTTGTGGAACAGGTATCTTCAATAGTGTTATGATCTCAGTTGGCAAATCATCCATCCTGTCAATCCAAACCTTAGTCTCTCATGTATGATTTGGATTAATATATTGGAACTTGAATTTTTAAGCTTGTGATGTAGTATGATCTTAGAAGGTAGATCATCCATCTTGTCAAATCACGTCTTAGTCTCTCGTGTATCACTTGGATTAACATCTATCACTCAACCTGGCTACTTTTTCGTTCGAGAACACGACCTCCCTTCATAAGTGGTGAAGAAAATTGCGAGGACCTTGGCTATGTGCTTGTGAAACCTCCTACAATGATGTCAAGGTAGATTTTAAATAAGTGGCTCGATCCATCTCCGTCTCTATTTTCTTTTTAAATAAAAAATACATGGGGAAGCTAATCATCTAAGTCAAGGTAGAGTAATAAGTGATCGGCATACAAATGAGGCAGGCATATCATGATAGAGAAGAAACTGAAAATGAGAAGAATAGCTTCCGAACCACCAAGATATGGAGGCAAGAGATTCTATGCAATCTTGAGTGACCGGCAATCATTTTGCTCCAGATTATTATGATATCTTTCTCTGGAATACAGTGAAATAACTTTCGATCAAGAGTCCGGCTCATCGTTCATAAAGTACATATTAATTAGTGTATTTGGTTACGAGGGGGTTTCCCATGATATATAGAGGGCAAAGAAGCGGTTGCAGAAATAATGGTGGTACTCATCTGGGTTTGGACGCTCCATATAGAGACATTGTTCTTAATGAGCCCTCCATCGGCCGATATCCCCGCAATGACTGAATTCCAAGAGACCACGTCCGGTTTCTCCGTATTACCAAAAACAGATAGTGTAGTTTTTATGCTCCTGCAGCAGCTGGTGTACATGTCAAGCAGGCAATTTGTGATTGGATATCTGCTAAAAATCCAGATCGACTCGATCACCTGAGCCTGGATAGACCGTCCTCTGTTTTGATCCCCTGTTCTCCCACACCTGGTTAGGCACCAAACCAGTCCCCAACATGTGGCTGAAGAGTCGCAAGCCTCTCTAGAAACTACCATTCTTCATTGCTGAGAATTATAGAGTTCCAAGCAATGACATCTCTCGTTTACCCATTTCACTGGACACCCGGTCAGCAGCTTCCACACTGAAGATTGGAATACATCCCAAGGCACATATTGTTTCAAAAGCCATAGTTATGACCCGGGAATACATGGCAAAACTGGGCCATGGGTCCGGGGGGAAGATGAGGCTTGGACGAGGCAAAAGAAGGTGGAAGCATTGGGTTTGAGGCTCTCAAAGTTCGTTATTGGGAACAAATTTTTGAAAGCAGAGTGAGCCTGCCGAGGAGCTTAATATAGAGCAGGCAGAAAGACTGGCATTAGAGGAGATGATGTTTCTCGGTGGCATTGTGCCGAAGGACATTTCGGTGAGCTGGCGAGCTTTGAAGGGTTTTTGGACGCTGGAGAGACTCCAGCGGACAGCATTGGGCTGTATTTTTTTTTAGAAAAATTTGATTGGAGCTTCCGAAGAAAAATTTGATTTTCCATATAATTAGATTTAAAATAAAATTTTTTATAAAAATTTCTACGATTCAATCAAATATAAAAATTTTTAAATTTGATGATATTAAAAAATTTAAATAAAATTAAATTAAATTTAATTTTAAATATCTGATTGGATAATCTAATTATCCTACGATGATCCTGATTATTCCTGAGACTTTGGAAGGAGCCACACATGCGTCTGACCTCTATCATATCTACTCGAGCAGGATCTGAATGTCTTCTCCTCACGAATCTCTCCTTCAAAGATTAAATTTAAATTTGATCTATAGATCCTTCAAAATAATTTATGAAAACAGCCCATCCGTCTTACGAATACCATCGCATAGATCCTGAATCTTGTACCAGAAACCTTGGATCTTCTACTCAAATTTGTGCCTAACTTTCTAGGCATGTAGAAGAGAGGGAGAGAGAGGACAGAGGAGGCGTGCGATATGGTATGAACGACAGCACTTGGGCGTGGAGACTATTTTGTGCGATACTTGTTCTTTGATGTAAGAAATGTTTTTAATCCCAATGCCACATAGAGTCCCTCTTTGACTAAATAATTAATTTATTTTATCATTGGGACTCTAAGACTTATTCTCCATGTGAAACCCCAAATCTCATCTAGTTTTGACACCAAAAATCAATTTAGAAGGTGGCGGCATGAGTAGATAAGGAAGAGTCCTAGTCCATTGCACCTAGGACTCTTCCCTCAAGAGTTTAATTCAAATCAAACCCTATCAAAACTTAGTCAAACCATCACCATAAATCACGAAATTTAGCACACCCATAGCATGTCTCGAGCCCTATCACATATCCAAAAATCAGATCAAAAAAATTTCTAAAAAAATTTCTAGAAACATCTGATCAGACGATCCTCAATTTTCTTAAATAGGTAAACTTTTGACCCTAGTTCAATTGCACTAGGAATGGATTTAATTTCTACAATTAATCTGACCTGGACTGATTCCAATCAGATGAAAATAAATTCATTCAAAATATAGGAATGAGTCAAATCAAATTTGACTTGGTTGCGATGAATTAAAAAGATTACAAAAGGAGAAAGCCAGGCTCAATCGTGTGCTAGTATGATTACCTTGAACCTGATTTGATCTAATCCAAATCAATCAAACTTGGTTAGCTTGATTGATGACATCAGATCCAAACCCTTGTTTGTGTAACCCAGTTAGATTCAGTTCCATATGGTAAAGAGATATATTGCGATCTCTATTATCGACATCATCGAAACACCTTTCGATGGACTAGAACTTTTTTGATTCATATAATTAGAATGATTGATCAATAAAATCATTTAAAATCCATCAGTAATACCTAGCAGTATATGGTGGTGATTCATTAAAACTAAAAGCAGACCTCTCGGTGCAGCTACTTATGTGATTGGGTTCTTCTATCTTGAGCCCCCACAGGATTAGGATTAAGATGAACTCGTCAAACCCAATATCCGTTATATGAATTAATCATTCGATTTGAGTCTAATGTGAAAATCCTAAATAGAAACTCTTTCTATTATTTCACTCTTGCCATGGCCATGGGCTTAAGGACTTGATTCTCATGATTATCATAGGGCTGCTCCTCATCTACCGAGGTAGATAGAGCCCGTATTGGTGCAATCTAATTCCTACAATGAACATGCTATAGTTAACATACACCTCAGGATTCCAAATGGCTAGGAGATCGAGTTAATGGTGTAGTCAAACTATAACACCCTCAAGGTGAACTGCCGATGCACCTCAGGTCAAAGAACCAGACACACCACTGCAGCATCGAGTCAGTCATTGATGAGAAGGTAGACTTCCTTAATGACTACTCGAGGTGGTCACGCTCAGTGCCCTCATTCTCTAACGAGTATCCTGTACTCTCGCTCCGGTGTCTCCACACCATAGACTCAAGACTCATCTATTCTAAAGAAAATGATTGTACACCAACCTTTCAGGATCAATCACCATCCTCATGATGATCCTATGGTCGGAGCAATTTTATGAGTTAATAATGATTATTCATGTCTTAAATTTTCAACTCTTGAAAATATGAATTATCATTACCATTAACTCAAAGGATGTATCACAGACACTAAATACACATATGTGATAGAAAATAATTCCATTTTATTAATTTATAGTCAAAATTATAAAATTTTGCCCCTTAGAAGTGTATTACAAGTGTCAGCCAATTCTGGCTTCTAGGGCACATATATCTAACAATCTCCCACTTGACCTAAAGCCAATTGGCTACAAGTCTAAGTCCCATCTTCTCAAGGTGGGCTTCGATCTTCTGCTGGCCCAATGGCTTTGTAAGCAGGGTCTGCCACATTGTCTGCAATTCGACTCTCTTGACCTCGACGTAACCCTTCTCGAGGTAATCGCGGATGAGGTGGTATCGCCGCTCAATATGCTTGGATTTTTGATGAGACCTCGGCTCCTTAGCAAGGGCTATGGTGCCATTATTATCGCAGTATAGAGGGACATGGCATCTGATGGCATTACTTCGAGCTTCTGCGGTGAAACTTTTTTGTACCAGAATGCTTCCTTTGCAGCCTCTGATGCAGCGATATATTCTGCTTCCATGGTGGAATCTGCTATCACCATTTGCTTGAAACTCTTCCAACTGACAGCTCCACCATTGCACACAAATAGACTTTCAGATGTCGACTTTCGATCATCTATATCGGACATGAAATCCGAGTCTGTGTACCCCTGGACTTGGAGTTCTCCATTACCAAAGACCAACATCATATCCTTAGTTCTTCTCAAGTACTTAAGGATACATTTCATAGAAGTCCAGTGTTCTTCACCTGGATTTGACTGATATCTGCTTGTGACACTCACAGCATGGGCTATATCAGGTCGTGTACATAGCATGGCATACATGAGGCTCCCTATTGCAGAAGCATAAGGGATCTTGCTCATGCGTTCTATTTCCTCAGGTGTGCTAGGGCACATCTTCTTGGAAAGATGAATACCATGTCTGAAGGGTATTAATCCCCTCTTAGAGTTTTCCATACTAAACCTCTTTAGTACTTCTTCTATGTACATCTTCTGTGAAAGTCCTAGCATCCTATTCGGTCTATCCCTATAGACCTTAATTCCTAGAATAAAGGATGCTTCACCTAGGTCTTTCATGGAGAATTCCTTGGACAACCACATTTTGACTGATGTCAACATGGGAATATCATTTTCCAATAAGGAGGATGTCATCCACGTACAATACGAGGAAGACAACAGCGCTCCCACTGACCTTTTTGAAAACACAGGTTCCTCTTCATTTTTGATGAAACCAAACTAATTTTGATCACATCATTGAAACGAGTGTTCCAGCTCCGAGATGCTTGCTTAAGTCCATATATGGACCTTTGCAGCTTGCAAACCTTGTGATCAGTATCACTGGATGTGAAACCTAGCGGCTGTTTCCATATAGATATCTTCCTCAAGATATCCATTTAAGAATGCCATTTTCACGTCCATTTGCCATATTTCATAATCGAAATAGGCTGCAACAGCAAGCAATGTGCGGATGGATTTTAGCATAGCTACTGGAAAAAAGGTATCCTGATAGTCAATGCCTTCGCGTTGACTATAACCTTTTGCCACTAGTCTAGCCTTGAATGTCTCCACATTTCCATCTGCACCAATCTTTCTCTTGAAGATCCATTTACACCCAATAGGTACTATACCTTCTGGTGGATCTACCAAGGTCCAGACTTGGTTTGAGTGCATCGAGTCAATTTCTGACTTCATTGCCTCTAGCCATTTCTCAGGAGTCGATATCTGATATCGCCTCGTTGTATAGGTTTTGGGATCATCACCATGAGCACCATTACCTATGAGGAACATTTTCTCTACTTCCTCTGAAATAATACCTAAGTATCTTTCAGGGGATGGAAAACTCTTTCCGATCTACGAGGTGGAGGAGGTAGTGTTCTTATTGGCTCAACCTGATTTGGTTCCAATTGGTCCTTAGCTCGTTGTACTTGTGAGACTTTCTCATCAAGCTTAATCTGCTTTCCAATGCCGCTATCTTGAATAAACTATTTTTCAAGAAAGATGGCATGTCGACTCACAATCACATTGTGGTCTTCTGGAATGTAGAAATAGTATCCTAATGACTCTTTAGGATATCCTATGAATCGAGCTCTAAAGGACCTAAACTCTAACTTGTCCGCTTGTTGTCTTTTGACATGAGCCGGACAACCCCAAATTCTGAGATGACTCAGACTTGGTTTCTTACCATGCCATATCTCATACGGTGTGGTAGGAACGGTTTTAGAGGAAACCCTATTCAGTAGATAAATTGAAGTTAACAATGAGTGTCCCCAAAGAAAATCAGGGAAGGTCTGTGAAGCTCATCATGGATCGGAACCATATCCAATAGAGTCCGATTTCTCCATTCTGAAATTCCCGTTGAGTTGAGGTGTTTCTGGTGGAGTCCATTGAGAGACTATGCCATTTTTCCTTAAGATAGTCTAGGAATTCTCGACTAAGGTATTCACCTCCTCGATCTGATCGAAGAACCTTAATGGGTTTTTTAGTTTATTTTTCTACTTCATGTCTGAATTCTTTGAACTTTTCAAAAGCTTCAGACTTATGTCTCATAAGATACACATACCCATACCTAGACAGATCATCGATAAAGGTAATGAAGTAGACAAAATTGCCTCTAGCCGGCACATCAAATGGGCCGCACACATCAGTATGTACTAGGGCAAGGAGATCTGTGGCCCTTTCCCCATGTCCTACAAAAGGGAGTTTAGTCATTTTGCCTTGAAGACAAGATTCACAAGTTGGATATGACTCGAAAGTCAATGGACTCAATAGCCCATTTTTCTCCAATTTGTTGATCCTATCTTCTGCTATATGACCTAATCTCAGGTGCCATAGATATCTATCATTTGGACTATCCCTAGGTCATTTTGTTTGGCATTCACGTTTTGCTCGATAGTTAAAAATAGGTACATCAATATGTAGCTGATAAAGACCATTAATAAGAAAACCATTTGCAATTTTATTTCTTTCATAAAGAATGTTACAATGGTCCTTAAGAAAAGGTAATCACATAGCCTTCTTGTGCTAAGCATGAAACAGAAATCAAATTTCCTGCTAGCTGCAGGCACATAATAACAGTCTTTCAAAACTAAGTCTAAACCAGATGGTAATCGAAGAGGGTATGTTTTCCACGGCCACTGCAGCAACTCTTGCTCCATTACCGACGCGTAGGATCATGTCTCCATCCCTCAGCCTCCTGCTATCCTCAAGACCCTGCATAGAAGTGCACAGATGAGCACTAGAACCAGAGTCAAGCACCCAACTGGATGCAGAAGAAATCATAAGGTTAGACTCAATAACGAGCATACCTCCAGAAGGACCTTCCTTCTTCTTGTTCTTCAGGGTGGCCAGGTAAGTAGGGCAGTTTCCGCTTCCAATGGCCGTTTGTGTTGCAATGGAAAAATACTTTTTCTTTTAGTGGCCTTCTTTTTTGGCTCTGCCTTTTCTTCTTTCCACCTTCCATCTTCTGCTTTTTCGCAGACTTCTTCTTTCTTTCCAAAAGACTTTCTTTTGGAAGAAGTCCGCTTCCATAGCAAGAACTGAGCCTTTAGAACTTTTCATAGAAAGCTCAGCGGTAACCAGCATATTCATTAATTCGGCCAAGGAATTTTGAAGTTTATGCATGTGGTAATTCATGATGAATTGCCCATATGCATCAGTCAAGGATTGCAGAATAATATCATTCTGTAAGTCCAAGTCTAACTTCACACCGAGCTTCTCAAGCTCTTCCAAGTTCCTTGATCATCATCAGACAGTGATCTTGGACTGACTGTCCCATCACGCATCTTAGCCTTAAAAAGTCATTTTCGTGACTTGATATTTGGCTGCATGCGACTCTGTTCACCAAACATCTCCTATAGGTGAGCCAACATTTGGCGAGCAGTCCTGATATCTTCATGTTGGCGCTGGAGCTCATCAGACATCGAGCCCAACATGTAATATCTGGCCTTATTATCTTCATCTATCCATTTTTTAGAGAAACTCTCTGATTCAGCGGATGGACGTGCTGGTAAAGGTGGGAGGGTCCTGTTCCAACATATGAGTTAACTTCTCAAAATTCCAAAACTATTTTAAAGTTTCCTGAAGCCAATCTTTATAATTGGGTCCGATCAGTCTATGTGTGTCTAGGATACGTGCTAATGGGTTGGATGCAGATATTTTTCTATAGAGAGTCAAAGATTTTTAGTTAGATACTTTATAATTATGACTTGATCCAATTTATTTAAAAATTTTATTTTTAAATAAATTAGCTCCCACTATTTTCTCAAATTCCCTACACTTCCCTCTGTAGAGATGCGAAAATCTTCATGATTATTGATTTTTAGTTGATGGTGCCATCCCACCAAGTGGCTCACCACCTCATCTAACAGTTATTGATGATGGATTAACTGATGAGTGGAACAACTCTTGTTCAATGATTTTCTAATCATGGTGCATCCAAAATCTGATCTCTAATTCATGAATCTCACCGTATCTGGAATATTGCTCCACTTCTTAGTTAAGTCAGACCCACCATTTGCATGAATTAGATTTCTGATTAAATTTCTCACCGTATCCAGAATATTGAACCCAACCCATCCTCTAATCTATAGCATCCAATGCCTAATAGATATTGTTGCATTTTTTTTGTGCAATTGAATCACTATATCCAATTGAGAATAATCAGCCTTGGGAAGGACCCACACATCTACAATGGTGGAGGACCTTAGACTTAATATTTTTTTAGAAAAATTTAATTTAGGTCTCTTTAAACTTGACTTGACTTAGTCATAATAATTATGACTAATCTAGTGGCATGTGGCTCGAATTATTAGCCATCTTAAATCAAAATTGGATCGACATAAATGATCAAGTAAGTAAGACCGATGGAAGGGATATGCTATTAACTCAATAAGAATGTATTCAGATCGAGTAGCTCCTAATTAAAAATTAGTCGATTATATCTATCAGACTTATCTTAGATACCAAATTATCGAATCAGAATCAATCGGATTAGCCTATAATTTAGACTCGAACCATGGAGCCAAATTAGGTCTTGACTTGATCGAGTCATATCTCAATGTGATTTAATCTTGATCTAGACTTAATTCTATTAGGCTAGTCAATTCTAAACTTTCTTTAATCCCATATAACCAACTCTTGATTCGATTTAATCAATCACTAGATCTAATTGAGCTACCCAAGTCCGAACCTAATTTTATGTAGATGTCTTAGATCTAAAAATTCATAATTTTTAGATCTAATTAATTTTATAATTTTAATTTTTAATTAAATTTTAGGATCATGAATAAAATATGTAATAAAATTCTAGAATTTTAGAATCTAAAATTTTATAAAAAATAAATTTTAATTTTTGATTAAGGACGAATGCACAGCAACTCTATACATCACAAGAACATTCCATCGAATGAAAGAAGAGAGTCTTTAAATCCTATTTTGTTCTTATGATCGAATAGCCAAAAAAAATACCTTAATCTAAAATATATTTTCTAAAATAAAATAAGTTAGATCTAAATCATATATTACATATACAATCAAAAATCTAATCTACACATGTCTTGCATACATCTCATATATCATAACTCAATCAATCATGAATGCTTTTAGATCTGAAATATCACGTATTAAATTTAAAAAATAAAATTTTAAATTTGATAATATCAAAAGTAAAATTATTTTAGACAGTTTATAGAACTATTCTATAACTAGTCTAAGCATTCATCTTTCAAATCTTATATGAATAAATTAAAAATTATATATATTTTTTATTTTTTTAAATTTAATTATAATAATTATAATATTAAAAAAAATAAAAATAAAATAGATCTAAAATTATATTTAATCAAATTAATAATATAATCATACTAGACTATACATAGAACTATTCTATTTCTAATCTAGTCATGCATCTCATGCATTATAGATCTACATCATATAATTTTTAATTTTATGATTTTAGATTTAATCACATCTGATGTAATATCTAAAATTTTTTAATATTAAATCATAAATAAAAATTAAATCAGATCTAAAAAACTGCTAATGTAGCTCTGATACTATTTGAAAAAAAAATCTGATTTTCCACCACAGGATCGTTCAGATCTAATTAGATCTGATGCAGAATTTTTTATAAAAATTTTTATGATCTGATCAGAGCTAAGAATTCTTAGATTTAATCATAGTGATCTAATATTAAAAAATTAAAATAAAATAAAATTAGATTTAATTTTAAGTATCTGATTGAATAATCTAATTATCCTACGATGATCCTGATCATTCCTGAGGTTTTGGAAGGAGCCACGCATGCGCCTGACCTCTACTGATATTTACTCGGACAGGATCTGAATGTCTTCTTCTTGCGAATCTCTTCTCCAAAGATCAGATCTGAATATGATCTATAGATCCTTCAAAATAATTTTTGAAGATAGCCCATCCGTCTCATGAACACCGTCGCGTAGATCCTGAATCTTATGCCAAAAACCTTGGACTTTCTACTCAAATTTATGCCTAACATTTTAGACATGAAGAAGAGAGGGAGAGAGAGGATAGAGGGGGTGTGGGATATGGTATGGATGATAGCACTTGGGCATGGAGACTATTTTGTGCGATACTTGCTCTTTGACGTGAGAAAGATTTTTAATCCCAACGCCATATAGAATTCTTCTTTGACCAAATAACCAATTTATTTTATCATTGGGACTTTAGGACTTATTCTCCACATGAAACCTCAGATCTCATCTAGTTTTGATGCTAAAAATCAATTTGGAAGGTGGTGGCATGAGTAGATAAGGAAAAGTCCATTGCACCAAGGACTCTTCCCTCAAGAGTTTGATCCAAATTAAACTCTGTCAAAACCCAATCAAACCATCACCATAAATCACAAAATTTGGCACACCCATAGCATGTCTCAAGCCCTATCATATATTCAAAAATTAGATCAAAAAGATTTCTAAAATATTTTCTAGAAGTATCTAATCAAGTGACTCTCAATTCTCTCAAATAGGTCAACTTTTGACCCTAGTTCAATTGCACTAGGAATGGATTTAATTTCTATAATTAATTTGATCTAGATTGATTTTAGTCAGATGAAAATAAATTCATTCAAGATATAAAAATGAGTCAAATCAAATTTGACTCGATTGCGATAAATTAGAAAGATTATAGAAGGAGAAAGTCAGGCTTAATCGTGTGCTAGCACAATTATCTTGAACCTTCTTGGATCTAATCTAAATCAATTAAATTGGGTTAGCTTGATTGATGACATCCATATCCAAATCCTTGTTTGTGTGATCCAGTTAGGTTCAATTTCATATGGTAATGAGATACGTTGCGATCTCTATCATCGACATCATCGAAATAACTTTCGATGAATCAAAACTTTTTTGATGAATACAATTAGAATGATCGATCATCAAAATTATTCTAATTGCTTTTAAAATCCACCAGTGACATCTAACAGTATATGGTGATAATCCATCAGAATTGAAAGCGAACCTCTTGGTATAGCTACCTGTGTGATTGGATTCTTCTATCTTAAGCCTCGATAGGATTAGGGTTAAGGTGAACTCATCAAACCCAACATCCGTCATATAAATTAATCATTTGATTTGAGTCCGATGTGAAATCCTAATAGAAACTCTTTCTGTCATCTTCACTCTGTTATAGCCATGGACTTAAGGACTCAATCTCATGATTATCATAGGACTACTCCTCATCTATCGAGGTAGATAGATCTCGTATTGGTGCAATCCAATTCCTATAATGAATATGTTATAGCCAACATATAACTCAAAATTTTGAATGGCTAGAAGATCGAGTTATGGTATAGTCAAACTATAATACCTTCAAGGTAAACTGTCGATACATCTTAGGTCAAAAAATCAAATATATCACTGCAGCATCGAGTCAGTCATCGACGAGAAGGTAGACTTTTTTATGACTGCTCGAGATGGTCACGCTCAGTATCCTCATTTTCTAACGAGTATCTGTACTCTCACTCCGGTGTCTCTACACCATAGACTTAAGACTCATCTATTCTAAGGAAGATATTGTACACCAATCTTTTAGATTAAGCATTATCTTCGTGATGATCCTACAATCGGAAGCAGTTTATGAGTTAATTATGAAAATTCATATCTTAAATTTTTAACTCTTAAAAATATGAATTATCATTACCATTAACTCAAATGATGTATCACAGATACTTTAAATAAATACTGTGATAGAAAAAAATTCTTTTATTAATTTATAGTCAAAATTATAAAATTATTTTTAGAAGTATATTATAAGTATTAGCCAATCTGACTTCTAAAGCACACATCTAATAGCTCAGCCCCTTTTTCTTTTTTTTTTTTCTATCCCCAAATATCCATTTTAGTCTTGATCAAAATTCTATCTATAAGTCTGTTGCATTGCAGGATAAAATAATAAAAATAATCTCCTATAGAATTTGGACTAGAGGTGAATTGGATTGATATATGGACTTTATTTAAATAAATTATGTAATCTATGATCCAATGATAAATTCAATCCCATCCTTTTGGATTTCTCAAAAAGACTGTGGTTTGGTTGGAGGCAACGTGGTATGAAAGAATGAATTCCATATCATATTATCATATATAGTATGAAAAATAGAAGGAAGAGATGGTAAAAAAATTAATAGACTTCATATTTATTTTTTGAAGAGAGAAGGTAAAACAAATACGATGAAATCGATATTTGATAAATTTTTGAGTGATGGTGATTTATACTTAATAAAAATATCTCCAATAATACTGCATATGTAATCGTTGAATTTATTCTTATATTTTTCTAAATTTATTTAATAAAGAGTTTTTGCAAAAAAGTTAAGATGGAGATGGCATGATGTAGAGGGCTATATAATTATAATCTTATATAAAAATTAATTAAAAATGATAATACTATCATAGTATTAAAAAATTATTTTATATTGAAAGGTATATTTATAAATTTCATTATATTTCTATAAAAAATTATCTCTAATCAAACGTAGTAATTTTTTTCAATATTATTTTTTGAAGTATTTTTTTTATCAATCAAATATAATAAAAATTATTTTTTATAATTGTTTTTTTAAATAAATAATTTTTATAAATTATTGGATTTTTTCATAATTTGACATACGTAACGGACCTTAAGGCTAAGGGCCTTGCCAGCTATACTAGGAAGGATCGTAGCATGAGATCATGGGAAGAGGACGGAGTTCCTCTGCAATTGATCAGGTAACCAGGACAAGTTTCACGTGGCAAGTATGCACGTGCCAATTTATTTATTGAAAGATTATGTTGTGGAAGATTTTAAGCCCGAACCTTATTTTTGGATTTTGATGCAGGATGCTTCATATGAAGTTGGTAAGGTTTTGCTCACTTCATTTGATAGATGCATCTCATAAAACAACATTGTAATATAAATCCCTGGTCTAGCCCTAAATTACCTGTTTTCTAAGTTATCAACTCCACATAAAGTTGGCGGCTGCATGACATCAACTGAAATTACTCAATATCTATATTTATACATAAGTAAAAAATTAATATTTGAAAATAAGTTACTTTAAATCTCTAAGTTACGACATTCATACAAAGTTGATCCAATGACATGCTTCATGTAGAATTTGTTGATGAAAAATTTTTCATAAATTTTCTAAAAATCCTCTTTATTATTCATTGGATCTCAATTTAGAAGACTTATATCAAGGCAAGCTGTGACGTAGATGAAATTTCAAGAATTGTATCCATATCCTTATTTGAATTCATATTTTTGGCCTATTTGATTCTTTTTTTGATATTTGGTATATGATGATGTATACACAAAAATATTTTTACAAGTAGGGATGAAAATAGTAATATAATAGTCTTGTAAAGTTCAAAATAAATTATATTTTTTTAAAAATATAGATATGATCCAAAATTTTTCAAACTGAAATTAAATTTTCTGTTTGATTTTTTTCTTTTTGAGGTGGGGGGAGGATATAAAGTAGAAATAATAATTTTTATTTTGACTTTTATAATAGGAACTATCATGCTCTCCTCTTTTAATTGTTTCCATGTTTATAGATTTTAAATATATCTCTAATTCCCCACTCCATGTGACACTGTAATTAGGCCTCTTTCAAGGATTATTTTTAAGTTTAATTGGTCCCCATTGATCTCTCACATGCATTCAAGTGCTGGAGTATGGTATAACCAAGAATTACAATTTTTCAGAAAAGGGAAATGGATAATTATATTAGAGATAACTAACTTCGGCGTCAGCGATGCCGTATTAAAAGGAAGCTGGATACGGCAAGGTACCTCTGTCTTCCCTGTTTTCCAAATAGAATACGTTTCCCTTCCAACTGGGTCACGGAATCGAACGAGCTTCAACAAAGACTAGGAGCCGCCCTTTCCCTTCTCTGAAAAAAAAAAAAAAAAAAAACGCGCCAGACTTACCGGCGATCCCCTGGGACCGATGTCCGATAGCGTCGCTGACCGCGTCGGAAACCTCGTCCGGTGGGTGTCTCGCCTCCTCAACCGCAAGATCTCCGACGTACTCATGCTCCTCTTCAACCACAAGGTAAAACCCTAACCCCATGGCCTCAAATTTTTTGGATTGAATCGAGCTTCGATTCCAATGGGGGGTGGATGATGGGTGAATCTGTCGATGGCTTTTCTTGTTTTAGACGGTGGGGTCGTTTGGAGCCGTCGCCGGGTTCGCCATCGCCGTGGTCTTCGCCTGGAGGTTCCTGCGGTCGCCGCCGGGCAGACCGAGAAGGAATGCTCAGAAACGGAGGATTACTCCATCAGCGAGTCAGCCGTCGGGTGGAGTTGGTTCCAGCTCGGAAGGGCTTGCGCCGGTGCTGGAAATGAAGGAACCTGATGCCATCGAGGTGATCGGTGCTCCAGTTCAGGTAAATTTTGTGCCTTTTTGTTTAAAAGATTGAGATTCGTGCTTCTTGGCTTGGCGAATGCTTTTTTCTTTTCCTTTTGGCCAACGTTTGCAGCTCAGCCTTGGACAGATTGTGAAGAAGAAATTGAGTGGCTGCCGAAAGGTATACAACCTGAACAACGTATTCCGGATGTTTGTGATGTTTTAATATTTCTCAATAACAATTATCATAATTTTCTCTCATATGTGCTGAATTTTTATGTGATTTGTAATACAAGCTTCTGAAATTCAGCTGATAACTGGATTTAGTATAGCGTGTGTTTCATGGCCGTTAATCTTTATTTCAGATCCCTTTCCCTTGACTTCATATTGTGGCTTTAAGTCGACAATAGATGGTGCACGTTTGCCCATCCCCATTGTTCTCATAGAGGAAAACCTCTATACTTAACTTTCAGTTGTTTTTCATTTTTCTTGATTTGAGAACTCTTTGTAAATGTGTTAACTGTGTTAACTCAATTCATCAACCTTACATAACAATTTATCTGGTTTTAATGCCTTACATTTTGCATCCTCATCAGTTCTGAGTCATGCTTTTTCAATTTTTTTGGAGTAAATGCTCTTGTAAGGTCCCCTTTAACAACATGCAGGGAAAAAGGAAAACCTTTCAATCTACCCATCATGTTCAATATTAATTTATCTAAGTTATGTCTAGGTATCCCCTCCCTCACCCTAGCTGACCTGTTTTTCCTTTCTTGCTTTCTCCCAGCCCATTGTATGAATCTTCTTAGACTGCATGTGTAGCCTTACTAACTTCTCACATTCTTCTTGTCTTATTTGTATTTTTACATCCCTTTATGCCGCTACTTCTTTGCCATTTGTGAACCAGGATTTTTTTCCTTCTCTTAATTTTGTATTCACAGTTCCACTGCTGATTGCTTTAAATGTATGTTACTTTCCTTTGCATACTTTAAGAACATTAGACATTCATACAATCTGCATAATGCAATTTTGATTCCACATCCTATACAGTCTGGTCCTGAAGTTTCTGGTCCACTTTTTATCGTTTATCTGTAATGCCAGGATCTTATTCTCGGGCACTTTGTGATTTGTTTTCTTTACTTGATCTAAATTCAGATTCCCATAGCTGCTAGCATATGTCATGGTTAAAATTTCTCCTTGCATCACTATAACTTTGTTCCTCTTTTTTAGCTGACTGAACATGCATCTTTCTTTTATGAATAAGTATTTTATGGAGGTGATCCTTTTCCCTTATGTGATTATATAGCATAAGAATAAATAACAACAATAATAATATAACTTGTTATAACTAAGGTTGGTTTTGGATGAAAAACTGGTTCTGGGATTTTGGGTTTAGAATTAGATGTTTGGCACATTAAAATCCTACATAGGCCTGTTTACATGCATGTATGTGAATGCATATGTTGATGTATGCTTGTTTCGTCAAAATGGAGAAAAAATTGGGGTCCAAGACATGCCTTCCACTTGCAATGGGCAAATAAATACCTGTCTTTCATTTCATGCTCATACCTGCACATATACACATGTGCATGTGTAAATATGCAGCATCAAATTAGTCATTTGATATTATATTTCGAAACAAATTTTAATGTTAAAATTAATACATGCGGTGTGTTGACATATGTATATAATGCAATGTGTTGATCAACACCATAAATTCAAAGGCTATGAGAGTTAAACCAGTTAACATTAATAAGCACAATCTGGTCTTTCTTAGGCCAATATTAGCTCATTCAGTGATCATGCACTATAGTTCAAACATGTGGAGATGCATGTTGCTGAGGTCTGGCTTGAGCAAGTTTTGTTGTGTACCTAACCTTGCATATGTGGATTTGGCCTCACGTTTAGGCATGGGTAGCTATAGGCCTCACATTAGGTCATTGGGTGATCCATGTGCAGGCTATGTTTGTTTGTTTGGATCTGTGTGCAGATCCATGGGTTTATGGTAGATGAAACAAAATAGGAAGCCTCTTTATGGGATGAAATCAAGGACTATTGATTTTTTGGGCCAAACCCATCTGCACAGAGTGATTGCAATGACAATTGCTGGTGAGTAGAATGAGGCAACCATTGCACAAAAGCTTAATTAGGCACTTGGCCTTATGGGTGGAAGAACGACCTCACAAAACTTGCCTGGATAGGCAGAAGGCTCAAATTTTGCTCATCACTTTGACCAAGAGAGAATACTATATTTTGGAGTGAACCATGTATTCTTTCTTCAAATCTTATTAATTGTGGTAATTTTGAGGTCTTTATTGAATGTTGCAAAGCCATGATCCTGTAATTGTTATTGTTGTTGTCGACGGCAAAATTGCAGCATATTTTTTGTCTACTTTGGGTTGGTTTTTTTAATGGTATCCAGATACTACTGAATCTATGACCTTCAGGTGTTTATTTGCTCTTTCTCCATAGATAACCTTGGTTCAAGTTCTAAGATCATTTTTTCACGGATGATGAACTGATTAAGATGTTTCAGGCTATTTATTAGGACCAACATACAGAGTGGCACATGTGAAGAACCCAACTAGTTTGTTCAATATCTTTATCATGTTTCCACCTCTTATTTAGCATATGCCATTAGCAGCCCTTGATGGGAAAAAAGGCTTGGTGCAATACCATCACTCGATTTTCCAAGCTGCTACTGAGGAAAGATGATACATGGTTCCATCATCGTATGGTAGTTTGCAAATTACAAGTTTTTTATTATCTTTACCAATTTAAATCACTATCTCTGAATACTCACCCTGAGGGATTGTTGGTCTTCCTGGAGTGATAGACTAATGAGCTTCCAGTGGTTTTGCCTTTGGACCCAGGATCATCCAGAAGTGCGGTCATATGTTGCCACTAAGTGAGAAGTTGAGTGCTTCCCTTATAACAAGTCAGATGTTGTTATTTTTCCTCATTCTGGTGGTTATGCAATCTAAGAGAACCCTGAGCGATTAGGATGTAATCATTTTGCTGATAGCTAGCAATACTAGTGCTTGACGGTGAAGTTGACATACGTTGCACTAAGATGCTTTTGTTGGGTGTTCGCCATATGAAGGGTTTGATTCTAGGATCTTTTAGTTGAATCTACCTAGTTATTTGAAATTCTAATCATGTGAACTCATATATCACCAATTTTGTTGGGAAAATAACTTTATAGTGTGCTGCAAATTATTGGGAAGGTTATGGAAAATGTTGCAGTGGTGATATTTGGAGGGTCAAATGGTGAGTGCATATGCCTTGGCTTGGTGGATGTTTGGGGCCAGAATATTGTATCCAGGCTCATGAAGCCCAAATCCAAATAATCTGCAAAATTATCTCATAATAAAGTCCATTAAGGGAAGCAATCATGAAGCGTGCGTGTTTGCCACCCAAAATGCATCCCTGCTTGCCATCCCTATTGACCTCCATCCTTTCCAATTCTTTGATCATTCATCCTTTCTAGGAGACCATTTCTTAGAAAATTAACTATAGCTCATCAAATGCCTCAGAAAGAACCGTAGTAATTATTAGTCCAAGCTATCGGACTCTTCTAATTGAATATTATGGGTAAGTGAGATACTGCATTCAACTCAGTGGTTGTGTCTCTGGTTTTAGTGTGGCTAGGAAAGATGCATTAGGTTATTCATGCATGATATCATTATTGCTTTGAGCCTTATATCTTCATCCTACCCTATCATGTTTCTTTAATGAATGTATATATTTGTTTTTCTCTTTTTTTTTTTTTTTTTGCTTATGGCATTTATTCATATAGACTATTACCATTGCTTATGACATTTATACATAGACTATTACCATTGCTTATGACATTTATACATAGACTATTACCATCTCTTCTGAGAAAGCAGCTTTTACTACCTTGTATTTTACTTACTAAGCATTTTGGGTTTTCTTAATTCATTTTTTCTTATGTTCTTGTATACCTATGCAGATGACCTGCCAGTTACTTGGTGTGATCCTGGGGGAAAAAAGTCCAGAAGAGCTTCAGGTTTACTGTTGTTACAGTTGCTTGTACCTCCATCTTTAAAAAAAAAAAAAAAAGCCCTAGTCTGAGTGAATTGAATATATACATATTGTTCATGCAGAAACATGCTACTGTTAGGCCCTCTGTGGTGGAATTTCTTCTAGAAATTACCAAATACTGTGATCTTTATTTGATGGAAACAGTTCTTGATGATGAAAGTGAGGTATGCATTCATTGAACTTCATATTTTGCAAACTTCGATCTCTCTGGCTAATGAATGTTTGGGTAGCTTAAAAATGGCTGTAATTTCTATGACAGAATGCTTCTGTATTAGATTTAAGTCCACTTTGATAGCCGTGGAACCTTGTTTGTTATGTCATCATTATATCCTGCTAAAACTCTGCGGCGGCAGGCATCTTGCTTCTTTTCTTCTGATGTTATTTCAATTCTCTCCTAGTATGCTATTATTCTACAGACAAACTGCAAAATATCACAGATGGTGTCCTTTTCGCCCACTGATTTGCTAATCAAGCTTTGATCATGTTGAAATTATCATCTTATCATCATGCCGTCTTTGAGAATAACTTTGCAAGATATAACTGTCAATTTCTATTTCACTTAGGTAGTGTTTGGTGACCCAAATGGGATCACTAAGGTAATTTGGGATCACCATTGATCCAAATCCTATGGTGATCCGATCACCAGTGATTTAAGATCACTGTATTTGATAGGTCATGGTCTAGTGCTTGAAGATCCTCGGATATATACGAGTAACTTGTTTGGTATTCTATGAGAATCTAAGATCACTGATTATATAATACCAAAATTATCCATAATATATTCTATAAAAATATATTTATTAATCATATATTAATAATTAATAGATTCTATAAAAATTTATTTATTAGTCCTATAAATTATTAATCTCATAAAAATATATTAATTGTTATTATAGCATTAATCATATTGATATTAATATATATAATATGATTATATATATTATATAATAATTATTAATTATATTATTTATTAATATGAATATTTATTTTAATTAAAAAAATAATGCAAATAGAAGTAATATATTAAATATGTTTATTATATAAATATAAAGTATAATAAGATATTTTTACTTTAATTTAAAATTATCATTGAATCATAATATGACAATAATATGATTAATAATATATTATAATTTAATATATATCATAAATATAATATATAATATCATTAATATAATGTTGATATAATATATTAATGGTATATTGATATATCAATTTTTTTTTTGTTTGACTATGGGGTATTTTTGTCTTCATGTTTTAGCTTAAGATCACTGTTTAAGGGTGATCTTGGATTTTCGGCTTTGAGGATAGGTATCCCATCATTAGTTTGGGAGGTGATTTGAAATCATTGCTACATAAGATCATCATGGTGCAACCAAACGTGGTGATCTCATCATCTCCACCAACATCACCCTTGATCTTGAGTGGATCATCCCATACCAAATGCCCCCTTATTGTTCTGCCAGTCGAAGTTTTAATCATGACAAACTTTTGTTTACTAATGACTTCGTAAATCATCAAATGCTGTCTTTGAGAATAACTTTTGTAGCCAAGTGAACTCCATCAGGATCTCTTGAATATATGACAGCTGGCCCACATGAAATACATGCAAGGTCTGGCACATTTAGGGGAAAATTTAATTTTTAGATGGTTCTAAATGAATCAGGGCACTGCAGAAACAATGCTAGAAGTATTTTGCATGGTTTTATTGCTTCATTTGTTATGTTTTAACCTTTATCTTTTTTTGAAAAATCTCTTTTCTATTATTTCTTTGGTTATTAGCTAATATTAAATGCTGTCATAGTCTTATTCTTTATCGGAAAAAAAAAAAGACATAATCAGTGGTGACTGATGAGCCAAGTATTTGTCATTTTATTTCCATGGAAGATTTTGTTTGTTATATCTTCGGACTGCAGTTTACTTGTGCAGTCAAACAGATGATTTGAGCACAGTCAAACTTTGGCGTGCATAAAACTGTAAATGATTTTAATTTAAGTTTGTCAATCTTGTGTATAATGAGGAAAAGCTTGGTTGCAGGAAAGGGTTCTTTCAGCATTGGAGAGTGCTGGGCTTTTCCAGTCTGGTGGCTTGATCAAGGATAAGGTACATATGATTAATTTTGGAACTTTTGATCCACATTTCCCTTCCTGAATTTTTGGTCCTCTTTGCTTCTTGTGGTTTTCTGGGTGTGCTGGAAGCTTAGGGCGGTTGGGGAATTTCATGGGGAAATTTGGTGAAAGTAACTTATGCCTGAAAAAGAGATGAAAATGGTAAGGAACTAGGGGATAGAAGGAGCAAGATTCAGTCATGAAAAGTTCTATCAAGACTAGGTAAGAACAAAGAGAATTAATTTGTTCTCTCCTTGATAATCTAGATTCATGAGCTTGTTGAAACTAGGTTCATTTGAAATAAGTTGATGGTAGATTTTTTAGGTGTCTGAGATCAACCTCAATGTTTTAAACTGTTGCGCATATTTATTTGTTGCCCAGAGTTATACATATTACACCGCAGACTGTCTAGAATGTGGGGTCCCCTTCCGTCCGTTTATTTCATATTATTCTTTTGTCTGTCTTCTGATGTTGTCTTCCTTTTCATACATAAAATAAAGCTGCGATCTTTGAGGTCAGAATTTGTAATTTTCTGGTATTCCGCAGCTGTATTAAAAATCACTGCCTGATATGGTTTGCTCGTTGTGAAAGTTTCCCGTAACATCTTAGAATCTGCTAGTATTGCTTGCTCTGCAGAATCCTTTTTTTTTTCCCCCTCATATGTTGGTTCACTGTTCTTGATGCTTTCCTTGATTAAAAATTCTGCAGGTCCTCTTTTGTAGCACTGAGATTGGGCGAACCTCTTTTGTTCGGCAGTTGGAGGCAGATTGGCATATTGATACCAATCTTGATATAATCTCTCAACTATCTGTATGATCCTTTCTTTATTTTATTTTTTTATTAATAGCTTATATTTCGTTGCTTTGCTGCTGATATTTTGAGGACCATATCCTCCCGTTCAGCGATTCATCAGACACCAACTATATATCTCACCAATGGAACCCGGACAAATAGCAGCAAACGTGTTCACTTCTACAAGTTTGGAGCAGTACTTCTCTTAGCTGGGATGGAAAGCAAAGGGCTATACAGTAAATTTAAATGGAAAGCTGGGGTATCCCTTTGTTTTTGTTTTTTGTTTTTTGTTTTTTGTTTTTTGTTTTTAATCCTTGGTACTGGCAAACGTTTACAGGTTTACCTGTTCTTTCGGCACGAGTATTTCAATTTATTTGGGCTGGCACGTGTGTAGAGGGATCGACAATTCTGTGAACGCATGTGGCTGCAGCGCTGCCTAAGATCTTTCTTTTTTTTAAAAAAAAAAAAAATTATGTGCGTTACTGAACTTTGGAAAAACAATGATGATGTCCTCTAAACTAAACTGATGCTATATTCTGATCTTCTCAAGGCAGTTGAGGGAATCTTTGTAGAAAAAACGAGTGTCTATGTTTTTTTTCATTTTTGTAATCCTGTCGTACAATGGAGTGATTTTGACTGGTACTTGTTTTGTAACGCCAGGAAGCCATGCTTCAGGATATGGCTGCTGGAGAAGATACTTGTCCTCTTTGCGGACAAATGAGGATTTGACCAAGCTCGAGCTAGCTTATCTAACTGAATAGATCTCGACCTATTCTAGAATAATGAGCTGTTCACTGGCAGCTTATTTAAGTGATTTAGGGAAAGTTTACGGGTATGTTTGGTCAGAGGAATGGGAATGAGCAACGTAGATTTTCATTCTGATTAAATTTCATTCTAATTCTGATTTTAACCATAAAATAAATATGTTGCAGCAGGATATTATTATTTTGATTTTCATATCAATTTATTTTGATTCTGATTTGGTCGTAAATCAAATGTGCCTTAAAATCATTTGAGTTTCCTACCATATAATTGAGCATAATAATCTCTATTATATTTTAATTCTATGGTTCAAATGAATTTTGTTTTGCATCATCTGCATTAATCTATAGTAAATAATTATAAAAATAATTATCTATTTGGATATTAATAATATATGATATATTTGAATTATTTATACATTAGTATTTCAAGTTCATTTGAGCTGAGTTCAAATGAGTTAATGTTAGCTTTAGATTGGCTCATTTCTTGAGCAGGTCCAACTTGAGCTAAATTTCGAATCAAGCTTGAGCTAGTCCATAAATAGCTTGTTCGGTTGTCAGCCTTTTGGAATTTGTTCCACCAAGTTTGCACTCCCTTGCGTCCCTTCAATCTGTCATCTGATATCACCTCGAGGCCTTGGTTGCATGTTCTACGAGTTGTGGATCTTGAGAGGCCATGCTATATGCATGGGGGAGTGTGGGATGTAGGGTGAGGACCTCGATTGACCATTAAGAGCTTTTTGGCTGCCTTTTTTTGAATGAGGTTTCCCGTTCGCTACAAATTTATCGGATTAAAATTATTTTTGTGTTGGGATCCAATAAGCTGTCGAATTTTCAAAGATTGCAAAAAAAAAAAAAAAAAAAAAAAAAAATTGTAGATGACCTCTTTAATTTCTACTCAGATGTATACCATGGTGCTTTTGTAACAGTATTTGCTTGACTCATATCTGGACTGTTAGGATAGGGTTGGAAATCTGAAGCTGCTGTTTGCTGCATCGATCCATGCGGCGGGGCAATATATGAAGAATCCAAAAATCAAATATAAAATTAATCACGAAGACTTTGTTCTAAATTTATGTTATTAATCATGATTTATAATATCTAGATTATCCAAAAACCAAGATTTATTCATAATTATATGTTTTAGAAATTATTAATTATGCATAATTTTTTAAATAATTACGAATTAAAAGGGTGTAATGTTAACAGTATTATGAAAGAGATAGTGGGAGGCTTTGTTATTATCGACATGAAACTATTTAAAAGAGTAGAAATACGATAAATATATAAAAAAATTACTATATAGCCACTAAACTTACCTTCTCTTCTTGAAAAACTACACTAAACTTAAGGATAGTCTAAAAGAACAACGATGTTGATTTTATATTTTTTTAATCATATTGAATATTAATATTAAAAAAAATATTGTTCCTTGCCTTTCGACTCGCACCTCCCACGTTACCATCGCTCTACCGTTGCCTTGCTGCAAAATAATGGTTTCAAAATATCTCAACCTATCTTTATATTTTTATTATAATTCATTAAGGATTTTAAGATTTAATTGACAAAGGATAATGATTTAATATAGAATATCTTACATTAATAAATTGTGGATTTGATGTCGATGTCAGTTCGACCATTTTAGTTTCCATCTATTAACATTATCCATTTTACTCTTCCGCATTGCCTGATGAATGTACTCTCATCGAGGTTGATCATAAAATCATACTTATTAAAAATAACATTCCCATTAAAATCGTCCATCCCCTCTTGCCCCCCACCCCCACTCGGATTATTTGACCCTGCGGAGGACTCGAAAAGCGAGGTTGGGGAAAAGCCTGCGAAATCCCATTTTACAAAAAAAAAAAAAAAAAAAGCCTCTCTTCCCTCTCCTTTTATAATCGGATATTGTTGCATTCTTTTTGGGATATCCTCTTCCACTGTTCTTCGACCAAAAACTCGATCGGTCGTTTTTTTCCATTCTTAATTCGGTCCAATGAGGCGAAATCCGCGCCCAATTCGAAAAAAATGGTGCGGCGGCAAAGAGGCGGTGCGGGGGATTCGGCTCTCGCTTGCGGAAACGGATTTTTGGAACCAGAGAAGATTTCTAGAAGAGATTGCAGTACCTCTCCGAAGAGGAGGCCTCGATCCACGCGAGGTTAAAAAGAAGGGCTCAGACGTCGTGGAAGATGACCAGGAACACAATTGTTCTCTCGGTCATTCTAGAGGTTGGATTCCTCCTGGTTCTTCTTGGACTCCATTCAGCTTGTTTAAAGTTTGAAACTTTATGCCAGCCGACTGATTCTTTTCTGGTTGTTCTCCCGATCATTTAACGGAAAATTCCGATTCTATGGATGACATAAATCCTTCTTCTCAATTGGTGGAAAGTATTTATATATTATCTTTTGTTACTTCCCTGCATGCATGCTCTGCATGTATATGAACTATTGCGGTCTCTTTTCCCAACTATGTATATCATCGATGCCACTTATAATCTTTTTTCTTTGCCCGTATTGTTTAAAGCCTATTTTATTACTATATATACTGAAGTCTAGGTGGTAGCACCCTTCTGTCACATTATCTTTCACAAGTATGCCATCTTCTTTATCCGTTATGCTTTCTTCCTAACTTTTTCCAGCCTATACTTATGATGTTTTCTTATTTATTCTTAAAAACAAAGAAATCATCATGTTTTTTATTTGAGTTTTACTTTATAGAGCATCGGTGCTACTACATTCTTTCTCCTCTTCCCCCATTCATTAGATGCTATCCTAGTGTTAACTCTCTCCCCGTGGCATCAGAAATTTTGCCATCTGCATGGGTCAATAACAACCTGCGGACCACCATGGCTTGGACTTTGTCCTTCAGCCCAATTTGATCACTTCTTGATCCTAAATAATATTAGACTGGTAGGTATTATTAAGCCGGCAGTCCTGTCTATATTTGCACTCTGGACATGAACATCAACTGCAAGGGTACATGGAAATACGACAGTTCTGTGTTAATTTGCTATTTCAGCATTGAAATACGTACTTAATGTGAAATCTTGGTGATTAGGTGTACTGCTGCTGCTTATTGATCAGATATCGGACATTCTTGTTAATGCTCGATTACCCTCCGTACTTGGTTCTGAAAATTGCACAACCTTCTTATTGTCTTTGAATATGGTTGGCTGCTGGGTTATGGAATACATTTCCAAGTTTCTTATGATGGTTGATATTCTTACCAGATGGTAGCAGTGGCTTGTGCTATCTTGACGACAAGATCAGCTACTCCTTTTTAAGATAAGGGTTATATTTCACTAGTTTAATGACTTCATTTTGAGAAAGTTATCTATTCCTATTAGATGATTCTTTGGATGGCGGATGGTAGTGACACCTTGAAGTCCAAAACCACAATTGTCATGATGAATTGCTTCACAACAAAAGGACCTTCAGGCTGATTGAGTGCATGACTTTTCGTTGGTACTGCATTTGCAAAAATGCTATTGAAGCAAGTTGTCACGCTCTAAATTCAATATAAATAAAGATTTAATTTTATTATTCATCAAATAATCAAACCAAAATTGGTTCAGAGCATCTAAATTCATAATCAAAATCGAACCCATGTCTCAAAATCATAAATAAATTATTATAAGTTCATGATCAAACTAAGTTCAGTTATAAAATTTTCAAGCCTGCTACGTAGATCTTCAAGCTTGGATCCTTCATCGGTCCTAATCTTAATTCTTTGTAAAAGAAAAAAAATAAAAATGGTATAAGCTGTTCAGTAAGTAAAATCTACGTTTTCTTATCGAATCAAGCATTAGTTTTTCATGATGATACAATATTTAAAAAATATCAGATATTATAAATAAAATATTTCATAGAGTATAATATAAAATAAGTTATAAATCAATCATGCATGCATAAATCATGAAATTGCAGAAATATGATTTGTAAATCATTCTTGTCATGTGTTCATATCATGTTTCAAAATTCTGCTTATAGATATTCATGCTATGGTCATCTTATACTCGTGATAGGATCGTAATCATATCATACCAACTATTATAATCCGTTGGCGAGGGCCGCAGACCAAGCTACTATAACCCACTAGTGAGAGCCGTATGCTGAGTTACTATAACCCGCTAGGGAGGGTCATATGCTGAGCTACTAAATCTGCTAGCGAGAGCCATACATAGCTACTTGAAAGTCTTTAAAATTTTTATATCTTTTTCTTAAAATATGCATATGTTTAGATGAAAAAAATATTTAAATTCATAGTTCATAAACATGCTATTTTATAAAACATATTCATAGAAACAATGATCATAATAAAACATGATTTTTATATCTCATATACTGATCTATATTTTATAAAAAATATAAATTTATAACAATAATTTATTTGCATAAAAAGATATGATAATTTGAAATAAGGAACGCAAGATTCCACTTATCTTGATCGTCCTAAATCTTCGAGCTTCGTTAAAAGAATTAGATAATTCTATTTTTAAATATTAATTCATAATCAATTTTTATTTATTAAATTTAATAAAATTAAATAATAATAAAAGAGATAATTGATCGGATGATCAATTCGATAGACCATCCGGATACTAAATCGATTCAAGGTCATCTTGCTAGAGTCGATATGAATTCCTAAAAGAAAAAAGCATGATTTGGTACCGAAGTTTCTAGAGAAAGAAAGTAGAGAGAGAAAGTGGAGAGAGAATACAATCATGATTAGGATCATCAGGGATCATATCGGGATGACTTAATATGGATTAACTGTAATCAGATACTATGAATTTCTGATAAAAGTCGGACTGAGATCTAACCTACTACATGAATTTTAGAGCAGCCTTCGGTCATCTTGATTTCATATTAGGTTCGACCTAGAGTTCATAAATTAGATAAAGAGAGAAAATAAAGCCTTAGATAGAGAAAAGAAGAGAGAGAGGAGAGAGAAAACTATTTTTCTCTTTTTTTCTTTTTTTTTAATTTTTTTATTCTTCTTCTCTTCTTTCTTTTTTTTTTAATTTTTCTTTTGGTTGCTTTAAAATTCACGTGGCCATTTTTTTAAAGAAATCGGGTGATCACACAAGTTCTTGAAAATTTCATTAAGCGTTGCATGTGCAATTTACTTGTGGCACTTTAGGAGGTACTTCAAGATGAGCAATTTACTTGTGACACTTTAACATGAGCAATTTACTTGTGACACTTTAGGAGGTAGTAGTTCGAGACGAAAGACGGGCCTACTTGATCTAATGAAAGACAAGACTATTACCACCGTGGTGGTAGCCTAACTGGAACTTAGTCCCACACTCCATACATTCGAAGTTCGAGGCTTACTTGAGGCTAAGTAAAGGATGGGATTTAATGATTCTGTGGATGAAAATGCCTTGATGTCTCGAAAAGATGTGCAGGTGGATTTTTGATCCAGCTGTGTGCTGAGGTAGGGTTGGGGGTGACATATTCATCTATCGGTGGGGTAGGGTTAAGTGTGGAACAATCCTCCCAATGGAGTAGGGGTCTTTAGTGGGGGTTGCTACGCCCGGTCTCCTCCCTCACTCCATTTTTTATACAAAAAAAAAAAAGAGAGGATAAGTCTACTTGAGAAAAATTAACCCTTCTGGCATATATTCTTTCCTTCTGATATGTTTAGTACATTACTTTTATTAATTATGACATCCGTGATATACTTATCAAGCAATTTCTGTAAAGATTCCATTCCCAGACATTAGAAACTACCTTACCAACAAAAAGTGAGCATTGTGAACTTCAGAAAAAGCACTTAAAGAAAGGTAAACTGATGCAAGTGATGTCAACCCTTCCGGGTAAATATTATTTCCTTCTGATGTTTTACTAGCTTCTATCATTTTAGCTATTTAGCGTAACAATTTTTGTCAATGAATTTTCTAAAATGTCAGGTTTTTTTTTTGGGTTAGAGTCGTTAATTGTTTTGGCTAACTTGGGAGTTGTTACTTATGAGAGTGAACGATTAGTAAATGTATGTTCAGTATGTGATCCACTTCTATGTCTGTCATGCTGTCTTTGATGGTTTTTGAAGTATTATTTTACATCAGACTAATATACCGAATGACAAGGAAAAAGCAAATCACAAGTGGTGTTTGCATTCATCTTGATTCAGCATCAAATTATTGATGTAAAAAGTGCTGCTGCAGAAACAAGTAAGATTTCAAGACCTGTAGCTTTGAAACATAACTATGAAAGCTCTTCTTGGTGCTTAAGGTGGCACTAATGATACCTGATAACCAACTGCAAATGTTCTCATGTAAAAGGTTATGACAAGCGATGCTGATGTCCATGAGATCTTAATGATTAAACTTTTATTCAGTCAAAAAAAGGTTCTAGCCAGACAAGCACCTTTTAAGGAGTACATCAGAAAAATTTGATTCCAATGGCCGAAAATTTTTAATGTTTATGTAGTTACATTGTCTTTTGTCAATAAAGATTCATGTTTGTCCAAATTCTTTTGATAAATTGGATACCAGCCCCTAATCGGACCATCAGATTTTCGAACAAGAATAGGTCTACGTTCTTTTTTTTTTTTTTCATTACAAGCCTCAACAACCATGTCTATAAATTGCAAGAAAAATAAGGTCAAGATTCATGCAGATCTTAACTTCTATATTATACAAAGTTCAGAAGGCTTTAAGAAATCCGGTTAGTGTAGTACTCTTCCTGCTGCTGTTGAATGGGAATGATGTCAGTGGTAAACCAGTTAGCCTAATAATGTCCTACTTCTCTCGGCAACCTGGATTGTTGATGTAGAATGATTCAGATTTAGAGGAAGTAAGTATTCAAATTTATTAACAATTAATAGATAGCCAGCAAGTCCAAAATCAAAGAGATGATTATGCTAACATCGAGAAAAATAGATCATCGATATGCATACATATTGAACAGCCTCTAGATCTAGATTCGGACCGCAGACGATTAAGAAACCATCCATGATTAGGGAATCAGATCAAAATTAAAAGAATTCAGATCTAATTAATAAAGAAGCATAGGATTAACTATTAATAATAACTATCTATTCAGATTTTCAAAAATAAAAGATCTTACAAAACATGTTGATGAAGTTTTCTGGATGAGAAAGGAATCGGAACATCGATTCAGGTCATGGTTGTTTGCAAGGTCTTTCATCATCCACGATCATGAGGATTCGATCCGAGCATACGAAAAATTGCCTACATCAATAGAAACACATCAGCAATCATGAAGGATGGCGTAGATTTAAAAATTTAGACTATTATGATGCTGAAATTAGATCCTACGGAAGGAGAGATTATCGAAGTTTCTTCTTTCTTCAATCTTTAAACTTGAGAGAAATTTTAGAAGGAAGATGGAAGAGAGAATAAGGAAGAGAGGAAGAAAAGGAAGAGAGGAAAATGAGAGAGATTAGTCGATGGAGAGGAAGGAAGAAGAGAGCACGTAGGTAGAAAGAAAGAAACAGAAAATTTTTTATTCTCAAAACATCGATGATTATAAGATCCTTTGTTTTTTCTTTTAAAAGAAAACACTAACAAACTAAACAGAAAGAAAGTGTGTAGAGGTGGGATATGCCAATCTGAATGGTATTCTGGTTTGTGAAGATCTTCAATCCCATGCATGAAGAATATTTGGGCATGCGACTTCAAGATGGCGTGCCTCCATAAAACTCATACAGGTGGTTGACTTGAATTGAACTTAATTACAAATCAAATCCAAATAAATGATCCTAACTAGAAGATCAAACCCAATCTAAGAACTTAATTTATTATAGGACTCAAAAATAAAAATTACAGAACTCAATAAAATTAAGGCTCTATCAACCATCGAAACATAATGAATCATGGTGACTGGTGTCCACACCAATTCTTCCAGACTGGAGAGAATTCAACTTTGTCGAATGAAGACCGCCTTGGCTCTGATAGTGTTCAAGTAGATCAGGATCAATTTTTTGTAGCTCTTCTTAGGTTATCCATATGTCCTCGGACTCAGGTCGGCCTTGCCAACGAATCAGGTATCTTTGATATCCTTTCCTCATGGTAGAAATTACCTGCTCATCTAGAATTCTTTCAATACGTTCTTATTTTTTGGAAAATTTTGGTTGTGGACACTCGGGTTGGGGTTCATTCTCAATGAATGGGTTAGGCTCAAACGGATCGCTGGGTACCATTGTTGATTCTTTATATTTAACCAAATCTGAAATATTAAAAGTAGAGCTGATGCCATAATTAGATGGTAAATTTACAATATATGCATTTGGTCCGATTTTTTTTAAGATCCTAAAGGGGCCTGCTCCACGCGCATGCAATTTCTTGATGATTCCTGAAGAAAACTATTCTGGCCTAACTCAAATCATAACATAATCGCTTTCAGTAAAATCATGGGCTCATTGGTGTGAATCTGCTAATTACTTATAAATTTGATTATTAATATTATTTTTTTATTATTTCTTCATACAGACTCCTAACATATTATGCAAATGATTCTGCTAACTCAAATGTCCTAGTATGCAAGGGTACAGGAATGAGGTCAACTAGTTTTCTAGGATGACAGTCATACACAACCTCGAAGGAACTCATGTCGATAGTCCTATTAACAGAGCTATTGTATGCAAATTCAACTCTAGGTAGCAGTGAATTCCAATTCCTCATATTTTCACCAACTAGACATCGAAGCAAATTTTCTAAACTTCTATTTATTACTTCAGTTTGACTATCAGTCTGGGGGTGATATGTTGATAAAAGTTTTAATTTCGTCCCTACTAAGTACCACAAAATCTTCCAAAAATAGCTAACAAACCTAACGTCCCTATTAGATACAATTGATTTAGGTAATCCATGCCATCGGACAACTTCATCAAAGTAAAGACAAGCAATTCTAGAGGCATCAAAGGCTTTAGAACATGGAAGAAAATAGGCCATTTTTGAAAACCGATCCACTACTATGCAAATAGAGTAATTCTTTTTGGTTGTATGTGGTAATTCTAAAATAAAATCCATGCTCACATCTTTCCACGGACAATCAAGGATAGGTAGTGGGGTGTATAAGCCATTATTTTGTCTACACTATTTAGCTACAACACAGGTTCGACATTGGGCAATAATGTTGGCTACATCTCATTTCAAATTTGACCAATAAAATTGGTGTTCTATGGCTTCTATGATTTTGGTCCTTCCGAAATGACCAGACAAACCACCCGCATGCAATTTCATATCAAAAAATCACAGACAGAGGTACATGGGATATACAGCTTATTATTTTTAAAAAGATATTTGTTTTGAAAGGTATATTTATTAATTTCTCTAAACGAACCTTATCAGAGTGAAGACATAATTTTTCCAAAGTTTGGGCAGTTATCGTAATCCTTTTTTAATTTCTCAAAGCCAATAATCTTAGCACCCACTGCTAATAGAAGGTCAACCCTATGAGAGAGTGCATCAACAGCATGATTATCAATACCGGCATGGTGTTTCCACATAAAGATGTATGACTGAAGGAACTCAACCCATTTTTCATGTCTTGGATTTAGCTTTTTTTGAGAATTGAGAAACCTAAGAGCTTCATGGTCATAATACAGGATAAATTCTTGGAAAAATAAGTAGTGCCTCTAAAATCTAAGAACTTGGACCACCGCATGAAACTCCTTATCATAAGTGGAATACCTACGCTCAGTATCATTTAGCTTTTCACTGAAGAAAGTCATAGGATGTCCTTCTTGATTAAGGACTCCACTAATTCCTACTCCGGATGCATCATAGGCAACTTCAAAAATCTTAGAAAAATCTAGCAGATGCAACACAGGAGCACTAGTCATATGATCCTTAATTTTATGAAAAGCTCAATCAGCAGTCTTGTTCCATTCAAAGGCTCCTTGTTTTATATAATTCGTAATGGAAGCTATAATTGTACTAAAATTCTTAATGAATCTTCGATAAAAAGCTGCTAAACCATGAAAACTTTTGACATCATCAATATTTTGGGATACAGGTCATTCTTTAATTGCTCGAACCTTTTCAGAATCCATGGACATACCATCAGGGGTCACAATGAAATCTAAGAAAACAACACATGTGGTCATGAAGTCATATTTCTTAAAATTTGCAAATAGACTTTCAGTTCTAAGAGTTTAAAATACTTGACGGAGATATTCTAAATCATCCTCCTTAGTCTTGCTATATATGAGAATATTGTCAAAGTACATAACCACATGTGCCCATAAATAGTCCTCGTACTTGAGTTATGAGTCTCATAAATGTGCTAGAGGTATTAAACAAGTCAAACGGCATGACCAACCATTCATATAGACTATCGTTAGTTTTGAAAGCTATTTTTCATTCATCTCCGGATCTAATTCGCACTTGGTGATATTCACTTTTTAGATCAATTTTGGAATATACATTAAATCCAGCAATCATGTCCAACATATCATCTAGCCATGAAATCGAAAATCAATATCTTATCATTATTTTGTTAATTATCCAGCTGTTTACACACATTCTTCAAGTTCTATCCTTTTTGGGAGTCAAGAGGATGGGTATTGCATAAGGACTTAGACTTTCTCTAATAAATTTCTTTTTAAGGAGTTCTTCTACTTGACGTTTCAACTCGATATGCTCGATGGGGTTAAGGCAATAGTGAGGTAGATTGGGTAGGATAGCTTCTGAAATAAGATCTATTGCATGTTGGATATTCCTCATGGGTGGCAAGTGATCTTGAAGATCCTCAAAAAAAATATCTTTATAGTTATCAAGGAGGCTTGCTATCTCTTGGGGGTAATGACTTGTGTCCTTCTTGTTAACTTTCTTAATGGTTAAAATTCAAATAGAAGAGCTTTCTCTTAAATCTTTTTCAAATTCTTTTGCAGTGATTAAATGTAAGCTCTTATTCAGATTTTCTTCTTTGGGCTCTAAAGATTCATTTCTCTTTACATTCCTAGGGGGTGAAGGGTAGATCATAATTTTTTTGCCTCTATTCATAAACGTATATGAGTTGGATCGACCATGAATCGTAGCATCTTAATCGAACAGCCAAGGCCTTCTTAGGATTATACTTCCTACATTCATTGGCATAACATCACACCACACATTCTCCTGATAAGATTGAAATTTAATGGAAACCAAACAACAGTATCTAACTGGGATGGACGATGCATCTATCTAGGTATGTTGTATGGATTCAGGTGATCTACGGGCGTCAAACCAAGTTTTGATATACATTGATGCAGCTACCAAATATCAATGATGATCTTGCACACTTTATTTTTCTGACCTATGAAAGTATAAAAAATAGTAATTTTATGCCAATCTTCATTTTTTTTTTGTTGGACTAAAATGTATCTTACTACACCCATTCTTTCTTTAAAGTTAACTTCTTTCAAAGTATTGGATTCCTCATAAGCTTCATCTAACTCAATGTCCACTATATATACTTTTTCATCTCCTAGAAGATTTTTGAGGTTCTCTTCTTCAGGCTCTCCAATATGTACAGCTCGAAATGGGCACTAACTAGCTATGTGACCTAACCCATTGTATTTGAAGCATCAAATTTCTGAAGTACTTCCTCTTGGGTTCTCTACAAAGGCTCCTTTACCTTTATTATCTTTTCTTGGTGGGGGACTAACAGGTGGAGAATGATTGATTGGGATCTGATTATAGCTAGATTTAGGACCTAGAATAACAGGTTTACGCGACTCAAGTTGTCGGACGATCAGCAATCTTTGAAATCTCTCGTAATCCTAGGCTAATTGATAAGCTTGTTCTAAGCTATAGACCTTGCACATGAACGATTCTCTCTGTATGTCATCCCTTAAATCAGCTCTAAAATATGACAAAGTGATAGAGGGGTCTTCATCTTGTCCTGGGTACTTATGGGCTCCTATCTCTTATGCATGGCTAATTGCTCCACATTATGCCAATATAATTTGGCTTGACCTAGAAGTCTTATTTTAGCGAACCTAATTTTTCTCTCCTTAGACATGTCGTATCATTCAAAATAATGATTCATGTTCGTCTTTCAGTTAAGGTACTCGTTGGGATCCAGACGGCCCGCAAAGCTTGGGGCTTCGACCTTAACACTTTAAAGTATTTTCTCATCTTGGTCATTAAAATTATAATGGGGTCTGACCACTTGGTTATGACGTCTATCAGAACTAGGATGGTCACGTCATTCTTTAGGATAATCAACTAGGAGAGGGACATTTCTAACACGTTCTTCCCAGCCATTCAACCTTCTTCTTCTAGGATCTCTACTCTCGCATTTAAATTTTGAATGGAACCACTTATGGCATTTAACTTTTCAGTAATATTCTTAAAGGCTGTAGTTAAATCAAAATTCATTCTGTAACTTGACTTTGGATTTTCTGGGTGGTATCTAGCTCTGGATCTAATAGACATGCAGCACAATCAATTTGAAAGATTTTCTAGACCTAAAAGCTCAAATCACTATGAATCAATTAAAGTACAAATAGATCAACATTCGAATCCTTGGGCTAGCTAGATAAAAGATGAAAATGTGGGAGGCTCCCCTCGCACTCGTGAGTCCTAATTAAATAACCACAATTCGCTTAGGTGTTTGCCGTATACCTTTAGCCTTAGATACCAGCTTATGGAATCAACTACAAACCAAACTTATACTAAAACTCATCATAGCAACTGAACTTGACTTGTTTTGACCATATTCTTTTTAATGTCTAATTGATTTTAGTTTAGGCTTAGGTCAATGCACATGAGGTTGGTGGTTTTTGGGTCAAGAAAAGATGATGAAATTCTTTCCTTATCTTATGATAGGAGTGCCCTTAGGATAACTTAAGGACGCAAACAAGATGCAAACATTGATTCAAAATGAAATAAAACAGTACCCGTTAAGTTCCAAACTAAAAATTGAAACTAAGTTACTGAAATTACGAGCTACAAATGAAATAAACAGTACCAACTAAGTTAAAAAAAAATTAAAACTAACTAAAAATATGAAGTTCAAATAAACCTAAAATTAGTCCTAAGTGTAGAAAATTTTAGACTTCTAAAAATTTTATTTTAGACTGCAGAATCCTCTGATTGAAGTTCTGCAATAGGATTTTCAAAAGATAGTTTTCTCAGTTTTCAAAGTATGACTAATTTTTTTATCAAGTTAGGATTCATCTTAAAGTTTTTGGATGTTTCAATAGGTATGAAACTCTATTTTTTCTTAGATTGCGTAGAACAGAACTAGTCACAGAATTCAGTGTGCTAAGCTTCAACTAACAAATAAATCTAGGTTCAATCCCAGATCTATTTTCTAGATTTTCATTCATAAAAATATTCATTATCAAATCTAATTTTTAAATTATCAAATTTTATGAATTTCTGATTCTCCTGTAGATGGAAAAGCTTATTTCATTCATAGGTGCACAAATAGATTTCTAAATAATTTTCGGACATGTAAGAATTTTTGAAAGTATCTTCGAGGATCAAATGATTTTCGATTCCTATGAAATTTAAAATCCCACTTAACAATCAAGTCTAAAACCTACACAAAAATTTTAAAATTTTTTTGAGGTCTCTAGAAACAGAAATCGCAGTTTCTTTGAGGACTGCATAGGATACCGGTATGCAGATTTTGATGCAGGAAACTACCTAAATGCAAAACTTTAGCCCTAATCTAACCATGCTCTGATACCAAACTGATGTGGAATGATTCAAATTTGGAGGAAGCAAGTATTCAAATTTATTAATAATTAAAAGATAGCCAGCAAGCCCAAAATCAAAGAGATGATTATGCTAAAATCGAAAAAAATAGATCATCGATATGCATGCATGTTGAACAGGCCCTAGATCTAGATTCGAACCGTAGACTATTGAGAAATCATCCATGATTAGGGCATTAGATCAAAATTAAAAGAATTTAGATCTAATTAATAAAGAAGCATAGAATTAACTATTAACAATAACGATCTACTCAAATTTTTAAAAATAATGGATCTCATAAAACACATCGATGAAGTTTTCTAGATGAGGAAGAAATCAAAACATTGATTCAGGCCACGGTTGTTTACAAGTTCTTCCATCATCCATGATCATGAGGATTCAATCCGAGCATACGAAGAATTACCTGCATCAACAGACATGCATTAGCAATCATGAAGGATGGCATAGATTTGAAAATTTAGACTATTGTAATGCTAAAATTAGATCCCATGGAAGAAGAGATTGTCGAAGTTTCTTCTTTCTTCAGCCTTCAAACTTGAGAGAAATTTTAGAAGAGAGATAGAAGAGAGAAGAAGGAAGAGAGGAAGAGAGGGAAAAAGAAGGAGAGAGATTAGTCGGTGGAGAGGGAAGAAGAAGAGAGCACGTAGGTAGAAAAAAAGAAACATAATTTTTTTTATTCTCAAAATATTGATGATTACAAGACCTTTTATTTTTTCTTTTAAAAGAAAATACTAACAAACTAAACAGAAAGGAGGTGCATGAAGGTGGGATGTGCCAATCTAGATGGTTTTCTATTTTATGAAGATCTCTAATCCCGTGAAGAATATCTGGGCGTGCGACTTCAAGATGGCATGCCTCCATAAAACTCATCTAGGTGGCTGACTTGAATTGAATTTAATTACAAATCAAACCCAAATAAATGACCCTAACTAGGAGATCAAATTCAATACAAGGGCTTAATTTATTACAGGACTCGAAAATAAAAATTACAGGACTCGATAAAATAAAAGCTCTATCAACCATCAAGCCATAATGAATCACGGTGACTGATGTCCACACCAATTTTCTTATGCTCTGGTTTACTTTTAAGAACATTCTTGCAGAGTTTGATTGTTCGAACTTTGGTTACACCATCAGATGCACTGCTATATTCCATAAATTTAGAAATTTCGCCCAGTGTATCCTGACTACAGTTCTATGATGCTAGTTGCTTGGTGGGTTTCAAAGATAAGATCATGGATCAAAGAATAGGATTATGAGCAAGAGAATAGGATAAGTACAACATTTGGCATATCTAAAACCAACAAGATGCTAGTTGCTTAAATTTTCGGCTGTTTCACTTCAATACCCTTATGTGTGGTACAATTTGTTATAGCTGGCTACCGTTCCATGAGCTCGTCTCCTCAGTGTATTTGAATGGTGAGATAGGACTTGGCTAATGAATAGATATTATGTGGCATTATTTGATGTTTAATGGTTTTGAGGTACCGGTATGCATGATGTCATGGTCATTTGTATGAGGTGCATGTCATTTTCAGTTTCTATTCACACTATACCCATATGGCAACTTACAGAGTTTAAGTTGTTCATAATGGAAGATCAGGATTCATGGTTAAAGCAGCAGCAACCATTACTTTTAGTAACTTATGGAATTCCATCCTTAATAAATAAATAAATGGTCTGAACTCTCAAATGATATTGATTTGGCTTTCATCCAAGACTCCTTTTGCCAAGTTTATGTGATGCATGTTTTGACCGGTTCTTGATTGTTGAAATGTAGCGGTAAAACACTATAGACTTCTCTGTGTGGGCCGTAGTTATTTTTATTATGTTCAGAACCTCATGCCTCATTTTGCTCTGCAGTTGTTCACAAGGACCGGAAAATGCTTGTAAGGCTCCGTGCTGTAAGGCAAGCAAAAATTGATGAAAAGAAAGGACAAACTACTACACTAAGAGCAGCTTATCCAGGTGTGTGTTCTGCAACTCTCTCTCTCTCTCTCTCAATACCTTAATATTTCTGTTGTTTTTCACACTTGTGTGTATTAAACCCTGTGAAGGCATGATTCTTGGTATGCAAATGACTACTTGTTGCCTGTGAACCCAGAGACATGACCTTGATCCTGCTGCAAAGGCTGCAGCAACAACTTTCCGGCTTCTAAGCTTGGCTCAGATTCTGGAGATGAATCTAATATTAACACATCTTTGGGTAAACATAGTGATGCTGAGCTGGTACCATCTACTGGGCTTCGGAGCTAGAATCCAGAGCACTGGGAGTGGCACAAAGCCTTAGTTCATCAACAGAGCCTTCGACGAATATGGTGCTGATGCCCAAGAAGCCTCTGCTTCAAATCTGAGAGTTGTTGAGCACTGTAAAGGTTCAGGCCCTACTGACGGGGGATGACTTGCTCGAATTGCTGCCCTGCTCGTGGGAAAGGATCCAACACACTGCTATGCGCTCATATGTGGCTATTGCCACATGCATAACAGTCGGTAGAATATATATATATATATATATATATATATATATATATATATATATATATATATATATATATATATATATATATATGGAGAGGGAGAGAGGTAGATTGGGTTCTACTTGATCGAAAATCAATCTATATCCAATCGAATTTTCGATCGTTGGATCAGTGCATATTTATATGCATGCACTTAAAAAAAAAAATAGGCACATATCTATGCTTGAAAAAAAAAAATTTTTTTATTTTTGGACCTGAAGGTGCATGTCTATGTCTGAAAAAAAAAAAGTTTTTTTGAGCCTAAAAAAAAAAATTGAAGAAAAAAAGATGCCTTTTCTCTTTTTTTTTTTTCTGTAGCTTTTTTTTAAGTATAGTTTTTTTCGACCTGAAGATGCCTTCAAACCAAAAAAAATTAAAAAAAAAAAAATTTTAGATGCAGACACACGTCTATTTTTTTCAGACATATGGATCAAAATCCGATCAATCGGAGCTCAATCTATCTCTCTCTATATATTAAGAGAGAGATAGACTAGACTTCACTTGATCGAATCTTGGTCCATATTTGATCGAATTTTCGATCGTTAGATCAGCTCGTATCTGCACGCACGTGCTTGAAAAAAAAATAGGTGCACATGTGTGTCCGAAATTTTTTTTTTTTAATTTTTTCAATCTAAAAGCATCTTCAAATCGAAAAAATCTGAAAAAAAAATCTCATATTTTAAAAAAAGTTACAGAAAAAAAGAAAAAAACGCCTTCAAAAGACGTCTTTTCCTCTTTTTTTTAGTTTTTTTTAATTTTTTTTTGATCTAAAAATACTTTCAAGCATCTAAAAAAACTAAAAAAAAAAAATAATTTCAGATGCAAGCGAATGTACGTAGATGCGTACTGATTCAACGATCGAAAATTTAATCAAATATAAACTAGGATCCGATCGAGCAAAATTTAATATCATATATATATATATATATATATATATATATATATATATATATATATATATATATATATATATTTCGTTTGGTTGACAGTGAATCTCACCGTTTAAAATATATTTACAGGAAAGAGGATGTTCCATATATAACATATTACAGCCCACACTGCCATGAATCATTCACAACCACCAGGGGAGCGTGAACTAAGTTCTGGCAAGTCCGCTCCCACCTCTCCAATTGACGGTGGTAGCGGCAGTTACAATGCAAACGACAGGATCTCTATTTTTGGGAATGCGGTCGGCAGCAGTTTGGCAACTCTTGAAGGGGAGACTGGATGATTCTTGTGTGAATAGGGTAGCTGGAGAACACGGTGCCATTGATAACATGGCTTGCAATGGATGCTATTTAGTGTATTTGTGTGCGTTCTCGAGAGCGGGAATGATTGGTTTGTAGATTTAAAGTTAGTAATTCCTGCTGGTGCTGGATGAATCTATAATTAATTGCAATTATATTTTTGGTGGGCTGACAGCTGTGTACGTGATCGTCCGAGTCTTGGGGAAATATATCTGCTGTTGTTTATGCATCAAGTGTGTATTGCAAACTTGCACCACATGTTTTATAAGTTTATGGTCCGGTATCAAACTTCACATAATACATCAATTGCTGATGGTAGGTCGGAAAGGTAAAAGTTACGAATGGGGCAGTGGTTAAAAAGAACCCAACCCTCGACACACAAAGTGGCATGGTGGGGTTGCCATATTGTCTAGTCTGATGAAGTATTGGTTGTTTTCTTTTTGATGTTAATGAAGTATTGGATATTTACCCTTCTGAGATTAGATTCCAATATTTGGTCTTATGTCTGAAGAACAAGGCGTAATTAGTCCGCAACAAAACTTTAATAATGGATGAGCATCACTACGTGGTAAAATGCTCCACAAGCTGACGGGAAAGTATTGCATCCATGGCCACATGCAACCATGATATAAAGTTGATGTTTTATCTCATATTTTTTCCATCATACCTTCTACCCAAAAAATTTCAGATCAGAAACCATCAGCAGGGCCATCCTATGGTTAGAGATGACTGCCATGTATGATGTGATGCAAACAAGACAGAATAGCATTGCCATGTTGCACTTTGCCGACCAAAGAACAGTGAAGTTGCCCTTCGTTATGGGCTAAGTTCAACTATGCTCACGTATCCCCCACGATCTAAGCTGTAAGAATTGTCTGTGACCTGGACGTGTCCAATGCGGCCACCGGTTGCAAATCGTATCAAATGGGCAAAATTATTTGCTAAATTATACTAAAAAATTCTTATACAAAATGTTCAGATCGACCTAGCTTACCTGTCAGTTTAACCTTGTCACACTCGGGAAAGGTAACATGACACTAACTTGAAAGCATAAGAATGTGACGACGGAGCAATCCTTTTCTGAATTTTTTTTTTTTTTTTTGAAAAGTAGAACCAAGATTTAAGCTTTAGATGACGTATGATATGAACACTCTAAAGAAAATATCCTTGTTCATTCTCTAAATCTTCTTAAATATCTTATCTAAACACGTGTTTCTTAGCTTAATTTTGTTTCCTTCCTGACCTTACAAGGGCAAAGAAGCAAGTGCATTGATCAAAAGAACATTGTTGCACTATGCATCAAATGACAACAACAGAACCAATTTGGCTGCACTCTTTCCTTTAATCTCAGTGGAGTCGATGCGTAAGCAAGATGTTATAATGAGAGGCATCGAGCCTCCATGTGTAGGCGAAAGCCGCCGATAAGTCTTGCCACGTGAATGGCAGCTTTTCCGCCCCTCTTCGTGTAGGCCCCACATTTTTATTTAGCCTGGACCCACACCGGGGGATGCGATCTTTTCCTCCCCCGACTTCACGTAGGCCCCACATTTTTATTAAGCCTGGGATGCGGAAAAGATTTAGCAAACCATGGGTGAGCGTGCAGTGCACGCCACACCGGACTCGAGATCAGAATCCATCCACCTGTAAGAAATCTAACGCAAAAAAAAAAAAAAAAAAAAAAAAAAAAAAAAAAAGGGAAAGCCCACCTTTCGGGACCGAGCGAGGCGCCCTTGGGAGCAAAGCGGCCAACGGGAGCGGCCCTCTATAACAGCAGCCACAAACCCGAAGGGCTTTCTCTCGCTAGGCGTCATGGCATGCAAACATACGTCTTAATCTACGGCCACCCGTATATTGTTTCCAATCGTACGGAAAAAATCCTCCTCAAGGTACACCTTTTGTTTTTCTAAATCGAAATTGACATCAATAATAAACATACCCAGAGTTTGAAGAAAACTGAATCCATTAAGAAGAAATAGAGAAACCCGGAAGATTTTGGGGAAGCCAAGGTGGGTTTTTTTTTTTTTAATTATTTTTTATTTTTGGCCTTTCCTTTAACCTTGTTCTCGTTGTTTCTTTTTATTTTAAAGACCTGGGAGGATTTGTTTATTTATTGTTTGATTTGTTAGGCAGTAAAAGTTATGTTATTTTGCGATATTTTTCACTTTTTTAGGTATGATTCTCGGGTATCTGAAATAGGGATTAATGTTTTTTTCAGCTGGTTTGATTTTCTTGGATTTGATCTGTTGTTTGGTGGAAGAAAGTTCGGTTTCCGATTTGATTCAACTCTCAAGTTCTCAGACAACGCTTCCTTATTTAATCCTTTCCCTTTCTTCTATTATGTTTCTTTTTTCCCCTCTCTGGGATGTGGGATAGGATTTTATAATAGATAATTTTGTTAGATGTTGTGTTCTGTGATTCAGTCTCTGCAATCAAAATTGGGTTATGGGGATTTCTTTTCCCGTTCTTTTTCTCTTTCTTATATGAGTTTTAGTTTGATGGATGGTTTCCAGGAGAAATGTTGCGACGTAGGAACCAATATTTACTATTCTGGAAATCCGAAGGGAACATTACTGATACCCTCATTCGTTCCCAAGCTCTTCGTTTGCAGCCTTTTCCATTAAGAGATATATCTTGGATTTCCCCAAAAAAAATTTTTAAAGAAGTTTTTTTTTTTCCAACCATGTTACCATTCTCACTTCCATAAGTGTCCTTTTTATATTTAAAGACAGGAAGCAGTTTGCCTCGGTGACTAACTCATCCTTAATTTCTGAGACAGAATCCTGGATTCTTTATCTTTAAATCACCTGTGATATACGAGGAAGCAATTTGCCTTTTTTTTTTTTTTTTTTTTATAATGATAAGATGACCAACTCATCCTTAATTTGTTAGATGGAATTCTGAATTCTTTATCTTTAATCACCTGTGCCAAAGGCTTGCTTTTTTGAATTCCATGCATTGCTTGCCAATTTCAATTCTTTCCTTCATAGTTCTGCCTTACCGTTTTTGCATATAGAAATTAGTCTTTATTCAGGCTCTGATTCAATTGCTGCTTTTCCCACATGAAACAAAGTTCCAATACCTTCCTCTTTGTTGATTGCTCAAGTATTAATTAATGTTTCAGATACAAAGTCCCCTAACAGAGCTGCAACTGTTGTTGTGTATATAGACAAGGTTAGATTCCTTCCTCCATGACTTGGTTTCTGAGCTGTTCCATCTAATTTCCTTGTAAGTTTTGTGTGGTTTATGCTGGAAAGTGACTTGTGGGCCTCTAATTTGGTACCTTTCCTTCTTTTAAAGCTTAGGCAATCCTCAAAAGTAGTTGACCTTATGATTTGCCTTAAATGCATTAGAGGACCCCATAGCTCATCATCTTGCAAAACTTTGGATTTTATATGATTGGATTACCCTATAGCTTGGCTCTTTGCATAGTGTGGACTCAGTTTCCAAACAAATTTCAGAAGATGCTTGTCTTCAATCCTTTTCGGTTTTGCTGTTAAAAATGAACCATCAGCTTATCACCTTGTTAGTAGGACTGCTAATCCATCTATGAATTGTTTGTTCTGTGAGCATGGGCCATCAGAATTCGGTTGGGTTTTGTTTGTATTCTCAGGCGAAGGGAGGAGCAATGGAGGACATGATCTACAAGGGGAGCGTCCTTAGGATTAAGAAGTGTGCATTTGATTTCCTTTCATTGGAGGAGGATCTGATAGATGATGATGATGACTCATGGGAGCTGATGGGAAGAGATCTCCGGCTTAAATCGACCTTTTTATACTGTGATCTCAACCATGTTATCTCGAATTCTTGCGATGAGCACAAGAAGACTCTCACCGACCTTGGCAATAAGTTGTTCTACTTCATGGAAGAGGTACTCTAGCTTCTCTTTTTCCCTGTTTACTGCTATTTTCAGTGTTAAAGCAAATTATTCATTTTACAATATCAGTGATATCTTCATTCTTTGATGAGATGTGTCGATGTCGATTATATGAATGGCATTCAGGCCTGATATGGATCTTATTTTGTAGAGTGCTTCTCTTAGCAATTTGAAGTTTGGAGAGTGAAAGAACTGCCTTTTTTATCTCTTTTGGTTTCTCAAGTAACAACCAGAATGTACATATAATATAGATAAGGTTAATGATACCAATAAACAACGGTGCTAGCTCAGCCTAACCCAACTGCAAACTAAGTATTTAGGTCTTTGTACACATGGGAAGGGATGTCGAAATTTTATTCTTTCAAATGAAGTTTAGACATACTTTATTATCTCAATAATGGAAGAGCTTGTAATGACAGCTTTAATGACTCCATATTGATCCAACTGAGCCATATCATGGTTTTTGATGCAATGCTCTGGGCCTGCTGATGCTGTCTTTATAATTTGGCAAGGCAGAGGCTGGCGTCTATCAAATCCCCCGGGTCTTGTCATGGGGTAACAAAGGAGAGGCTCCATGGTTGATCCACCTGGTCGACTTAGCATACAGGTTATTTATTAGAAATTAGTGTTTTAGTCAATGTTGGTTTGCTCCCTCTATTACGGCGAAAATATCCATCAATAATTGAATAAGCTGTCAGACCATCATGGAAGAAACTATCTTGTTCCTTGTCAAAGTTGGACAATAGCTGCTGTTGAATATTAGAAGTTCTAGAGATTCTTAGTCCTTAAAAACTGACCTTCTCGTTCGTCATATGTTAAGAATCAAATCCGTATTGTGAATTCAAAGTATTATTATATCTCCGAAATCCAAAGTTTTAGAAACTTGCAATACATACAAAAAAGAAAAAAGTAGCCATTCTGACGCTACCATTGATTCTTATAATTGGCAATTCCAGTTCCATGCAAGTTTGGCTTGAAACCATCTCTCACAGGGCACTATTTCAGTGCAAAGTCGGAAATAGCGGCCTGTTTTTTGGGTGAAAAAATAGCGGCCTGTTACAGTAAGCAACATCACCAAGAAAACAGGCCAAATTAGTTACTGTAAGCTGACTTGACTTAACTCTTATAAGGCATTGGGTTGCCCTTGGCTTAATTTTTTTTGCAGAAAAATCACATCATTTGGATTGTCTTTGAGAAGCCGAAAACATGTTGCACATTTTTACCAAAAAAAAAAAAAAAAATGTTGCACATATAATGCCACTAAAGGGTGTCAGTGCAGTTGGTAAAAGTCATTGGAGGTCGATGCTAATACTTGCCCTCACCTGATTTTAAGCCACAGTTCCTTCCATCCCGGGTGTCGAATGAAAGAAAAAAAAAAAAAAAAGGAAAAAAAACACTAATGATATAATATTTAGTTAATTCAGTGAATAATACGATACATTGTGTTTTTTATGTCCAATTAAGTTTTTTTGGTTTTTGTGATAACAGCTGGACCAGGCAGTGAAGAGCAAAAGCGTGTCTCTTATACAGATCCGTTACAATGATGCAGCCCATGTATTGCAGGAAGTGATCATGTCACTTCATTAGATCCAAAGTAGACTTCAAAATAGAACCGTCATCCGAGAAAGTGAAAAAAGAGAAATGACCTCCCGAGTAGTTTCCCCTTTTCCTTTTATTTCTCTTTTCTCTGTAGAGAAATGAGGCAAAAAAAGAAAAAAAAAAAGAAAAAAAAAAGCATACGGTACCTTCATGTAAATATTGACTGCATCAACGAAAGGAAATGATATCTCTGAAGGCTTTGTTGCTTTTTTAGCTCTTCTAACCATTCATCGTCAAGGACTTGTTTTGCTAAATTTTTGAAGAAAAAAAAATATTTTTTTTTAAAAATATTTATTTAAAAAAAATATTTGATAAAATTTATTTTAAAAAATAATTTATTTTTAAATGACAGTAGAAGTAATTATTTTGCTACGAGAAGAAATTTTTTAAAAAAATAAAAATAAAAAATAATATTTTTAAAATAAAAATATTTTTATTTAAAATTATTATTTATCATAATTATTATTTATTTTCATCTTATTTTTTTATTATTTAATAAATAATATATTTTGATGTATTTTAATACATATATATTATCTATAAAATATTCAACATGTATTATCTTTAATTTAATTATATTTATATTAATTAAAATTTTAAAATATTTTTTTTATTATTTTATTATTTTATTTTAATTAAATAAAAAATTAAATTAAAATTAATTATAATGAATATCTAAAATTATTTATCTAATAAATCTATATATATATATATATATATATTATATATATATAATAATTTAATAATCAAAAATATTTTTTGAAAGATTTATCAAACATAAATTATTTTTTAAATACTGATAAAAAATACTTATTAAATAATTTTATCAAATATAAATTTTTTTATAATATTTTTTAAAAAATTATTTAAAAAATAATTTTAATATAAATTAATTTTCTAAATAGATCTTAAAACTACTGTTTTTGACCAAGCTCATGCGGCCACAGATCCTGATATCAAAATCTACACCATAGTCATGGAGGTAGTTCTAAAGAAAGACGAGAGCAGACCAGGAACTCGTACTGAAACAGTTCAAACAACCAAACAACAAAAAAAAATGGGGAATTTGTTGCTCATTTCATCAAAGATATGCTTTCTGAACATTTTGAGGCAATATCCACCACGACGGTTATAGCAGATAGCAGGGGAAAAAAAATACAAACCACGGAGTGATTGCTTTGAAAACATCATTTCAACTTTCTACTCAACCTAATTGCAAAATCACAGGAGCCATAATTCAAACTTGCATCCTCGTTTGGCAGGCCTAGGCCTAACAAAAGATAGAAGACACTGCTGGATCAGCTTCATGGGCAATACTTTCCAGGCCTAGGCCTAACAAAAGATAGAAGGATTAGCTTCATAGGCAATACTTTCTACACTGCATGCACTGAAAGTAAAAAAATATTTTTTTCCTGGCGCACCACGCAGTGTAGAAATGTAGAAAGTATTTTCTTTACCGTCATACATTTATGGCCGACTACTTTTTTTGCCATGATTTCATATTTTTTCCGATTAATTCAGCATGGAGAATAATTGGATTCCAAATGGTACATTCCCAATGCCACGAGCATTTCTGGAGAAGAATGTGACAACAAGGTAAATGAATTGATAATATGGAACCACCAAAATTGTTCTCATTTGAAGGTTCCTCTCCCTTTCTGAAGCACACATACAGGCTTCGTACCAGAAACGATAAGAGAGCCTCTTATTACCCTGGAGCTCGGGTTGGTATAATGTATTTCTTCAATTCGGAATGGGATCTTCCTCTTAGGAAGATATTTTTACATCATAGAGAAAGCCCCCCCCCAACTTTGATGCATTTACAGAAGGTGTTTTGAGTAATTACACGAACCTGTTTGCACCTCATCTTTCAGTTGGTCATCAGCATCTTGGCTCTTGCTAGGGATTCACGCCTCTTGCTGCACCATAAACAACATCCTTCCAAAAAAAAACAAAAAACACCACAGATTATAAATGATTGATGTTCGCACTCTCTCTAAAGTAGCAGAACGCCCTACTTTTAAAGCTTCTCCAAACACCCCAACTCGCCCCACACCCAAACCTCTCCCACCCTCCATACACACGCAGCAGAAAAATAAAGCAGAAAAATAAAACAAAATAAAATTCCCTAGTTGAAAAAAAAGGCGAAGAAAGCAACATGAGAGTCTTGCTATACAATTAGGCGAAGAAAGCAACATGAGAGTCTTGCAATACAATTAAGCAAAATAAATAAGTATAAGACCCAAAACGGCAGTCATGACTAGCATTTGACTCGTGGAAATACAACAGGAAACAAATTAGATTTCCCATTCCATTGCCTGGGTGGATAACTAACAATAAATTCTAGCTAATATATGAATTTATAACATTTAATCACCACAATAAAGCCGCATCCGAGTTTTAATGCCGATGCATGAAAAAAATGGGATGGGATGATAATAAAATGAAACATCATTTGATCATCCAACTTTAACATTGATGGACGTACATGGTAGCATACCCTTGAATACCACAAACCCAAAAAAAAACAGCATTTCCCTAAATCAAAAGGGGAATGGAATAGCACTTTGATAATAATCATAAGAATCCCCTAAATCAAAAGGGGAATGGAATAGCACTATAATAATCATAAGAAGTTGGAATTGTTCAAGCTCTGCATGGTAGGAAAGAGGAAACGGATAGGTTTAAGTATGCTAATGATACAAATGGACATCAAATTAAATGTACTCTTATAGGTATTAAAAACATAGGAACAAGACAGCAGGATTTCATTGGAAGTGGCCATCATCCTCTCCCTTGTGTCATTTGATTTATTGAGTGACATGATGGTGGTTTTCATCATTGTTTGCTCAAAAAACTACAACACCTAAATAAAAGCCGGGGAACATGGTAGACCAAGAAGTCAAATGGGATGAGAGCACATCTATAGCACTCTGCAACCAAGCTCTGATTACTGGAAATGGCCAGCCACTCAGAAAGTAAAATTTCAGGAGTTATCTCATAAAGGTTGAAATCACAGAACAGATCTGCATTCTTGCCAAACTATCAGTGCTGGTCTTCTATGAAATATGTGACAGGGTGAGATCTGTTGGCATTACTGCAGGTTACATAATAAGGGAGAGGACATAATAAATAGGGGAAAGAATATAATAAGTACGGGAGAGGACAACACCACCTACCTTCAGAATAATATGATCCAACTTTTGGAGTGCCAAAAAAATATTAAAAAAGAACATTAAAAGTTAAGAAGCATCAAAATCTTACCTTCGCATTAAACGAGACAACAGATTTGAGGAGTTCCTCATTGATCAACACTGACAAATGAGGCAACGGACTCATTATCCCAGGAACCTGATTCATTGTTCGAGGCCACTCGTTCATTCTGTACAAAATTAACATTGATAATTATACAAATAATTAATAACATATTTGGGCAGATATAAAACAAATAACTGTAACAATTTAAGTAAAATTTTCAGAAAAACTGAATTGAATTATACCTATGCAAAATAGATGTGAAGTTGTTTCTTGCACGAAGAAATAACTCGATGTTCTCCTCTATCTGCAAGATTGGGATGACTTTTAATAGAAAGCACAAACTAAACATGACATTTGTTAGGGATGTTCACTTGGTTCAAATATATTACATCAGAAAATAGGACAAGAAAAAAAAAAGCCTATAGACTAGCATTCCAAAACAAACTGCTCCTATAATATTGCATGTTTAGATCCCAAAATATAAATTCCTGATAAAATGCCATAATGAATCATGCTAGACTAGATTTTAATCCATAACTTTAGCATGCAAAGCAATTCATGTGAAAGAAGAATGTTTTACTATATTGTGCAAAATGAGCAATTGGTCGTTTGTGCTTTACCAGGAGCCAGGTTTATTGCTCAAGCCTTTTCAGTTTGAGAATGGTGGTGGAGATAGAAGACAAGGGTACATTACACACAGAAAGATGAAAATGAGATTTCTTACTTAAAATTCATGTTTTTTGATTTTATCATGCCCCTATTTTTACTCTATTGCTTGATCTGCACTATATATATGCTTTGCCACATAATCATATTTGTTTTTGCACTAACCTTTCTCCCTTCTTGCTGACTCACTTTCTGATTGGCATGTTCATTTTGTTCGGCACCATTAGTAAGTAATTACAAGAAATCTCAACCTAATGTGAGTCGTTTGTACGACAAAATTGTTGCATGTTTAAGATCAAGAACATAAGTACTTTATTTGTTCAGTTTCTTCTATCCAGATATAAAAGTAACTACGGTCCCTAAAATCCTGATTGGATGTTTAGTCTTTGAATCATACTTCCATGCTTAGTGAAATATGATGCAGCAAATCTACATAAAACATGTTATATGTATTGAGTATAAAAGAAATTATGCAATGACTAAAAGGTAATTTTTCATTTAAGCAAATGGGCAATATGAGGGTTCCTCAGCTGAAGTTTTACAACTTGGCTTTCCCTATGTACTGGCATAGCTTGCATAGAGAACCAAAATGATATAGACGTCAGAAATCATTGTATCCTACCCAAGAACATGCATTTCCATGCCATCGACAAAAGCTCTTGTACCCAAAGAAATCATTGTGTCCTAAACTTCTAATATTTCCCTAAAGAACTTCATAATTCCATGCTTTTCCTTTCTACTTCGCTGAATTTTTCATATTTACATGCCATGGAGGAAAGCTCTTCTACCTAAAATCATGTGCTTCCATATTCAAGCTCATTTATGTACACTTGTCTATGTAGCACTCCATGGTATATGGCTGAGCCAATAAGAACATGTAGGCATAAGTCATGGTGTCCGATCAAGTCTTTTAAAGGCTTTACAAATTTCAAAATATGTTTAGCATCTTCTAATCTACATTTTTCTTCAAAAATAAGCATCTAAAATTCTAGCAGGTGCAAAACCTAGACCTTTGCAACAGTAATAGGAGTAATTGCACAATTGTTTCAAAAAGTGATAAACAACACTCAAACTCATGACTTATTTTCTAATGGTATGAAGAAGCATAAACCCAATCTAAGATCCAGACAAAGAAGGCAGTTAAATTGCAAACCATGAATGTTGCAACATTTGCTGAAATCTGGCTTAACATTTGAACATTTTCATCCAAAAGATGCTGAATTGCACCATCTAAAGCAGGGCCTATCCAATAACAGCAGCAATAACATCAACAACAGAAGAAGATAAGCAGGAAGCAAAGGACTTTTATGATGTAAATGTTTCAGTTATTCAGTTATAGAACAAAAAAAGAATAGCTAGAACCATACTAAAAGATGGCAAAATTAAATCAAATACATTCTTTCCCATCTCACAGGAAAAAGATGGGCACAACATACTTCTGGTTACAATCACATACTTGGAGACAATGATGGGTCGAAAACTTGCATATCGAAATATATCGTCACCAGAGGAGACTTTCTCCAAACAATACATATACAATAAGTACTTAATCAAATTAAACAAACAGCAAGAGAACCCCAATGAACTTAATCTGTATAAACATGATTTCTTTAGAGGTATTTAATGTGTTTAGCTACAGGAATAAAGCTAAAGAATATTAATTCTCCATCTTATTAGGTTGTTAAGATTACCAAGTACAGCTGAGAAACTGTGTATGATAAGAAAACATCTTTTTGATCTCAAGGTAACAACTTGTGACAAAAGTATTATATCATATCTGGTGATCTAGCCATGGTGTGGTAGAATATTGGTGCTCAACATATCAATGTTCACCAGAAGAAGACTCACTTGGAAGGAGTCGAATATTTTGTTATAATTTGTATATCACCTGTTTTCACATGCATGCTTTCCCGCTCTTTAGAAGAACTTATCAAGAGATAAACAAATAGTATTAATATGAGAAGGGAAGGTGCTTTTCTATCACCAAAAAAAAAAGTAAATAACAATATCAATGGAGGAACAAATAAAATACCAGAAATTATCTCATATTAAACAAGGCAAACGAAACCATTGATTAATTCTGTATTTGCAGGAACAACGGAATTCCACCAAACCAGCAACAAAATAAAATTCATTACCAGTATATTTATCTACCTTCTCAAAACATATCCTCCAGAAAAATTCATTACCATAAGTATATATTTTGTCTGATGTGATAGTCTTTCTGATTTGTATAGCCTTTGCTTTCAAAATCTTATCCCAACTTATTTTGCTTAAGAAATTAATATGTGCATTCACTTGGGATTGTATTTCAAGCCTGTTTGGATGCCCCAATATATTATACACGGATAAGTTCTTTGAACCACTGAAGTTAAGAGAGAATTAATGACTGGAAAGAAGAATTTGATGGATCAAGGGAGCTCCGAGATCACACAATTCCCAAAAGTCAGGATTTTGTGGTCCTCTTAAAAGGTGATTTATATTATTCATTGTTTCTTAGGATTGTGAGCTCAAACATTTCCATGAATGAAAAAGTTCCATCTCTCTCTGTTCCTCTGAACACCTGTTCTCACCACCTGCCCTATATGGATAAATATCACGGACCATTTATCGGAGCGCCCAAACAGGCCCTTCCTTTGGTCCACTGGCCTATTTATGTCTTTGATATAAACATGGCCTCTTGCATAAGAATTATTATCTTAACACTTCAACCAGACTCTTTGCAGATGAGAGAAATTCTGGAGGGCTGCTTATGGTCACATATGCTTATCTGGTACATAAATATATATTTACCAACCTGCCAACTAGCCATTTAGGTTTGAGGTAGGGCCCTCTTTTGCCTAAATTTGCCTTGACTAGGAATTTGATGCCAAATTTGGGGGTTTGAATTAGGCTGATAGCTAGTCATAAAATCTGCTCGAACCCATATCTGATGGGAAAAGGCTTCGATGATGATGATGATGACTATATGCACCTATATGTGTCCTGCATGCATTATTCATGTTCAAATAGCAAATAACAATTTGAATCAATTTAACATTAAACATAATTCCCATAGTTGGAACTATATATTGCACAAACTTCTTTAAAGTGGAGCATCAATGCTATCATCAGAGCTTGCATTCTGGACAATATAAAAACCGTATATACCAAGTAACTTCATAGAACTTGTTAACGTAACAATCAAACCATTTGTTGGCTTGGCAAAATCTACAGTGGAAACATTAGGCCAAGAATAAATGGCAAGATAAGCCCAATTCCAGACAAAAAGCAACAAGGTATTATCAGAATTATTCCACAGAAGGGGCGGTGTTACTTATTCTTGGGAGAGGAGGAAGTCATTGGCCTGTCATCTTAAGGGAACCTAATAAAATTCAGATTTAACCCATGGCTAACAAAATTACTGGAGAATCAGAATATTTATCACATGTTCTACTCCCCCTCAACCAAACACAGTGTAAAGGGTTTATTCAAGTGCCTAGCTATACTTTGAGGTTACCTATATATGGAGATAGTGCACGCATAATGGAATGTTAAATAAGTGCCTGTATGATCAATCCAGTCCTCTAGTGACTAGTGTGAGGGACCACAATAAAGTTGAAAATGTGCGGAAATAAATTCCAGATGAGAACCGAATATTATCCCTTGATGGCAGTCAAAAAGGCAAGAAAAAGAGAGAGGAGAATAGTTGGATTAGCATAGATAGGTGAGATAACATAAGGGAAAAACCTCTGCATACCCACTTTTATTCAACATACTCATAATAATGCAAACTTCAGTTCTCCATGGGCTCACATCTATGGACGCTTAAACAATGTGTCCGATCATCGGACTCCCAACTTATCCCTAATGTACTTGAGCTCTAACATAGCCTCACTCAAAATGTAACTTCTAATCAACCCAAAACTCCAGAATTAGTGTGCTAGGATGCTAAGATAACATAGGAATGACATATGAATAGTTATACAGCATGGTGTTATACCTAACACTACATTCTGCCAGTAAGAGAAGAAATAGGAGAGTTGCATGTCAGGTATGTGATATTTGCCACAACACTTTTGTGTTACTTAAGCACTTTTCCTGAGTACTTTCCTAAGAAACATAACCAAAAAGTATAAATTCATATTTCAACAAAATTTAACACAAAACACCCTCATAATTAATTTGAAACACAATCCTAGACCTACAGAGGCTAAAAGTTTTAACTCATAGAGACTAGTCCTCCTAATATGGGTGAAATTGCAACAAAATACAAATATGTCATCTGATCTCAAAAGACAGATGAAATACTGCTAAAACTCGATAAGAATGGCAAACTAAGGGAAAACAAAACTCAAAATTGAAAATAACTAAATCAAACTTAGTCTAGACCTAAACATTCAAGAGTTTCAATATTCAATGGTGTTTACATTTGAGATACCTAAATTGGCTTACAAGGTGATTTGAGATATTCTGACAATCTTGGGATTGTCAGACCAATAGCCTCTTCAAATTTTCTCATCTTCTTCCTCCACTTACCAAATTGAACGCTTCAAGTTATACTTCCCACCCGATTCTGCTAATATCAAGTAGACACAGTGGTTTGCCATTTAAACAGTGGTAGTTGGTGGTTGATTAATTAAATTGAAATTGTAAATGTTCTGCAGCTAGCAGAGATAAATTCAAAAGATAGTCCGAATCTACTTGTTGGTGCAGAAACTGGTCGTCGCCGGAATCAGCTGGAGTGGAGGTGGATGAGGTCACCGCCAGGGACCTGCAAAATAAAGTCCCATCCGAAGCCGGTGGGGGGTGGCTCCAGCAGGACCCTCCGACAATCAAGTCAGCTCCGACGAACAAAAATGGAGTGCTCGGGAATGAGCTCCGCAGAGCTTAGAGAAGAAGAGGAGAGCTTAGAGATTCGAGATTAGAGTTAGCGTATCTGAAGGATCCTTTTTATAGACGGAGCTTGATGGTGACAGCCGTAGCCGCGTGGTGGCAGGCCGCTCGAGATTCGGCGAAGTCAGTCCCGGGGGAAAGTGCTGTCTGCAGCACCGCCTGCAACGGGTTGATGGTGACAGCCATCGCCGTCTGGTAGTGGCTCGCTATCGTCTATAGCGGACTGATGGTGATAGCTGCAGCTGTCTTGATACTGAGCCGCTCAGAGCCGAATGAAGGGTTGAAGAGTTTTGACGTATACTTATTTCGGAGGAGTTCGGGCTCCCGAAGAGAATATGGCTAGAGAGGGCCACCTGCGAGGAACAATAGCTGAAGGAGCCCGGAAGGAGTGCAGCTGCTGAGGAGCTCGACCAAAGGGGAGGCTTGGAGGGAGTTCGACCAGAGTTCGACTGCTGAGGAGTTCGGTTGCTGAGGAGTTCGACCGAGGGACAGCCGCTGAGGAGTTCGACCGAGGGACGACAACTGAAGAGTTCGGCCGAGGGACAGCCGCTGAGGAGTTCGGCCGAGGGACGGCAGCTGAGGAGTTCGGCCGGAGGACGACCGCTGAGGAGTTCGGCCGGATGAGCTCAGCATCTTTAAGAGTTCGGCTAGCTGAAGAAGTTCGACTAAGGCTCGTCCGCTGAAATCCTTCCGAGACTACCAGCTGCACCAGCCTGAGCATTGGGCTAGACTTCGATGGGAGCGGGGTTCATCCCAACAATAGTCCCCCCACTCCCGAGTTCAAAACTCGAAGGAAAGAAGTGCAGAAAAGGCGACTGCCGAGGTCCTCTTCTGGGCTCCGTGCTAGTTCAGGTTGGAGCTCGGGAGAGGTCTCATCTCCAGCCAAAGTTGATGCTGAAGTTGAAGCCCGAAGGAGATCTCATCTCTAGCCGAGGTTAAGGTAGATCTCGCCTCCTGCAGTCGAAATCGAAGGTTAAGCTCCTCGGGGGCGATATTATCACCAGCGACCGAGGCTGACTCGGGGGGATCTCCTCTCCTGCAGCCGAGGTCAACTCGGGGGAGCTCTCATTTTCTGCAGCTGAGGTCAATACGGATGCTCGGAAGAGATCTGATCTGCAGCTGGGGTTGACGCGGTCGCTCGGAAGAGATCTTACCTCTGACCGAGGTCGTCTCGGACGCTCTGGCTAAGGTTGTCTCAGGCACTCTGGCCGAGGTGGTCTCTTGATTTTATCTCTGGTCGAGGTTGACTCGATTGCTCGAGAGAGATCTTATCTCTGATCGAGGTTGCCTCGGACGCTCTGGCCAAGGTTGTCTCGGGCGCTCTGGCCGAGGTAGTCTCTTGATTTTGTCTCTAGCTGAGGTTGACGGCATCGCTCGGAAGATATCTTACCTCTGGCCGAGGTTGACTCAGGCGCTCGGAGGAGATCTTATCTCCTTCAGCCGAGTTTGCTTCGGAGGGGATCTTATCACCTGCAACCGAGGTTGATGCGGACGCTCGGAGGAGATCTTATCTCCTGCAGCCGAGGTTGACACGGGCGCTCGAAAGAGATCTTATGAGATCTTATCTCCTGCAGCGAGGTCGGCCCGAACCCTCAGAAAAGATCTTATCTCTTGCAGCCGAGTTGCCTCGAGGGAGATCTTATCTCCTGCGGCCGAGCTTGATGCAAGCGCTCGGGGGAGATCTTATCTCCTGCAGCCGAGTTTGCCTCGGGAGATCTTGATCTCCTGCAGCCGAGGTTCGTCTTATCTCCTGCAGCCGAGGTTGCCTAAGGAGATCTTATCTCTGCAGCCGAGGTTGCTCGAGGAGATTCTAAGAAGATCTCCTGCTCGTGTTAGGACGAGTTTCTCCTCCAGTTTCTAACACAGCAATTATCAACTGCTTCATCTTTGTCACCACAGTTTTTGCACCAGAGGATAATAATGTGGAAATGAAGCAGCTTTACTGAAGGAAGATTACTGATAATACATGCTCAGATTTTTCGAGTTCCAAGGTCGTGGAAGCGTCGTCCCTCCGAGCTCTTTCAGGCAATAAGTACCGGATCGGATGACCTCCACCACTTAATACGGACCTTCCCAATTAGGGACAAGCTTTCCCTGACTCTGAGGCTGAGAGACAGCGGCTCGTCGAAGCACTAAGTCCTCCACTCTGAACGTCTTGTTTTTAACTCTGAAGTTGTAGTACCGGGCCACCTTCCGTCTGTAGACTGCCATCCGGATGCGGGCTTCCTCCCTTTTTTCTTCCAGCAGGTCGAGGTCGACTCTGAGATCCTGCGGATTGTGCTGCTCGTTGAAACCCACGACTCGTGCAGACGGAAGCTTGAGCTCGATCGGAATAACTGCCTCCGTGCCGAAGGCCAAGACGAAGGGTGTCTCTCCGGTCAGCACCCTCTGTGTAGTTCGATATGCCTAGAGGACGTGGTAGAGTTCGTCCACCCAGGCCTCCTTTGCCCTGTCGAGCCTCGCTTTGATACCTTGTAGCAGGATCCGGTTGGTCACCTCAGCTTCCCCATTGGCCTGTGGATCAGCCACCGATGTGAAGCGCTGGAAGATGTTTAGTCCTTCGCAAAACTCGACGAATCTTGCCCCGACGAACTGTCGCCCATTGTCGGTTATCAGGATTCGGAACAGATCGAACCGACAGACTAGTGACTTCCAGACGAAGTCCTACACCTTGGCCTCGATAATCTTCGCTAGTGGTTCGGCTTCGACCCACTTGGTGAAATAGTCGATCGCGACCAGGAGGAACTTCCGCTGCCCGGACGCCGTCGGAAAGGGATCGAGTATATCCATTCCCCATTACACAAATAGCCAAGATGCGCTTAGCGGAGCAAGCTCGGATGCCAGCTGCCTTTGTACGCTGGCGTTCTTCTGACAGCGGTCGCACTTCCTCACATATTTGATGGAATCGTGAAACAGGATCGACCAGTAGTACCCTTGCCGAAGTAGTCTTTGCGATAGGAATCTGGCTCCTATGTGACCTCCATGGAGTCCTTCCCATAGTGCAAGGTTGGCCTCCGAAGGTCGGAGACATCTCAGTAGCGGGAGGGAGTATGACCTCTTATACAACCTGCCTTCATATAAAACATAACGGGAGGCCTGATTCCTGAACTTTCGAGCTTCTTTCGGATCGTGAGGAAGGACCCCCTCCTTGAGATAAGCGACCAACGGATCGATCCAGCTTGGCTCGAACTCCATCTGCAGGACGACCTGAGATTCCTCTGGGGTTGGGTACTTCAGAGTCTCCAAAAATACTCCTTTGGGCAGTTCGACCGGAGCTGAAGTGGCCAACTTGGAGAGAAGATCGGCTCTTGCATTTTCCGCCCTCGGAATATGCTGAATGCCGAAACTATCGAAGGCCGAGGTCAAATCCCTCACTTTTCCAAGGTATCTCATCATGCTTTCCTCCCGCGCTTCGTAGCTGCCGCTAACTTAGCCGACCACCAGCTGGGAATCGCTGTAGATTTGAAGCCGATCTACTTTTAATTTCCTTGCTATCTTTAATCCGACGATCAGCGCTTCATATTCGGTCCCATTGTTGGTCACGGAGAACTCGAAGCACAGCGCATACTCGACGACGACTTCCTCGGAGCTGACCAAGACCAGCCCCGCACCAGCTCCAGCGGAGTTGGACGAACCATCCACATGCAAAGCCCAGGAGCCTTCAGGAAGGTCGGCGCTTTCCTCGAGGAGGTTCGGCTGCGACAGCTTGGCTTTGTCCAAGCTCAACCTCGCTTTGGTGCCGGTCTCGCTCGATTCAAGCTCGGCTTCGATTGGAATGGTGCATTCTAGCACAAAATCCACCAGTATCTGGGCCTTGATCGATGGCCTGGGCCGGTAGTTGATGTCGAACTCTGTAAACTCGATTGCCCATTTTGTGATTCTTCCAAAAGCATCCGCTCGGTGAAGGACTACTTTTATTGTTTGGTCCGTGAGGACCGTTACGGTGTGCTCCTGAAAGTAAGGTCGGAGCCTTCTGACAGCAATTACAAGAGAGTAAGTTAGTTTTTCTAACCTAGAGTACCTGATCTCCGCATCCCTCAGGACCTGGCTCACGTAGTAGACCGATTGCTACGTCTTTACTTCTTCCTTGATCAGGACTGCCGCCAAGGCCACCAGAGAAACATCTAGATACAGAAACAATTCTTCTCCAGGTTCGGACTTTGCCAGCAGTGGGAGTGAGCCGAGGTAGTTTTTAAGCTCCTCGAATGCCTGTTGGCACTCCACCGTCCAGCAGAAGTCCTTTGATCGCCTGAGAACCTGGAAGAAGGGCATGCATCGTTCGACCGACCTTGAGACGAAGCGATTTAGGGATGCCACCCTCCCGGTCAGGCGCTGAACTTTCTTGATCGTCTTCGGAGCAGTCATCTTCCGAATGGCTCGAATTTTCTCGGGGTTTGCCTCGATTCCGCGTCTCGACACCATGAACCCTAAAAATTTTCTAGAGATCACACCAAAGGTGCACTTGATCGAATTCAGCTTCATCTTGTGCTTCCTGGGTGCACCGAAGGTCTCTTTAAGATCGACGAGGTGGTCTGTTGAAGCTCGGCTTTTGACGAGCATATCATCCACGTACACCTCCATGTTGCGGCCGATCTGCTCCTTAAAGACCTTATTAACCAAACGCTGGTATGTTGCCCCTGCATTTTTGAGTCCAAAAGGCATGACCCTGTAACAATAAAGACCAAGATCAGTAATGAAGGCAGTCTTCTCTTCGTCCTCGGGCGCCATCCGTATCTAGTTATAACCAGAAAAGACATCCATGAAGATGAGCTCATGGCCCGAGGTCGCATCCACCAGCTGATCGATTCTGGACAGGGGATAGCTGTCTTTCGGGCAGGCTTTGTTCAGCTTCTTGAAGTCGACGCACATCCTCCACTTATTATTCGCCTTCTTGATGAGAACCACGTTCGAGACCCAAGTCGGATAATTGACCTCCCGGATGAGTCCGACTTTAAGGAGCTTATCTACTTCTTCGGTGATTGCTTTCTGCCTCTCTGGAGCGTGGTGGCGCATCTTTTCTCTTATCGGCTGGTGCCTTGGATCGACGATCAGCCGATGTTCGATGACCTCGACGTCAATTCCCGGCATGTCCGCTGGGGTCCAGACGAAGACGTCCGCATTTCTCCTGAGGAAGGCGACGAGCTGCTCTCGAACCTCGTCCATCAAGTTGGAGCCGATCTGCACCGCGTGCTCCGAGTTTCCATCATTCAAGGGCACAAAGACGAGGTCCTCCATAGGCTCGCCCCGCTCCTCAGTGAGGTCGTCGCGGACATCCAGTCCGTCAACAAGATAAGGGTCGGACCGTTCTCCCTTATGCAGGGCGATTGAGTAGCAGTGCCTCGCCAGAGCCTGGTCTCCTCTGACTTCTCCGACCCTGCGACTTGTCGGAAACTTCATCTTTAAATAATAGGTTGACACCGCCGTCCGAAGTGCATTTAAACCAGGTCGGCCGAGAATCGCATTATAGACGGACGGAGTCCTCACAACTAGAAAGTCGACCTGCGCTTTGATCAGTTTCGGATGTTGCCCTACCGTTACAGCCAAAGTTATTATGCCTTTGACTGGTACAGCATTGTCAGCGAATCCTACCAGCGGAAAATTCATAGGCCCCAAGCGGTCATCGAATAGGAACATTTTTGAGAAGGCATCGTAAAACAATACGTCGGCCGAGCTTCTATTATCCACCAAAATGCGGCGTACATCGTAGTCAGCAATGTTCAAAGAAATTACAACCGCGTCATTGTGCGAAAATTGGATTCCCTGACCGTCCGCCTCGATAAAGGCCATGGGTTTCGCGATCCTCCGCCTCTTCACTAGTCCCTCGGATCCGTTGGCCTCCCCTTGTTGAAATCCCCCCGAGATAGTATTGATGACGCTGAGAGGCGGCCGAACTTCTTGGTTCTCCCCACTTGGCGGTAACGCCCTCAGCCGACCCTCCCGCTCTTCAAGCCGTCTCCGCAGGAATCGACCGAGTCTACCTCGCCTGATGAGCTCTTCGATCTCGTCCTGAAGTTGGACGCACTCCTCAGTGTCATGACCGTGATCACGATGATAGAGACAGAACTTGTTAGAATCGCGCTTACTGGGACGAGAACGCATCCTCTCCGACCTCGAAAGTTGTTCCCTGATTTCCATCAGCATTTGGATCTTCGGAGCGTTAAGAGGGGCGTAGTTGTAAAATCTTCGTCGGGGAGAACTTCGACGCTGGGGAGAACCTCGGCGTGCCCTTCTGTCGGGGCTTCCCCGCCTCAGGGTCCGAAGGGGAGTTCGGGCACGCCTGCGATCGGAAGAAGTCCGGGAGCGCGGCCGAGCTTCACTCTGCTTCCCTTCTTCGGCGGGCCTGCCCGGCCCACCGATTCGCCGCTTGTCACTGGGTCATCCTTGGCCTTGAAGGCCTCCTCTGTTCGGGCATATCCTTCGGTCCGAGCTAATATGTCAGCAAAATCCCTGGAATACTTCTTTTCCAGGAAGAATAGCAAGTCATTCTTCTGAAGACCGCCCTTGAGGGCGGCCATGGCGACTAATTGGTCTAGGTTCCGGACTTCCAACGCGGCAGCATTAAACCGGATGACATAAGCCCGTATGGGTTCCCCCTCTTGTCTGATGGCCATCAAGGAATCCGAACCTCGGCGCGGCCGCCTACTACTGACGAAGTGGACCGCGAACTGTTGACTCATCTGGTCAAACGATAAGATGGTACTCGGCTTGAGCACCGAGTACCAATTCTTGGTGACTCCCTTAAGGGTAGAGGAGAAAGCCCGGGACAAGATAGCATCTGATGCACCATGGAGCAACATCGTTGTCCGAAAGGCTTCCAAGTGGTCGACCGGATCGATGGTCCCATCGTAACTCTCGAACTGCGAAAGCTTGAAGTTCGGTGGGACCGATTCCTGCATAATTTTCTGCGAAAAAGAAGGATCAGTGCAAATGTCATTACCACGTGAGGGAGTGTGACGAAGTTCTTCGATCAGTCGGTTCATTTCTAAGAGCCTTTGATCCAAGAGATCTTCACGATTTCTGATCTCCAAGATTTTCTGATAGAATGGGTGCGAAGCTTCACCCTGGGTCGAGCCACGATCCGAGTAAGGGCTCTCCCACCTTTGCCTCCCCCTTCTGGGGATCGAAGATCGGATAGCCCAAGTCGGTCGCTCCTGGATCGGACCACACGACTCTGGAGAATCCCGCGCCGGTTGAGCTGGTACTGGGGCCTGCTGGTGCATGGCCTGCACCACCTGCACTGCCTCCGTGAGACCACGAACCTGCTGGACGAGCAGGTTGAACTGCTCCGCATCCACCGCGGCTATAGATGGAACCTGGGTGGCCGAGGCTGGAGCGGGAGCGGACGGATCTGAACGAGATCGAGCCATGGAGGCCGCCGATCGTCGGGTCGAGGCTCTCCTAGGGGGCATTTTTTTTTCGGAAAAAAATTCTAGAGAGAAAGTAGAGAGATCTCCGGAGAGAGAAATCGTCATCGAGCACTCCTTCAAGAATAAGGGAACCTCGAGAGTTCGGGGGCTCTCCTTCTAGCGCCAATCTGTTAGTGCAGAAACTGGTCATCGTCGAAATCACCTGGAGTGGAGGTGGATGAGATCGCCGCCGAGGACCTGCAAAATAAAGTTCCGTCCGGAGCCGATGGGGGGTGGTTCCGGCAGGACCCTCCGATGATCAAGTCAGCTCCGGCCAACAGGAATGGAGTGCTCGGAAATGAGTTCCACAGAGCTTAGAGAAGAAGAGGAGAGCTTAGAGATTCGAGATTAGAGTTAGCGTATCTGGAGGATCCTTTTTATAGATGGAGCTTGATGGTGACAGCCATAGCCGCGTGGTGGCGGGCCGCTCGAGGTTCGGCGAAGTCAATCCCGGGGGAAAGCGCTGTCTGCAGCGCCGCCTGCAATGGATTGATGGTGACAACCATCGCCGTCTGATAGTGGATCGCTGTCGCCTGTAGCGGACTGATGGTGATCGCTGTAGCTATCTTGATACTGAGCCGCTCGGAGCCGAATGAAAGATTAAAGAGCTTTGACGTGTACCCATTTCGGAGGAGTTCGGACTCCCGAAAGGAATATGGCTGAAGAGGGCCACCCGCGAGGAACAATAGCTAAAGGAGCCCAGAAGGAGTGCGGCTGCTGAGGAGCTTGGCCAAAGGGGAGGCTTGGACGGAGTTCGACCAAAGTTCGGCTGCTGAGGAGTTCGACCGCTAAGGAGTTCGACCGAGGGACAGCCGCTGAGGAGTTCGGCCGTTGAGAAGTTCGGCCGAAAAACGACCGCTGAGGAGTTCGGCCGGATGAACTCGGCATCTTTAAGAGTTCGGCCAGCTGAAGGAGTTCGGCTAAGGCTCGTCCGCTGAAATCCTTCCGTGACTACCGACTGCACCAGCCTGAGCATTGGGCTAGACTTCGGCGGGAGCGGGGTTCATCCCCAACACTACTCATGGAAGATATGAAGCTTTTGCTGAAGTTCATCGATACAGTAAAAATTAATTGGTTATCATCTGCATGTTTAATTTCCAATAAATTCTTTACATGCTCTGTGAGTTGCACTCGCATTTACAATGCTAGAATCATTTGTCATGTGGAAGTAAATCGGCCTAATCTAATATTTCTAAAAAAGCATTAAATGAATTGCATTATCAATAAGCATTGAAAATTTAGAACAAGAGGAAAAGTAAACATGAAAGTTAAACCTAATATTATAGAAAAAAGGAACTCAGCAAAATCCCCATAACAAATGAACAACCCACCTTCAAAGGCAAAATGATCATGGTGGTTCATATTGTGATGCATCATAAGTGAATAGGGGGACATGTTGTCTGACGGAACCATATGAACATTTGCTTTTGAGGAAGAAGCCACCATTTTTTCCTGAATTCATTATTAAGAGATTTGAGTTGGTAAATGAAGACTGTCTTTTAAATATTTAAAAGAATGATCAAGTAATTTAAAGATAGAAACATAGCATACAGTGCAACCAGACAGCTTTATGATATCCTGAATAGATTTTTTCCCCTTAATTGAATATGAAGAAGAAAACAAGGATTTTTTAGGAGAGGAATCATGAGAAATCAAAATCCAAAGCATGGCACTTATCATATAGACCCTGAAGTTATGAAGCTACTTAAATACAAACTAAGATTCTGCCTTGATATGATTCAGAAGCAAACATCATATATAATTATGCCAATCTACTACATGAATCCCCAAGCTAAAGTTGTCAATAGATAATCAAATAATAAAGAAGGATATCAACAGGAATTTCATAATGATAGGTACAAATAAGTTCACTGGTAAAAAAATGTTACCTTAGTGTCCTTTATTTTCTTTCCTGCATAATGTTCTTCAGGCTTCCGTCGCTTACCATTTACCTTATTCTACAAAGATACCAATATATTAGCATTTATATAGAAATAAATTAGATGCAAGTTGGTTAAGCTTATAAAGAAGTTTATAACAGTGATCATCAGACTAAGTAAGAATTAGTGGAGACTTAACGTACTACTATCAAATCTAAGAATTTCTATACAAGATGATGAGAAATCAATTTTGATAAAGCAGGTAAAGATTGTGCGCTTACATAAGAGACTGATGGATTTTATTTATTACATCATGCTGAGATTAATACTGAATTTATTAAGTAATTTTGCTGAATATGCACGCTTTTTGATATAGCTCCAGCTGTGCATATAATGAATTTATGAGCAACCATTACCCTATGCATATGGCCCCTAAGCCATTTCTGGGCGTTTAAAACATAGAAGACCTCGATTTTCCATCTAGTTGACTCTTAAGTTATAGGAAAACAAATAGATCAGCTGTCAAATTCAAAGCACATAACGAACCCAAGTGGAGTCTGTTTATCGTTCACTATAACCTTAAATTACAAGCATAGGAGGAGCGTTTTGTTCTTTAAGTCAGATGATGCCATCCAAACCCACACAGTGCTTAAGATCTAGAGTTCATCTGGTGAATAAATTAATTGTGTGTTAAGCATGAAAAGAGTGGCAGACCTTTGGGGTGAATGAACGATCTCGCAAGCCATAAAACCAAATTTATACATTTGTAAATGCAAGGATTCAGACTCTATGGCAGCACTAATGGGTTGAAATATAAGATTCATGAACCAAGTACAACATAAAAATCCCTGTATAAATTTGAAGAATGAACAAATACCTGTGCAGATGGCCTAACGGACATGTTGGAGTTTATTAATGCCATATGCATGTGCAATAAAATAAGCTAGCATGCAAACCTCTGACACGTGCCCCCTCCCAAAAAGAGGTTAACAAAAGACAATGCCTTCTTTCTTTGAAAACTTGAAATCAAATATGGATCATATAACATATATTGCCAGAAGGATGTTTAAGCTAACCAGCTGAAAAGAAACAAAGAGCAATCGTTGGGTCTTAATTGGGCCTTATTCAGCCTAAACAACCCAAATATAAACTAGAAAATTTCTGTTGTTTGCTATAACCAGTATTCTAAACCCAGTAACCAGACCGAACCATGGTGGAAGAGTCAAAGGTTTTCGATTCAACTGCAAGTCAACTGCCATCAAACCAACCAACCTTAACTCCCTATTAATTTGGAATCCTCCAGAAAATACTCCTCTTCATCCAGCATTCCCCACACAAAAATCCCCCTTCAGTTTCTAACAGGATGCTCCTCAACCTTGCATGAACCGAGCCTCCAAGACTCACTCTCCCTCTCCCTCCCTCTCTCCCACATCCAATTTCCCAGATATGATTGCACCAGATCAAACCAGATGAAGACAAGGCCACCTCCCTGTAAGAGTTGGTTATGCCTCCGCAAGATCAGATCGTGCCACCATCATTCACAAGAGACCCAACTACATTGCCTCCCATCCTGACAAGACATAGCTGCCATGGCACCACCTCACCATGAGTCTTTGGGATAGCCAAGATATCATACAACATATGCAAATCAGCATCAACAAGTTCCAATCATATTAAAGTTTTTTAGATCAAATAAGTAACGAGAGAATCAAAAACAAGATAAATAGAAGCATTAACAATGCAGCATCTATGACAACAAAGTAAATCTAGATAATTAAGGATGAGATATCTGAATAACAGAGGTGCTAAAGAACTTACACTTATCCAGCGGCACCTCAACGCAACATCCCGTATAGTCTTCTCTGGGAGCATAGCTGCTATCTTTATATACTTCATAAAATTTGGTTCATGAGCATATCTGAAATTGTTAAAAGAAAAACTAATTCTAACTAAAAACTAAAGGGCAAAAGAAGAAGCAGAAGAAATGGACGCATAGCATTCATTACATGTTTTAAGGCATTCTAAATAGTTTAGAAAAGCAAGAAAACACTAAACACTGAAATGGATGAGCATTAGTTATCAAGTGAAACAAATCAAATGCCTGAATAATTCAAATGCTTGCACCAAACCGTCTGTCAGAATGAAATTTTTAATAAGATATAACTAGCAAAACTGCACGGACATAGAAAATTTCAATTTCAGCAAGCTTTCATGAATGAAACACTACCAGAAAGTTGGATCTGCGTGATAACAGAAAATTAAAGGAAGATCAAAAACACATCTTGTCACATTTCAAGTACATGTTATAAATTAATATAAAAATTTTCATAATATTTCAAATATCATATCTCCAACATTTGCCTTACTTACACTAGACACTTCACCGAATACTCCAAATAACCAAATCCCTTTGAATTATTTTTTTTCCCAAACTACCAATATTAGCATTGGAATTCAAGAACTGCAACATTATGATTGCGGGTAGCTCGGATTTGAGCATCAGCGCAAGAAGGATATGAAAAGTAGAGAGCAGAAAAAGGAAAACAAAACATTCATTACGTACTTGATAAGACCTTCGTTCAATTTAGCCACTTCTTGAGCAGACCAATCTGAACCTGACACAGTACCAGGCTTAAACGTGCCGACATGATCATGACGGACATTGCTTGAAGAGTTCCCAGCTGCGCTTATTGCAGGCATGTTATTAACCATTGTGGGGTTACCAGAGAGGAACATCCCACGGGTGCTGCTGTTCCTGCCTGAACTGCTCATGTCCCCAGAAATTATCCCAGTGGTACTATTTCTTGCCCCTGACTGGAAGGAAAGCATGTGTCGATTGCAAAAGGAGGATGGAATGTTTCCTTGATGAAATCCCATATTCGAATCAGCCGCCATTTCTATCCTAAAACCACTAACTTACTTCGAACTATCCAGATTACACTACGTTTTGCCCGAAGAAACCCCAACCAATTGCTGCTCCTTCCCTTTTTGGAACGGTTTGCGCCCTTAAGCTACGAAGTAGACTATTTTCACTACTAGACAACCTCAAAAATCTTTTAGCAGACCAAGATTCCTCTCAGAATTCTCTCAGAAAGAACACGAATTCAATGGATATTTATGGATAACTTCTTAGGCAACCATTCTTTGACCACCTAGGAAGCTCCACAGCATCCAAAAATCAAAGATATCAACCATTCAACGATTCCAGCACCCTCACCCCTGCAACAAAATCGCACAGTGAGAATCAAAAGCAAGTCCTCTCTTTCCCTGTCTGCGTGTACCCAAAAATTACAAAATTTCAGCTCAAGAGCACATGATTCATCAGAACACGATCTCAGCTTCCAAAGTCCAATCAGATTGCACAAAAATCATTTGACCATGCCCTAGGACTCACCCTTCTTCAAATCCCCAAGACCATCTAAAATTCCCATTCCACAGCACGCCAGACGACCCCAAAATCCAAGCGAAGCCAAAATGGAAATAAGGAAAAAAAAAAAACTTTATATGATTCTTTAAAGATGCATACCGAAACCCTTTAACCCCCCAATCTCAAGAACCATTTCAAACAATCCTCCCACCACCCAAACCCCAAGAAAGGCACCCTCAAGAACCAAAACAAAACAAAAATATCTCGAGGATAAACCAGAAAAAATCAACAAGGATCACCGCTTTCATAGACTCTCCTGGGTCTAGCACGTTCTTCTTCGTCCTCCGAGGCACGGAGAATGAAAACCCTCCTAGCAAGATTCGGACCCTTCCAATCCTTTCCCTCTGCGCTCCTCCCTTCTCGCCAATGGGAAGAGAGAGAAGGTCCGCCCCTTTTCCGAGGGGCGGCTATAAATAATAATGGAATCTTTGGAACTCAACGCACCGAAACGAATCTTAACACCGCCATTAGATACCTCGATCCTTCTCTCCACCCTCGCCTCAGCCCTCCTTTATTCAATTTCTCTCAATATTTTTCTCCCTTTCTCCTCCTCCTCCTCTCTCTCTCTCTCTCTCTCTGTCTGAGAGCTCTGCAACTAGCGTAGTGCCCATCCCGTTCCACTTCCACCTTGCCCGCTCTAGTTGGGCTTATCACGCAATCGACCTTGACTTCTACTATTAATTACGGGAATGCCAATTGGCGGCAAAGTGTCCTCTCTAACGCTGACAGCTGGTGAATGGATTCAAACGATACCAGCCGCCGGATCTCTGCCATTCCTATCCCCCGTGGACAGCTGAGATCGTTTTACGCTTCTGAACCAGAACACCCGCGGATAAATTGACCGGACTCGTAAATTGTCCTCACCCGAAGCAGGATCCGGAATCTGTTTACGATGACCTGTTAGTAAAAAGCTTTGAAAATCGGAACGATTTTAGAGGAGGAAGGAGTGGTCTTGTTTTGGGTAAGCTAACAGGAAGGTGACCGGAATCCGAGAACGGGAACCTAACTTACAACCGGTTAGGAGCTCTTCTAATAATTTTTCTCCGCCACCTATGTCCAGTAAGGTACTGCGGATCTTCTGCAACGCATGTTACCGACGGCTCGGAGTTGTATCTTTCGCGCAAAAGAAGGATTTACCTTCCTTCGCGCAAATCCACCTTTGGATCATCCACCGGTCGCTTTGAGATCGGTCCGGACTGATCGAAACGCTTTGAGAGGTGTGCGGTAGGTGATTGATCCAACGGTGGATTCGGTCGAACGAAGGTGAATCCTTCGTTCGAGCGAGAGATACAACTCCGATCCGTCACGGGATCGCAAAGCGATACACGTGGGCCCCACTGAGTGGCAAAGGTCATCCTACGGCCGCGGATTCGTACAGGGAGAGGTTTTAAGCTTCGCCGCAATGGGATACTTGCATCGAAGCCCGGGTGGCATTCGCGGCAGGCCAAATCGGTAAAGGGAGGCCATATAATAATATGGTAAAAAGGCGAACAGGTAGCTCAGGAGCTTGTTGGAAGGTACAACGACAAGTACCAATGGCCGATGCATACGTGACGAGAGGGGAGTGGATGCGAATGGCGGCAGAAAGTTAGCGGGGTTGCGGCCAAAAAGGCCAGTGACCGTGACATAACATTCCATATGGCCAGTTTGTTTTTCTCAAAGGGAACCGTACTTCGGTGCAAGGCCCCAAACAGAGTGGAAAACGACCTGCCCTCTCTCTCTCCCTCACTTGCTTGGCTTCTAGAATTTCGGACCTCGATTTGAGACAAGGACCTCCGGTGCCCCTCACGGGGCGAGAGGTTGATGTCAACGGGGAACGGAAGAAGAACACGCCCCTTTGGGCATCGCCGTACAGAACGCCATGCTTTCCCGCCCAAACTTTAGAACGACCATCAAAATTAATAATAAAGAAGAGATGCTGAAAAAAAAAATTAAAGAGAGAGAACAATAAATTAATTAATTAATAATAAAATATAAAATATATAAATTTATTCAAAAAAATAAAATCTTACGTCTCCTAACATCTCATGAAATCTTTCAACTCTTTCGGTACTATTCTTTTCTCTTCTATAAAATAATAAATTTTTTTAAAAAATTTAATTTTAAAAATATTATTATTTTAAAAATATTTTTAAAACTATTCTAGTTATGATGAGATGACGGTGATGTGGCGAACTCGTATATTGAATATGCGATTCTAGACTTAAAATCACATGTTCAACATGTCATTTTAAATTGAGATGAAATTTTATAAAAAAAATAAAATAAAAAATAAAATTATAGGTAGAAAATATGATTTCAGATGAAATCATATTTTTAACCTGCATTTTCTCTCTCTATTTTTTTTCATGCATGACTAATTTTTTTTTGGATGCACTCTGTCCGTAAGCGGTTGAGGGTGCGAGGGGTGGGAGGGCGGAGCATGGGGGATGCATCGGCGGAGCACGAAGGGTGTAGACCAAGGGGACGCCGGTGGAGCACGGAGGGCATGGATGGGAAGGGAGTGCACGACAGAGGATGGAGGGGGGCGTCGGATGAAGTTTTTTTTGCCTTCGTTCATCGAGGCTAGGGGTGTAAATAGATCAGATCGGATCGGATCATAAGTGACCCCGATCTGACCTAGTTCCTTGATCAAGTCATAATATTGGATACAGACCCAATCTAATTAAAAATTGGATCGGATCTATGATCAAAAAGTTTGCTCCATTGGATCATTTGGGTCGGATCGAATTTATGTATAATCAGATCCCAATTTAAAAATTTTAAATCCGATTCAAATCCAAATTTTGGTCAGGCTCGATTTGTATGATAAATTAATATATATAAAGTTTATAATAAAAAAATAAATATTACTTTGCCTTGGCTCTTAATTTATAAGTAATTTCTTAAAATCTCATAGTCAAAATGAATAAAATTTTTAAAAAATAATAATGCTATAAGAGCATTTGGAATTCCAATCTCACTATATTTACTTTATAGTTTATATATTAGATTTAATATTAAATTCGGATTGGATTGGATCAGGTCGGGTCTAAATTTAGTAAACCCAAATCCGATCCAGAATATTGAATGGGTCCAATTTTAAAACCCAACCCAACTCTGTGGATCCTTTAAAATGGATTGGATCGGATCTAAGCAAGTCGGGGTGGATCAGGTCATGGGTCAACCCGACCCATTTACAACCTTAGTCGAAGCAAAGGGAGGGAAGGGAAGGAGACGACGAAGGTGGCGGACAACTGAGGGGGTGGCGATGGAGGATGGAGGGGGTGGTCATTCGAAGCCGTAGGATGTGGGCTTTTGCCAGCACCTGGGGAGAGGGGTTGGGAGGGCGGCAGTGGCAACACCGATGCACTATGGGGGCGGCGGGGAGGGAAGGGCGGTGACGGTTGTGCCACAGGGGATGGGGGGTCACGAGGGGCGGGGGGGTGCTATGGGAGCAAGGAAAGGGAAAGAAGAATAATGAAAAGAAAAAAAATATTTTTTTAAAAAATTAAAAATACTATTTATATAATAATATATTATTTTTTTAAAAATATATTTTTTAAAAAATTAATAATAAAATATTATTTTTTTAAAAAAAATATTATTTTCATAACAAAAATTATAATTATTTTAATCTATATTATTATTTTATTAACTTCACTTACTTATGGAATCAATCTAGAATTTTTTAAGTATTTTTTTAAAAATAATATTTTTATTAATAATTTAAAAATACTATATGCATAATAACAAATTATTTTTAAAAATTTTATTTTAAAAAAATTAATAATAAAATATTATTTTAATAATAAATTTTATTTCAAAAAATAATAAAAATATGTTATTTATCTTTTATTAATAAATATGTTACTTATTTTTATTAATAATAAAATATGTTATATTAACATTATTATTATTATTATTATTTTAATCTATATTATTATTTTAGTAACTTATTGAATCAATTTAGAATTTTTAAGTATTTTATTAAAAATAATATTTTTATTAATAATTTAAAAATACTATTATTATAATAACATAAAATGTTTAAAAATAATATGTTATTATAATAATAATAATAAAGATATAATAATATGTTATTATAATAATAATATTATTATTAAAATAATAAAATTTTAATAATTTTATGTTATTTATTTTTATTTTTAAAAAAATATTATTTTTATTAATAATAATGATGGGGATGGTAGATACGACAATACAATGTGGATGATGATAGAATTAGGTGTGACATAGATGATTAATTTTTATTATTTTTAAATTATTAATAAAATGATATATAATATTTTTAAATTATTAATAAAAATATTATTTTTTAAAAAATATTTAAAAAATTCTAGATTGATTCCGTAAGTAAAGTTACTAAAATAATAATATAGATTAAAATAATAATAATTTGTTATTATGAAAAAAATTTAAAAATAATATTATTTTAAAAAATAATATTTTATTATTAATTTTTTGAAAAATATATTTTTAAAATAATATATTATTATATAAATAGTATTTTAAATTTTTATTTTTATTTTTATTTTTATTTTTATTTTTTCTTCTTTTTCTTTTTCTTTTCATTCTTTCCCTTTCCCTTCCCTTGCTCCCGTAGCACCCCACGCGACCCTCCCATCCTCCGCGGCGCCGCCGCCGCTGCCCACACCCCAGCCCCCCGGCGTCGTCGCCGCCGCCCTCCCCTCCCCCTGGGTGCCGGCGAAGCCCGCACCCTGCGGCTCCGAGCGACCACCCCCTCCATCCTCCGCCGCCGCCCCCTCCGTCGTTTGCCGCCGTCGCCATCCCCTCCCCTTCGCTCCCTCAGCCTCGGCGAACGAAGGAAAAAAAAAAAACTCCGTCCGGTGCCCCCCTCCGTCCTCCGCCGCGCACCCCCTCCCGTGCGCGCCCTCCATGCTCCACCGGCGCCCGCCCCCCGTCCGCACCCTTCATGCTCCGCCGGCACATCTCCCGTGCTCCGCCCCCCTGCACCTCGGATCCTCGACCGCTCGCGGGCGGAGCGGACCGGAAAAAAAAAAAAAAACCAGCCGCGGGCGAAAAAAAAATAGAGAGAGAAAACGCAGGTTGAAAATGCGATTTCATCTCTGCCTATCATTTTATTTTTATAAAATACCATCTCTTGCAAGTCCAGAATCTCATGCTCAACACCACACCACGGCACCAATCTCACCGCAACTAAAATAGTTTCAAAATTACTTTTAAAAAATAATATTTTTAAAATTAATTTTTTACAAAATAATATTTTTTTAAAAAAATCCAGAAAAATAAATCCTCCTCTACTTCACAAATAAAAATATGACCATATTCTACTTCAAATAAAAATAAACTAAAGTAACTTGAGTCAAAAAGACTCAACTTAGCCTGGGCTAGCAGTATAATTCAAAATATCGCAACTAAAATTAGGATAGAAAATTAAAATAAATTAGAAATAAAATTCTAGTACAAGCATGAATGGACTTCCAACACACTATTTGTTCATGTTCTTAGGGGTGGAGTATGGCACATGACTTGGGTTCCTTTTGATGTCTTAAGTGGTTGTGGCCTCGCGGGCCATGGTTCCATTCCACACTTTAATGATCTCGGAGGTGAAAGGTTCATCTTTAATGATCCGCAATGGCGCAATCTCTTGCCAATACTTGTGTGTCATAAATCAACTTCCACCACTTTATTCAGTGGGGAGAAGCAATCAAGTTCCATTAGGGGATTATAGCAAAGAATCGTTGCTAATGTAGAACATCTAAGTAATCGTAGATGTGTGATCCATGAAAACCAAGCTTCCTAATACCTTTGGTGTTTCTTCTGTTGTCATAAAGTATCACCCTCTTCTCTAGGATATAGCAGCCCTTCTGGCTGGGTGTGCAGTCCTGGACATTAGGCACGTATTTCGGAAAGCAAACACGATAGCGGCCTGAATGGCTATTTTTGTTGCTAAAATATTTTATGGATGGATGTGAGAACGGCCCTAAGACATCTCAGGATATTTTATTTTTGACTTTTCTAAATATATTCACACTAGATATGTACGGATGATCCATCTTCATAAAAAATAAATAATTAAATAAAGTGAAAGCATTGGAACACACTTGCATGGCTACATGTGGCAACGAGTTACATGGTCTAGAATCAGCCATGTAGCATCTTTTGCTTTCTCTTTCGAATAATTAAATTGTAAAGTGGATGACACGTGTGATATAATTGTATGAGTTGTCTCCCACTTTAGCTGAGGACTATGTTCCACAATCTATCATGACCAGCCATGGTTGCACTGTTTGATGGATCTCTGAACATTGCAAGCACTTTCGCCCACCACCTGAGTGATCGTGGTCCACGACAGCATGCATATAACCTGAACAGTGTAATTAATTATTGGCTATCCAACAAAATAGATACATGTTTCATAGCAAAAAACCTATATAAATGTTCATCCATATTTGCAGTTGTAGAGGCTCTATGGTTGAAGTTTATCCTACAGATTCTTGCCAACAATTCTTTAGAAATACCTGGTCTTTAGTGGCACTACAATTATTACATCATCCACAGTTGAGAACATTGCATCCAACTTCAATTACTAAAAGTTCCAGATATTGACTCCACAATGAAACATCTCACATGGTGAGAAGGCATATTCCTATGAAGAATACCATTTACAAAAGTTTACTCGTGGGCATCTACGTAGGAAATCAAATTGCTGCATCAACAAAAGCACTCTAAACATCTGAACACTCCGTCATATAACCATTCTTTTTTATTTAATTATTGAGTGGATAGAAAGGAAGAGTTCCAACTCCCAAGGTGGTACAGGCACATTAAGACATGGAAGGAAACCCCACCGGTGGTAAACAAAAAGTTTTGGACAAGCCAAACTGAGGAATATATATTAGAACGAAAACAAATCCACTTTGGAGGCAACTTCCTCTCATCCATCCCTTTCCAACTTACACTTCCATTTGCAGTGGCCACAAGCAACTTGAGCATCACAAGCCTACGTCCCAACAAGACCACAATAGCAGAATCATTCCCACGCATGACACAAACTATAATTCAGTCCACGATATGATTCCGGGGCAAAGCAGGTCTAAAAAGTCCAGAAGGAAAGCAAACCAATTTATCTGCTTAATATTCGTTCGAAACCACCAAGCATGCAAGCCAATCTACAAGCGTGATTCCGCGACAAAATATTCTTACGTAAGATTGCGTCAAAGGCATATGACCAATTCAAGCAGATGCACCACCGTTAGGATGCGGTTCCAAGGAAAAGCACAAGCGATAGGCACCACAAAATCCAAAATTCCATGGTGTCAGCATGTTGAAGGAGACTTGAGCCCATAACCATACTTCTAATCCACAAAAAGTTAAAAAGCACCGCCATGCGTTTTTACTGCAAGGGTTTAAACTTGAGCACAAACACAAGGAGACACACCGATCTAAGCCACTGAAATGCCACAAAGGGATCATCGCACAAGATAAGCATTTACATGGAATAGGTGGAAACCGACTTATATAATACTGATGTCAAATATGGGAATAAAGCTAGAAAGCTAGTTACTCTAGAGTCTCCTTTCAAGTTTGTTTTTAAAATATGTTCAAAACAACTAGCAATTCAAGGTACGCAAACAAAACTGAGGATTTCACGTCCGATATATCAAACACTAATACAAAATGTAAAGCCGAGATCAAAACCCATCTAGTTAACAACTGAATCTGTGGCTTAAATGATACCAATCTTGTTTGCAACATCCAGAGCATCATAATCTGGCGTCAATCTCACATAGGCCTTCTTTGTCCCATCAGGCCTGTTTCAGATTAAATAACATCAGAAGGGCCATCATTAACCCATTCACCAACCATTTCACATGAAAATATATGAACAGGGAGGATGAAGAATATAGAATCCTACTCACCTGATCAAGGTGTTAACTTTCTTGGCCTGAATGTCATACATCTTCTTTACAGCCGCCTTAATCTTTTTCTTGTCCGCTCGGATATCAACAATGAAAACAAGAGTGTTGTTGTCTTCAATCTTCTTCATTGCAGATTCAGTGGTGAGTGGATACTTGAGAATTTGATAGTGGTCTAGCTTGTTTCTGGGAGGGGCACTGATTCTGGGATACTTTGGATTTCTCTCCTTCTTTAATGTCTTAGGGCGATGAAAAGTTACAGATGTTCGGATCTTCTTGGTCTTCCTTTTCAGGGATGAAGCCCCAGACTTCACAGCCTTGGCAACCTTCAGAGCCTGAGCTTTGCCATCAGACTTCTTTGCAGCAGCTGCGAAAAGAAATTTTCAGTTGTGCAAAATGAGAAAACCGCAAGCTTGAAACTTGATGATACTTTCAACCGATTAAATGATTGCAACTGCAACAAACAAAGGTACAAGCTAGTGATGATTTACAATGACGATTTTCATAAGAATTGCAACCCTACTGTACCAAAGCAAGAAATTTTTGAAAGCTGGTTCCATTGTTTTTCAATTTCCAAGCAAGATTGCAAAATTTACAACATATACTTTATCAAGCTGGATGGAAATCAAATAGGTGGAATAATTTTCTTTCATCCTCCTTTTAGAATGAAGAGATAACAATACGAAATGAAGTTGGCTTATCAGATTTTCAATCAAGAAACTCCCTCCCCATTCCGTCTCCAATGCATTGCATTATAAACTGATAGTAATGATGTAACCAAGTTAAGACATGATTTTACAGCAAATGCTCTTAAAAGGAAAATCAATCAAGTGGATGATGTTAGCTTGTAAATTTGCATCAAGGAACTTCTCCCAATCTCCTCAAAAATATGCAAGAAAATACTGACTTTGCAGATTTAGTAGCTTTTTTTCATTCTTGCCTAAAGGAGCTACTACATCAAAATATAGGATAGTAAAAAATTAACAATAAAGAATTAGTTAATGATGTTGGATTGATACAGTTGCTTTAAGAACTCCCTTTAATCTTTTTGACAATTCACTTAACCCGCATGCTGCTGCTTTTTTTTTCCCTTTTTGTTCCTCGAGTCATCTATCGTCAAACTCTTCTTTGAAAAATCTGGGGTCAGGTCTTCCTTCAATGCATTTACAATAATTGCATAAAATAGAAAACATATTTAATAAGATTAAAAAAGATGACTATCGGTGCAATAAACATGCATATGATATTTCTTGCATAAAAGTAACACCATCCAATACTATCCTGGTAAACAAATATCGGTGTTACTACTAGCCTCCATCAGAGTCTACCCACCAAGATATAGGATATGATGGCTACTTATGATTGCAAATTTAAAACTGATATTGACATTGAAGGAACAAATGTTAATAAAAACGTAGAAAACAGATAGCATCAGCATGCAATATGTGAAACATTTATGACAATTTGAGCCCATAACATAGCATATTTAATCCACAGAAGAACATACAGACAGGAAAACAAAGTTGACCTAAGTCAAAGTAATCAACCTCTTTAATGACACTGTTTTATGTTTCAAAAACCTCGATCAACAAAATTCACTTCAGCTAAATGAGATGAGCTACAAGAAATTAGCTATACTTGATCAAAATTTGGAAACAAGTACGGCTGCCATTTCAATCAATGTCAACCCTTTTGAATTGTTCTCCAATTTCTGGCCAACCCAAGTTAGACAAGAAAAAGAACTTGAACAAAAACTAGAAGCCCGATCTTTGAGTAATAAAGAAATCTAGAGACAGCAAAAGAATAACTCCAGGTATAAAATTATTTCACGGTAGCCAGGTCGTTCATAAAATCTCTTTCAAATGTAGATATTCTAATTGGAATGCGAAATAATTCTACCAGCATCAAAACTGAATGTCTCACTGCCATAGCCAGATCGAAACATTTTGGCATGTACACAAAAGAACAGTACCCCAAGTCCATGATCCAAAAGTTTAGAAACTAATTCTCACCTATAGTGATGAACCAACACCTTCAAATACATACATGAAACTAACCTTGATGAAGTTCAATATATTGCAGAGTTGACAGCAGACATTGATTGATAGGCTTATCTCATTCGCATGAGTCAACTTGGAGAACCAAGGCAACAATTAACTTTTGTTAAAATTTTCAATGACGTGGAATCTACACATTATTCAGCATCAGCTGTTGACCCTAAAATTGATTTTGATGATTCCAAAATATTGAGTAAAAATATTACTAATCATGTATTTCAAGAGTGGATGTAGGTCTTTCCAGGTGTTTAAATTGAAGAATTAATCCAAGAAAAGATTTACACAAAAATCACCAAGTTAAGAATTTCAAAAAAAAAGTAATTTTGGATTTTAGACTCGGTGGTATCGGCTCCAAAGCAAAAGGAGCCAACCCCTGCCCTGAAATGAAGTGAAAAAGTGAATAATTCAAAATTCAGGAAGGCCAGGTGTCGACCCTAGGAATAGAGGTGTCGACCCCAGCTCATTGTCACGCACTGGCATGCAAAAGGGACGACCACTAGGTCGACCTCTTTGCCAGAGGACGATTCATGGGTCAACCTCTGTTGCACAGAACAGAAGATAAAAAGCAGGATTTTTTTCGATTCCAGGAAGTGTCGACCTCAATGAAAATAGAGTCGACCCCAGAGCAGAAAGTGTCGACCCCAAGAAAAATGGAGTTGACCCGAAGCACGGGACAGGCTATAACGGCTAGTTTTATGCACTTCTCCAACGGGCATTTTTCCACTTCAACGGTTAGTCCAAGCCTCCCAACGGCCAAAACTCACTCCTAAGCAACACCCAAGTATAAAAAGACTACGAAAAATATTTGGGAATAAGAGATTAAATAAAAAAGAGTAAAAAATTCAAATTGGTGAGGTTCATTGAATATCAAAAGAAAAGGAGAGAAATGAGAGGACTTTGTGCTTCAAATTCAGAAAGCTTCCAAGTGTGATCATCCTCAATTATTCACGCTTCCTCTCAGCTTTCAAAGGAGAGAATACAAAGCTTTAAGAGTTATTATTCAGTCTCTCCTTCAAATTTCAAAAAGAGTTCTTTTCCTTTTTGTTTTGTACTGAATTTTTATACCTTGTATTCGTGTTTCTTTACAAGTTTCTTTAGGGAAAAGAAACTTGGGGTATAGGCCGGTCCAAGCCAGTAACTGGACATTATAAAGATTGTATTGCCTGATTGATGCTCCTGGGTTAAAACCAACTAAGTTGATAGTGAACCCAAAAGCTATATGTAGGGTTGTAGTTGGTGAGCCCGGCAAAACCAACTGGATTTGCTTGTGATCTTGGGTTAAATCAAATGCACTGTAATCTATGAATTATAGTAAAATTCTCAAAAAGATAGCTTGGGAGTGGACTAGGAGCAGATTGCTCCGAACCATTATAAATTGCTTGTGTTTGTGGTGTGTTTTAATTTCTAGCTTTTTATTCTTGCATTTCTTATTTGCTTTATTTACTTGTATCCCACTGCTACACTTTGCATATTCATCACAAATACTCAAGTTAGTTTAATTTAGAGCACTTAATTGACTTAGAATTTAAATTTAGTCAAAATTTTATAAAAATCCAATTCGCCCCCCCCCCCCCCCCCCCCTCCTGGATTGCTTCCTCTAGGCAATATCAGCCCTCTCCATCAGCCTCTAAATATCATTAAAAGTTATCTAGCCAAAGCACTTAGGATAAGAATAGGTATGACTCAAACAAACCTTCACTATTAGTTGGCATGAACCAAAAGACACGTGCGATGAAAGAATCCTACATATCACCTAGACACCACAATAATAGAATTCCTTGGTACAAAAAAATACCCAACCCTCTTCAAGGCATCGTTTCTGACAAACGGGTAAGAAGTTATTTGATGTTTGACAATTTTTATTACAGACATTGCGGACAGTCCACAAATTATACTAACTCAAATTTGGTCATATAATGATATTTTAGTCAACATGCATCTGTTTATCCTCTATATTATAATTCTGACTAATCATAATTTTATATCAACATTATCCCAAAGGTCACCACTTTGTCATTTTTGTTTTAATAAACTGAACTTGAATCATTACCTTTAAACTATCTTATACGATGCAGCTACACAATTATAAAATAGGCAAACAACAACATTTAAAGAATGAATGGAGCAGGGCAGCTATAAGTAACATGGCTAAAAGAACTTGTGCAGCAACAAATTTGAGCATTATCTGATTTGTCTTATAAGTTTCATACCTTTAGTTGGTGGGGCCATTTAGTAATACAGAATAGCTTCAGTAAGTGAACTGACTGCACATAACAACGCAAACGAACATCAGCAATATGATATAGGCAATTCAAAAAACTCCAGGATGGCTAGATCTAACAGTTATAAGCTTTACCTCACTACAAAATTAAACATGCATAAAACATTACTAGCTTTCACAAACAGTTAATGAGAAAAGAGTATGACAATAAATACAACCATTCGGTATTTACTCATTTACATTCAGCACAATCAAATTGGTTCATAGCAATTTTGAAAAATAAGATTGGCAAACAGGAGGTACTTGGAAGTAAGGCTAAAACATCCTCTCAGAAGTTCTGAACATCAGTACCATCTACCTGGTTGTGAAAAGACAGACATGACTTGCTTTCAATAAAGAAAGCCCCATACAACAATATTTATGCATCATAAAAATCTGGCCAAGGATCCAGCAAGCCATAAATGCAAAAGACTCCTTCAGAGATAAAAATGATCAATAATACCAATAAGCATGAATGCCAAGAATAAATTTGTTGCCAGCACCCTATTAACATATGCTAATTTCATGAATCCATGAAAATGACAACTAGAAATAAGAGGTTAGCCTTGTGGGTGAGAGAAGGTCACATGACCAACCACCGCCCAAAGCAAGGTCTGATTCCCTATAAGGGATGAGCATGCAACTTAAAATGGGCATTCCAGTGTGTTGGGGATAAATCCCGCTCCTGCCGAAGCCCGGCCCGACGCTCGGCCTAATGTAGCCAGTAGCCGCAGAAGAGCTCCGGCAGACGGGCTTCAACCGAACTCCCAGCGGCCGAGCTTCTTCCAGCAGGCCGAACCAGACAGCTGCCGAGCTTCTTCCGGATTCCCAGCGTCGAGACCGAACTTCTTGGGCGGCCGAACTCCTTCGGACTCCCCACGGCCGAACTCCTACAGACCGACTCCAACGGCCGAGCTTCAGCGAAGTCCTCCAACGGCTGAACTCCTCAGCGGACGAGCCTTAGCCGAACCAACCAGCAACCGAAGCCCTTCAACCGGGCCTCAGCCGAGCTTCTTCGGGCCTCTCAGCGGTCGAACTCCTCGGCAATCGCCCCTCGGCCGAACTCCTCAGCGGTCGCCCTCACCGAACTTCGGACAACTGAGCTCCTACCGAACTCTCAAGCGTCCAAGCCTCAGCCGAGGTCCAACAGCCGGCCGAACTCTCAAACGGCCGAGCTTCGGATTCTCAACGGCCGAACTCTTCAGCGGACGAGCCTTAGCTGCATACCTCCAGCCAGACGCCTATGGGAGCCGAACTCCCTCCTATCTTCCTCTTCAGGAGCCCGAACTCCTCCGAAATGGGCACACGACGAAGGCCTTCAACTCTTCATTCGGCAAGCTCTGCAGCCATCACCATCAGTCCGCCGCACTATCAGGCGGCGATGGCTGTCGCCATCAATCCGCCGCAAGCTCTGCAGCCGTCACCATCAGTCCGCCGCACTGTCAGGCGGCGATGGCTGTCACCATCAATCCGCCGCACACGGCACCACCCCGTGAGACTGACTCCGCCGAACCTCGAGCGGCCCACCAGCACGCGGCTGCAGTTGTCACCATCAAGCTCCACTATTTAAAGGACCCTTCCGACACGCTAAGGCTAAGCTCTCTGAACTCTCGACTCTCTAAGCTCTCCTCCTCATCTCTAAGCTCCGGAACTCATTCCGAGCACTCCATTACTGTTGGCCGAAAACTAACTTGACCGTCGGAGGGTCCTGCCGGAGCCACCCCCCATCCGGTTCCGGACGGGACTTCGTTTTGCAGGTCCCCGGCGGCGACCTCAGCGGCCTCGACTCCGGCGACCTCCGGCGAAGATGGATTTCTGCACCAACAGATTGGCGCTAGAAGGAAGGGCCCTGAACCTTCGAGGTTCCTTTGTTCTTGAAAGGAGTGCTCGGCGACGATTTTCTTCTTCCCGCTCCGGATTCTCTCCTCTTCCCCTTCGGGATTCCTTTCCCGAAAGAAGGAATGCCCCCCAGAGAGCCTCGACCCGACGATCGGCGGCCTCCGCAACCCGATCTCGTTCGGGTCCCGTCTGCTCCCGCTCCAGGCCCCGGCGAACCCGAGGCTCACTCTGTAGCCGCGGTGGACGCGGAGCAGTTCAACCTGCTCGCCCAGCAGGTCCGTGATCTTACGGAAGGCAGTGCAGGCGATGCAGGCCATGCATCCGCGGGCCCCCGGTATTAGCTCGACCGGCGCGGGATTCCCCAGGAGTCCCGGGGTCCGGCCAGGGGCGACCGGCATGGACTACCCGACCTTCCAGTCCCCGGAAGAGGGAAAGGGCAACCGGGGGAAGAGCCCTCGCTCGGACCACGGCTCGACCCAGGGGAGAAGGCTTCGCGCCCATTACTGCGAGAAAACCTTGGAGGATCAAGGATCGCGAAGGATCTCCTGGATCAAAGGCTCTTAGAAATGAGCCGACGCATAGAAGAACTTCGTCATACTCCCTCCCTCACCGTGGTAATGATATTTGCACTGACCCTCCCTTTCTTCACAGAGAAATCATGCAGGAGCAGGTCCCGCCGAACTTCAAGCTCCCACAGTTCGAGAGCTATGACGGGACCACCGATCCGGTCGACCACTTGGAAGCCTTTCAGGACGACAATGTTGCTCCATGGTGCGCCAGACGCCATCTTGTGCCGGGCTTTCCCCTCCACCCTCAAGGGAGCAGCCAGGAATTGGTACTCGGCGCTCAAGCCGAGTACCATCTTAATCGTTTGACCAGAATGAGTCAGCAGTTCGCGGCCCATTTCGTCAGTAGCAGGCGGCCGCCGTCCGAGGCTTCGGATTCCTTGATGGCCATCAGGCAGAAAGGAGGGAGAACCCATCCGGGCTTATGTCACCCGGTTTAACGCAGCTGCGCTGGAAGTCCGGAACTTGGACCAATCAGTCGCAATGGCCGCCCTCAAAGGGCGGCCTTCAGAAGAACGACCTGCTGTTCTCCCTGGAAAAGAAATACCCCAGGGATTTCGCTGACATGCTAGCTCGGGCTGAAAGTTACGCCCGGGCAGAGGAGGCTTTCGAAGGCCAAGGACGATGAAGCTCGCGACAAGCGACGAATCAGCAGGCCAGGAAGGCCCGCCGAAGAAAGGAAGCGGACCGAGGCACGGCCGCGCTCCCGAACTCCCCCCAGTCGCGGGCGAGCCCGAACTCCCCCTCGGGCTCGGAGGCAGGGAACTCCCGACGGAAGGACGCGCCGAGGTTCCCCTCCGTGCCGAGGTTCCCTTCCGCGCCGAAGTCCTCCCCGACGACGATTTCACAGCTACGCCCCCCTCAACGCCCCGAAGGCCCAAGTACTGATGGAGATCAAGGAACGACTTCCGAGGCCGGAGAGAATGCGTTCCCATCCCAGCAAACGCAACCCCAACAAGTTCTGCCTCTACCATCGCGACCACGGTCATGACACTGAGGAGTGCATCCAGCTCCAGGACGAGATCGAGGAGCTCATCAGGCGAGGCAGACTTGGCCGATTCCTGCGAAGACGACCTGAAGAGCGAGAAGATCGGCTGAGGGCGTTGCTGCCGGGTGGGGGAGACCAACAAGAGGATCGGCCGCCTCTCGGCGTCATCAACACTGTCTCGGGGGGGCTTCAGCAAGAAGAGACCGGCGGATCCAAGGGACCGGCAAAGAGGCGGAGGACTGTGGAGCCTGTGATATTCACCGAGGCGGACGGCCAGGGGATCCAGTTTCCGCATAACGACGCGGTTGTAATCTCTTTGAACATCGCTGACTATGATGTGCGTCGTGTTTTGGTGGATAATGGAAGTTCGGCAGACATATTGTTCTACGATGCCTTCTCAAAAATGTCCCTGCCTGATGACCGCTTAGGACCTGTGAATTCCCCCTGGTAGGATTTGCTGGCGGCGCCGTTCCGGTCGAAGGTGCAATGACTCTGGCTGTGACGGCGGGCCAATATCCAAAATTGGCTAAGGCGCAGGTCGACTTCTTAGTCGTGAGAACCCCGTCCGCCTATAATGCTATCCTCGGGCGACCCGGCCTGAATACGCTCCGGGCGGTGGTGTCAACCTACTACCTGAAGATGAAATTTCCGACGAGTCATGGGGTCGGCGAGATCAGAGGAGACCAAACTCTGGCGAAGTACTGCTACTCGGCCACCCTGCGCAGGGTGAACCAGCCCGACCCTTACCTTGTTGACGGGCTGGACGTTCGCGACGACCTCACCGAGGAGCGGGGCGAGCCTGCGGAAGACCTCGTCTCCGTACCCTTGCATGACGGAAGCCCGGAGTACGTGGTGCAGATCGGCTCCAGCTTAGCGGCCGAGGTTAGGGAGCAGCTCATCGCTTTCCTCAGAAGAAATGCAGACGTCTTCGCATGGACCCCAGCGGATGTACCGGGGATCGACGCCGAGGTCATGGAACATCGGTTGGCCGTCGATCCGAGGCACCGGCCCATCAGAGAAAAGCTGCGCCACCACGCCCCGGAGAGATAGAAGGCGATCGCCGAAGAAGTGGACGAGCTCCTCAAAGCCGGACTCATCCGGGAGGTCAACTATCCGACGTGGGTCTCGAACGTGGTTCTCGTCAAGAAGACGAACAACAAGTGGAGGATGTGCATCGACTTCAAGAAGCTGAACAAGGCCTGTCCGAAGGACAGCTACCCCCTCCCCAGGATCGACCAGCTGGTGGACGCAACCACGGGCCACGAGCTCCTCACCTTCATGGACGCCTTTTCTGGTTACAACCAGATACGCATGGCGCCCGAGGACGAAGAAAAGACCACCTTCATTACTGACCGAGGTCTCTACTGTTACAGGGTCATGCCTTTCGGACTCAAGAATGCAGGAGCGACGTATCAACGCTTGGTCAAAAAGGTCTTCAAGAGACAGATTGGCCGCAACATGGAGGTGTACGTGGACGACATGCTCGTCAAAAGTCGAGCTTCAACAGACCACCTCGCCGACCTTAAAGAGACCTTCGGTACGCTCAGGAGGCACAAGATGAAGCTGAACCCGATCAAATGCGCCTTCAGCGTGACCTCCGGAAAATTCCTCGGATTCATGGTGTCAAGACGCGGAATCGAGGCAAACCCCGAGAAAATCCGAGCTATTCGAGAAATGACTGCTCCGAAGACAATCAAAGAAGTTCAGCGCCTGGTCGGAAAGGTGGCATCCCTAAGTCGCTTTGTCTCAAGGTCGGCCGAGCGGTGCATGCCCTTCTTCCAAGTTCTCAGGCGACTGAGGGACTTCTACTGGACGGTGGAGTGCAAACAAGCATTTGAAGAGCTCAAAAGCTACCTTGGCTCGCCCCCGCTACTGGCAAAGCCCGAACCCGGGAAGGAATTATTTCTGTACCTTGCTGTCTCCCCCGGAGCCCTGGCGGCGGTGTTGGTCAGGGAAGAAGCGAAGGCACAACGACCGGTCTACTACGTGAGCCGAGCTCTGAGGGACGCAGAGACCAGGTACTCCAGGTTAGAAAAATTAACCTACTGTCTTCTAATTGCTGCCAGGAAGCTCCGACCTTACTTTCAGGAGCACACCATAACGGTCCTCACAGACCAACCGATAAGAGCGGTCCTCCACCGAGCGGACGCTTTCGGAAGAATCGCAAAATGGGCGATCGAGCTCACAGAGTTCGACATCAACTACCGGCCCAGGCCATCGATCAAAGCCCAGATACTGGCAGATTTTGTGCTAGAATGCACCATTCCGATCGAAGCCGAGCTTGGATCGAGCGACACCGACATCGGGGCAGGACCGAGCTACGACGAAGCCGAGCTTTGGCAGCCGAGCCTCCCCGAAGAAAGGGTCGGCCTTCCTGAAAGCTTATGGGTTCTGCACGTGGATGGCTCATCCAACTCCGCCGGAGCTGGTGCGGGGCTGGTCTTGGTCAGCCCCGAGGGGATCATCGCCGAGTACGCGCTGCGCTTCGAGTTTCCCGCGACCAACAATGAAGCCGAATATGAAGCGCTGATCGCCGGATTGCGGATAGCAAGGGAACTAAAAGTAGATCGGCTTTAGGTCTATAGCGATTCCCAGCTGGTGGTCGGTCAGGTTGGCGGCGACTACGAGGCACGGGAGGAAAGCATGGCGAGGTACCTCGGGAAAGTGAGAAATTTAATTCCGGCCTTTTGATAGCTTCGACATTCGGCACATCCCGAGGACGAAAAATGCAAGAGCCGACCTTCTCTCCAAGTTGGCCACTTTCGCCCCAACCGAACCGCCCAAAGAAGTATTTTTGGAAACTCTGAAGTGCCCGACCACGGAAGAATCTCAGGCCATCCTACGGACGAACTTCGAGCCCAGCTGGATCGACCCGTTGGTCGCCTACCTTAAAGAGGGGGTCCTTCCTCACGACCGAAAAGAAGCTCGGAAACTCAGGAATCAGGCCTCCCGCTACATCTTATACGAGGACAGGTTATATAAAAGGTCATACTCCCTCCCGTTGCTGAGATGTCTTCGACCTTCAGAGGCCGACTTCGCACTACGGGACGTGCACGAAGGACTCTGCGGAAGTCACGCAGGGGCCAGGTCCCTATCGCAGAAACTACTTCGGTAGGGGTACTACTGGCCGACCTTGTTTCACGACTCCGTGGAATGTGAAGAGGTGCGATCGCTGCCAGAAGAACGCCAGCGTGCAAAGGCGGCCAGCATCCGAACTTACTCCACTCAGTGCGCCATGGCCCTTCGCGCAATGGGGAATGGACATACTCGGCCCCTTCCCAACAGCGTCCGGACAGCGAAAGTTTCTCCTGATCGCGATCGACTACTTCACCAAGTGGGTCGAGGCGGAACCACTAGCGAAGATCACCGAGGCCAAGGTGCAGGACTTCGTATGGAAGTCGCTAATCTGCCGGTTCGGCCTGCCCCGAACCCTCATAACCGACAACGGGCGGCAGTTCTCCGGAGCACGGTTTGCCGAGTTCTGCGAAGGGCTAAACATCTCCCACCACTTCACATCAGTGGCTCACCCGCAGGCCAATGGAGAAGCTGAAGTGATCAACCGGACTCTGCTGCAAGGTATCAAAGCAAGGCTCGATGGGGCGAAGGATGCCTGGGTGGACGAACTCTACCACGTCCTCTGGGCGTATCGAACTACACAGAGGGTACCGACCGGTGAGACGCCCTTCGCCTTGGCCTTTGGTACCGAGGCGGTTATCCCGATCGAGCTCAAACTCCCGTCCGCACGAGTCGTGGGCTTCAACGAGCGGCACAACCCCCAAGACCTTAGAGTCAACCTCGACCTTCTGAAAGAAAAAAGGAAGGGAGCCCGCATCCGGATGGCCGCCTACCGGCGGAAGGTGGCCCAATATTACAACTCCAGGGTCAAAAGCAAGGCATTTAGAGTGGGAGCCGGTAGGCGGCCCAATATTACAACTCCAGGGTCAAAAGCAAGGCATTTAGAGTGGGAGACTTGGTGCTTCGGCGAGCAGCCGTCTCTCAGTCTCAGAGCCAAGGGAAACTCGTCCCAAATTGGGAAGGTCCGTATGAAGTGATAGAGATCATCCGACCCAGAACCTATCGCCTGAAGGAGCTCGGAGGAACAGTGCTTCCCCGACCTTGGAACTCGAAAAATCTGAGAATGTATCACCAGTAGGCTTCCCTTAATCAAACTCCTTCGCTCGACGTTATTGTTTCAGTATCGCATGACGACAGGAAAGAAACAAGCCCGCCATGAGGGCGCGAGGAATCGGCCTTAAGGAAGAGCCCATTCGCCCCTAGGAGAGAAACGGAGAGCAGAAGTTCTTCCGCCGAAGCGAAATGAAGTTCGGCACGAGGACGGAGGAAAGTTCTCTCGCGGAATGAAGTTCGGCGGAAGGCCGAACTCCTCAGGTCATCATCGAAATGAAGTTCGGCAAGGCCGAACTTCCCTTCAAGTTTGGCATGAGCAAGGGCAAGCAGGAATGAAGTTCGGCACAAGCACGGGCGGAGCAAAGTTCCCCCGCGGAATGAGGAAAGTTCTCCCGCGGAATGAAGTTCGGCATAAGGGAGGCCGAACTCCGCGGCAGATCACCCAAATGAAGTTCGACCGCGCTCGAGACCGCCACAGGGTGATCGAGGCCGAACTCCCCCTCGAGCACGCCGCTACAACGAATTCACGGGAGGTGCGATGAAGTTCGGGCAAGCAAAGTCGACCTCCACCTCGAGCTCATCGTCAAGGAAGTTCGGGTAGCGAAGGAAGTTCCCCCACAGAAGGTTTTGCAGAGGCGGATTGAAGTTCGGCCGTGTCCAAGGATGCGGCGTGAAGTTCGGCCGTGTCCAACGACGCGGCGTGAAGTTCGGCCACGTCCACGATCTCGAGGTGCATCGTCGAGGAAGCCCCGACAAAGAAGCAGGAAGTTCCGCCGCGGAGGATCTCGCGGGAACCGGAACGAAGATTCGGAATGAAGTCCGGCAAGAGGAAAGCCGAGCTCCATGAAGCCCTCCCGCGGAAGCTTTCGCAGGAAAGCGGAGCAAAGTTCGGCTTGAGGCCGAACTTCCTTTTCTCACGAGATAGGTTCGGCGTAAGCCGGAAGTTCGGCGCGAGCAAGGGCGGAATAAGGTTCTCCCGAGGAATGAAGTTCGGTATTTCACAAAAGGTTAGAGGAAGTTCGGTTGCGCTAACGACCACCCCAGGAACGAAGTTCGGCCGCGTTTACGACCTCCCCAGCACAAGGTCCAAACTTTTCGAGCTCGCTACCAAGGAATACCCGCGGAAGGTTTCGCAAGTTCGGCCGCGTCCATGACCACCCCATCTCAAGAGAGGCCGAACTTCACCTCGAGCTCGCCACCAAGGAAGCCCCGACAGAAGGGCGCGAAGAAATCCTCCTCCCGAAGGATTCCGCAGCTACGACCTGCTCCTCTAACTCGAATTCTCGGCGAAGTTAAGAGCCAGCCGCCAAGACTTGAAGGACTACGGCCTCCCCAAACGTGCGCGATCGAAGCAAAGTCGAAGGCCCCGTTCACAAAGGACGGGATGGGGGGAGAAGCACGGACGACGGTCCGAATGTGCCCCCACAGCCGGTTAGGAACAGGAGGAGAACCTCGTCCTAGCGTGAGCAAAGTCGAAGGCCCCGTTCACAAAGGACGGGATGGGGGGAGAGGCGGACGACGGTCCCCATGTGCCCCCACAGCCCGTTAGGAACAGGAGGAGAACCTCGTCCTAACGCGAGCAAAGTCAAAAGGCCTCGTTTGCCTAAAACGAGATGGGGGGAGAGGCGAGGACGACGGTCCCCATGTGCCCCCACAGCCCGTTAGGAATAGGAGGAGAACCTCGTCCTAACGCGAGCAAGGTCGAAGGCCTCGTTCACCTAAAACGAGATGGGGGGAGAAGCACGGACGACGGTCCGAATGAGCCCCCACAGTCGGTTAGGAACAGGAGGGGAACCTCGTCCTGACGTGAGCAAGATCCGAGACCGAGCCTCAAAGTCTACGGCAAGCCTCGGCTGCAGAAGATGAGGCCGCCCCCGAGCGCCCACATCAACCTCGGCCGCAGGAAATGAGTTCCGCTTCAACTCCAAACATCGACCGGAGATGAGGTCTCCCCCAAGCCTCAGCTTCAACTTCAACGTCAACATTGGCTGGAGATGAGACCTCCCCCGAGCTTCAGCTGCAACAAACGCGGAGCCTGGAAGAAGACTTCGGCAGTCGCCTGTTTTGGTACTCCCTTCCTTCAATTTTTGAACTCGGGAGTGGGGGGGCTACTGTTGGGGATAAATCCCGCTCCTGCCGAAGCCCGGCCCGACGCTCAGCCTAATGTAACCAGTAGCCGCAGAAGAGCTCCGGCAGACGGGCTTCAACCGAACTCCCAGCGGCCGAGCTTCTTCCAGCAGGTCGAACCAGACAGCTGCCGAGCTTCTTCCGGATTCCCAGCGTCGAGACCGAACTTCTTGGACGGCCGAACTCCTTCGAACTCCCCACGACCGAACTCCTACGGACCGACTCCAACGGCCGAGCTTCAATGCGAAGTCCTCCAACGGCTGAACTCCTCAGCGGACGAGCCTTTAGCCGAACCAACCAGCAACCGAAGTCCTTCAACCGGGCCTCAGCCGAGCTTCTTCGGGCCTCTGAGCGGTCGAACTCCTCGGCAATCGCCCCTCGGTCGAACTCCTCAGCGGTCGCCCTCGCCGAACTTCGGACGACCGAGCTCCTACCGAACTCTCAAGCGTCCAAGCCTCAGCCGAGGTCCAACAGCCGGTCGAACTCTCAAATGGCCGAGCTTCGGATTCTCAGCGGCCGAACTCTTCAGCGGACGAGCCTTAGCTGCATACCTCCAGCCAGACGCCTATGGAAGCCGAACTCCCTCCTATCTTCCTCTTCAGGAGCCCGAACTCCTCCGAAATGGGCACACGATGAAGGCCTTCAACCCTTCATTCGGCAAGCTCTACAGCGATCACCATCAGTCCGCTGCACTGTCAGGCGGCGATGGCTGTCGCCATCAGTCCGCCGCAAGCTCTGCAGCCGTCACCATCAGTCCGCCGCACTGTCAGGCGGCGATGGCTGTCACCATCAATCCGCCGCACACGGCACCACCCCGTGAGACTGACTCCTCCGAACCTCGAGCGGCCCACCAGCACGCGGCTGCAGTTGTCACCATCAAGCTCCACTATTTAAAGGACCCTTCGACACGCTAAGGCTAAGCTCTCTGAACTCTCGACTCTCTAAGCTCTCCTCCTCATCTCTAAGCTCCGGAACTCATTCCGAGCACTCCATTACTGTTGGCCGAAAACTAACTTGACCGTCGGAGGGTCCTGCCGGAGCCACCCCCCACCGGTTCCGGACGGGACTTCGTTTTGCAGATCCCCGGCGGCGACCTCAGCGGCCTCGACTCCGGCGACCTCTGGCGAAGACGGATTTCTGCACCAACACAGTGCATAAGGCGCGTAGTGCATGATGAGGCTATTTCCTTGGTCTGAACCCATAACACCAAAGTCATAATGGAAAAATCTTGCTGTTGCATCAAGGCCTGCCCTCGAGTATGCAACTAAATGAACTCAACTAAGACTTAGTCCAAAACCAGTTGGGGTTGGCAGGCAACTAAATGGGGGAAAAAAAATCAGAAGGATAGAGATAAGTGTCAGCAGGAGTTCAAGAATTTTGCAGAAAAAAACATGAATACCAAAAACAAGAAAAATGAAATTAATTAAAGACAATATTGACTATATAACTTCATCCTGATTGCAAGGATGAACCAAAAGAAATCCAGAGTCCATTCCATTATTTGCAAAATAAGCCAAACTAAGATAAGCAAATGAATTCTACAGTCGTCCAAAAAAAAAAGAAAAGAAATAACAAGTTTCCATCATATAACAGATATATATAGCTTCAAAAGCATTAATAGAATATATTAAGTAGGTACTAAGATGGTAATGGTAGTGGTAGCTGTTTGCTCCTGGCTCTGACATCAACTGTCATACATCAACTATAAAACAAATACTCATGCAAAATTGGATTAAGTGGCTAGCCTAGGAAATAGACGGCATTACCAAGTATTTAACATGAATTATTCTTCATAAGAAATTTAGCCACGCATGCATGTTCAGCTTCCTAACTTTACTATTCTCTTCCCAATTTTTTTTTGGTAAAGTTAACTTCCTAAATTCATTGCCTGCTTTTGAACTAAGTTATACAATTGCTTCGAATGGAAATGAACTTTCTTGTGCTACCACTGTCATACCTATGTCTTCTCAATATGCAGCCATTGCAATGACAGTAATTGAACATATCTCACTGATCTTCACTTTTTTATTCGCCCTAAAATTGTCAGAAGTGAAGTGAAATAGATCCTTGTCTAAAAAAGGGAAAAAAGATTTCCCTCTTGATGAAAACCACCTGATACAACAATTTGTTTGATCACCAAAGAAGAAACATAGGGCACACGAGACCAGTAGCTTAGATGGCAACTATTATGGAGTAAATAGCTGGGCATGAAGCAATCGTTGTAGGTCACTTGCTGATTAAGGTAATTAGTTAGCTCACCTGCTAGACAAACAGACATGCAGACAGGTTCACCGCTGCAGCCAGAAACATTCAAAATCCCCTTTCAATCCTTAGGATACAATTAGCAAGGAGAAAACTGTAATGTACAATTCACTTTGATGGGAGTCTAACAGCTGCATCTTACCCTTCCAACCGACCCTGTACCGCTATTTAAAGCAAATACAAATCAAAACAAACCACATCTATCATCTACTTGCTTATGGGGAAAAAATGGAAGTTCAAGTTTACAGTAGTAGCTCTTGAACATCAAACTCATAATTTTCTAACATCACGCTTGTCTCATAGTTCACCAGGTCAGCTTACACAGACAAATAGTTCTATCTCTTTACAATTAAACTCTTTATTTCCTCTGCACTACGAAAGAAGACCAAAATGCAAAGGATTTAAATTCTGCACCATTACATGGCTATAATAGATTAAGGATATTGCTTCATATCCTAATACACAAATATTATGTCTTTGAAAACCCATTTAGCTTCTCACAAAAAAAAAATCCCATTTAGCTTGGACAGTAAACAACGGACATTCAAATCCATTTCATAATATTTCACACTAACAGTACTATTTTTAGTTATAAAAGAAGTTAGAAAATAACATACTCCAAAATTGGCCATAAAGCTGAACATCTATGGAGGAATACGACTGTACCTTTAACGGCATTGCTCTTAAATCTCACTAAATTAACAATATAAACAGAATTAGATTCTTAATAAGATCTCAACGACAAAACAAAAAAAAAAAAAAAATATAGACAATATACATCACCAAGAATCCCGCCATTTCAAAGGGATAGCGACGGGATATAACAAGGAAACAACAATCGAACACATCGTATCGGAAACTAAGGCATCAATCGAAAAAGGAGAGGAACCATTTTAAACTGAAAACCCTGGAGATTGAGATCTAGGGTTTAGAATTCGAAGAAGAGAGAGGGATAGGATGGGGAGGAGACGCACCTTCCCGAGGAGTTCTTTCAGCGGCTCCTTCCCTCGCGCGGCCAAGCAAACGGCAACCAACAAAACCCTCGGCGCTGGAGCGGAGAGGAAATAGCGGACTCCTCCGAAGTATCCATACCATCTCGCGTGAAGATCTGGACCGTCTAATTTTACAAATGGAGTGCTATGATCCGATGGGTTCCCAAAACAATTTTGTTGATCGATCATTCGGTTGGACGGGTCTGATCATAAGGAGTGATAGCATTTACGTCCACCCAGAAACAGCGGTGTCGACGGGAGTTTAGACCTGGAGCTGTTGGGCTTGGTTTTGGGCTTCGTCAGTGAATAACATATAATATATTTTTAGGAAAAAAAATTTACACCGGTGCAGCTCTACGAACATTATCTATAATAATTCGCTCTCATAGCCCAAAAAAAATTATAATTTTTCTACTCCGACCCCTACAAAAATGAATCACCGCGATCGGGTCCGCAGAACTGTCTACGGTATAAAAAATATTTTTTTATTCTTAAATTTATAATGGGCTCAAAATAAAATAGTAGAAAGTAATTGGGCCGCATGCTCAAGGAGCATTGGCCATGACTACTTTCAAAGTTACAACTTATTTTGAACAAAAATGAAAACCAAGGTTGAATTGTTTAGAGAATAAAATTTAAAAATATATTATATTATAACAACAAGGATAATGATTATTCTAGAATTACAAATTTAAATATGAAATTTGAGTGAAGGCTTCTGATAAATAAATCAATATCATAAACTTGAAAGCTCTGAATGTTAACTAAATGAGTAACCAGATTGACAAATTAAGTCAATAATTTAAAAACAAATAATTTAAAATATAAAAAATATACGGTAATGGATGATGACAAAAGATTTGAAATCCAACCTAACTCGGCATCCTCAGATTGGGTTGGATATGACTCATCAAATTAGACTCAATTTAATTAGTCTATCTTCAGTTAAATACGGGAAATGAAATGTAATGATAAGTCCACCTATATTCCTCATTGGATTATATAATCCAAGTCCTGTCTTTTCATGTTCGTTACAGAATATTTTTATGATTACATATGGAAAGGATGTTTTGAGTCTTGATACAATAATCAACTATGATATGAGCTATTGGTTAGGGGTCACTATAATGATACATAAATACCAGGCTTTAATTTAAATAAAATATTGTAATATGAATACATAAATACAAAGAAACTTGTTACTAAATTTTATTTCTCGTGTTTTATAACAGTGACCATAAAAGTTTCCTGGTCATTTTATGAAAACATAACCGTTAGATACTTAGATGGGTCAGCTCTCTCACGTTCCCAAAAGATACGGACTATTTGTTATGGTGAATGCCCTCTTTTATTCGCATGGTATTTGTTAAAGGGCAGAGAAGCACATAGGAACTCTTGTGTAAGGTTGAAAAGGATCGAGCAGAGATTAGCACACCATCCATTTGATATGGCTCATATATTTTGTTTGTGGCCCTTTTCCTGACCATTTAACCTGCAAGGAATGGGGCCCAATTTCAAGGGAGACACAAAAATTCTATAATAAGATTAGATAATAACTCGTTCAAAGCAGCGTCTTCTCAGCAATATTAACAACACAACTTTTTTACAGAAAATTGTAAGTAACCATGAGATGATCATCATCGTCATTTTTATTTGGTAACAAGATGGTCTAGAATTGTTTGCCATCTTGATTAGACTACTCCAAAGTCACTGATCTTAGCCTTTGCTGTGGGAATGATGAAGCTACCAATTCAATTTTGAATTCTGACATAGATTGGATGTGGGTTAGGTCTCAGGTGCCTAGACTAGCAAATCCTCAAACACCATGTTTATCTTATGCTGAAGCCAAGGACCTTAGCTGTACCCCCTTGAACCACCCCATCAAGAACCCAGCATCATGTATATGATATATATATATATATATATATATATATATATGCTGTTAAGCAAACTTTCTTGTCAAACTCCAGGGCCTTGGGATGTTACAATCTTCGGCCAGTCTACAAAGACAACCTGCCCACCGTAAAGAGTCCGGTGAGCCCTATTCTCTTGCCCAGCTGTTGGCAGGCGATTTGTGCTACTTGCCCTTTATTCTTCTTCTTTTACTATTGTTTTGTTCCATCTCCATATCATCGCTCCTCTTGCTGGAAAAAGATTTGGATTCTTCTAAAATAAGAGCACGATGAAAAGGAGAATGCTATTATTGTTCAAAATCCAGATGGATGGATAGGCCACTCCCCTTGATTGAATTAGTGTAGGATGGTGTTGGAGCTACCTTGCAACAATAGAAAATAATGAAAAAATTGTCGGAAAGTGTCCAATTAAGGACCATCTAATGCTTAAGTTAGATAAAATTTTAAGAGAAAACATAAAAGATGAAGGAGATATAGAAGTATGAGAATATAATATTTGGATTTCTTTACTTATCTATGGTCCCGTCCTTGATATTTAGTGAGGAGAGGTTGTGAGTCAAACGATTAGGATCACACGCTATTCAGCCCCTTTCATATTCGTTGATCTAGATGGTTGGAATATTTCTTTTCAGAAGCATTGTGATTGAGTGCTTTCCTTATTTGCTAGTTGATTATTATATTACTTTTAGAACATGTCGAGCTCATTCTAAGCTATAACATATTGTATCCGTTATTAATTTCGTTGGACACATGTTGTCGTCTGATTGGTAGGCTGAGCTAAGATAAACTTTTAGAGATTGCAAATCCAAATCATATCAAATACATTTTAAAAAAAATGAAAGGATCGTATGCACCATTTTTGGCATGTAGTAGTTTCTCTTTTTCAACTTTTGGCATTGCTAGTTACCTCATCCTCCAAGAACTTAACTCCCACCACGCGGTTGGACTTAAACAGCATGATTTGAGTGCTTTTCTTTTCTGCAGGTTGATTATTATATTACTTTTAGAACATGTTGAGTTTATACTAAGCTATAATGTATCGTACTGCTTATTGATTATTGATTTTGTTGGACACATGTTGTCGTTTGATTGGTAGATTGAGATATCAGATAAGTTTTTAGAGATCGCAAATCCAAACCATATCAAATACATTTAAAAAAAATAAAAGAATCATATTTGGCATGCAGTACTTTCTCTTTTTCGACTTTTGGCATCACCAGTTACCTCATCCTCCAAGAACCTCCCGGGTCCACCTGCTATCTTTGTTATTCTCGGTGTCCATCAAAATTTTTTGTTCGTTTCGTTCATTTACTTAGCTTTTCTCAATCATTTACGGTCTTTTTCCTTCTCCACTTCCCATATGCGTATGTATCCTTCTTCGCATTTGTTTTTTTTATATAATTATTAGAAAATGGTGAAGGCTAGTATAAAATTAGTTGACCCTTCTTCCAAATTCGTACACTATTTTTCTTGCAACAAGTCTCCTTTGTGTAACCATTGTTGAAAGCAAAGAATTCATATCAGTTCAAGAATATGTTTCTCCGGCCTTTGGAGGATTTAATCTAATCTCATTACTCACACTAAAATAAACACTGAAAAACATACAGAATAATTTATAGTTCTGAAAAAGTTTTTTATTACTCCGTTTCCCTGGACAACTGATGGAACAAAAGCAACCAATTTGATCTGTGAACAACTCCTCTACATGGAGTTTGCTCCGCTTTGCACCAGATTCAATATTTATTTGGGTTTTTCAATTCCTAGGTGTTTTTATTTGCTTGATGATTAAGGAAAGCTAGAACAACCCGCATTGACAGCTTCATAGCAACGTTGAAGGATTCAAGTACGCGAACTAAATCAAGTTTAAAGTTAATAAAAGAAGCTTCCATAAAGGAAGAAGACCAGCACTAAGTTCTTATTATGATTATCATCAAAGGAAAAAAAAAATCTTGTTTTGAGGATTATATAATTTTGCTTCGATAGGGAGTATTCAGAAAACAAGCAAGCATCATGGCTAGAACTTGCCATACTCATCACATTTGTCTTGAATAACTGTGAACTATTACTAGCCTAGCAGTGAAAAAATTATTTAATATCTTATGATGTTATGAGATTTGCTGTGTTATAACATAGTAAGGGGCTAGCACATTAATCTACTGGGCAAAGGGTCGGGGGGGCCAGAGAGCGACCATGTTGAAGTGCTTGCACCTTTCGCTAGGGGGAGAAAAAACAGTAACATGTGGTCCCTTTTGTGGACCCGCCCCGGGTGTAAAGAAAAGAATCTATTGACCGTTCCTTTAATTTTTGATCCCTCTCCAATTAGTCATCACTCGACAAGGACAACTGTAGCCTATATGCTTGGGAGGGGCCCGTGATTGAAAAAACTTCCCCAAGTGTGGACTTGGTGTTAACGAACTAGTCAAACATGAGCTTTCCCTTAGAATCCAATCAACGGATGGGCCAGTCATTAACTTCTCTTATAAAAAAATCCAGGACTTGTTTATATTATTGGATAAAGTTTTTCTTTTTTTTTTTTGGTAGAATAAACTAATCTTTCAGCTGAAACAGATTGGAATGCCAAGAGGAATTTTGAAAAAGATGGATGTCATTTGACCTCTGCAAAGCCCGCAATCCAAAAAAAGGAATACATAACTTTCCTATGGAAGTGATTTTTCTTATCTTTTTTATTTTTTTCTTTGGAATCTCACTCTCTTTAGATTCACCTATTGGAAGGATTCTTCGCTTCCAACCATTAACTCATTCCTAGTTTCAATCTTATATAAAAAAAATTCAAGAATTCTTATATGAAACTTGTACATGAAAAAAAAATTATGTGAAATAACTAAATGAAAAAAATCCCTTCCACCAGCATCCAAACAGCCTCTTAGTGGATGTGAAGACTTCAATTTATCGTTCAGGCTCAATTTAATTTTGCTCTTTTCTAGGTGTTCAATTTAATTTGTGCTGGTTAATTTAAACTTAAATATCAAGGGAAAGTTTGATTGTATTTTTAAATGATCAGCTATGGTATAATCTAAATATGATAGGCTTCATAAAAATCCTTTATTGGCCATTTTAAATGCTGAAAAAAAAATCATGTTTAATCATATTAAAATAATAGTGCTTTGTGTCGAAAAGGAGTCTGCTCCTAGCATGGAGTAGAGGTGGATGCCCGGAGAGCCTATCCCTAAATAGAATCGTATGTAGTTGATAAAATGATGTTTAGAGAAGTGCGATGAGAGTTTACCAAACGAAAAATTTTGACACATCCAAAAACATGCAACATAAATTAATCACCATGCAGGGAGAATTTAAGGTATGTCTAATTGAGATGAGTTGGGCTTTGGAATGAGAGTAGAAATGAGTGATTTCTATCATATTTATTTGATTGAAGAGAATTTTATTTTCATTCAGATTTTTGAGAAAATAAAAATTTCTTAATTTTTTTAAATTCAATCTATATTCTCTCCAAATATTTAAATTTTATTCTCATTCTCATTATGATTTTTATCACAAACCAAATATGTAAGAAAATATATCATTTCGATTCTAATTTCGATTATGGTTCTAATTCCAATCGAGAATTAAATGCACCCTTACGATCCCATTTTGATTGGTTTTAACAAACCAGGGATAGCCGAGCTTCTAAACAGGCCATCAAGCACGTTTCATGTATCGAGCTTTATCTGCCTCTGTAGGTGGCGCACCCATTACCGGATCCCACCTTTATTCCTTCATTCCATGTCTTCTCATTGTAAGCTATTTCTTTGGTTTCTTCGAACCGAGCTTTCACTAATCAACCAATGACATTAACGGCTGGACACCCTTTGAGCTTCTCTGACTCGAGTTCATAGCTGGCTACCAGTGGCAAATGTCAAATGCTTCATTCTTTATTCCAGTCAGAGTTTACGTTCCACAAATCTTGGTCACTAATTTGATGCTTAGAGAATGAAATGTCAACCTATTGTAAGTTGTTGAAATGTCAACCCTCTGTACTCCTGGCTTCGCTGAAGCATCGATTCCAAAGGTATTAAATTTTGAGCCATATGATTATACTGAAGAAATTTGATCTCTTTTATATATGTATATTGTTGTTGTTGTTGTTGAACGAAATAATGAACGTCTATTCAGTTGAATAAATAAATTCTTAGGTTACCAACCACATGCTTAAGTTGGGTTAATTCCAGGGGATGAGAATTGCATGGATATGCTGAGGTTATCTATCAGATGAGACCAGATCCAATGAATGATTTAAAATGTTGCCAAATCTTCTCTTTAGACTAGAGCGAATGATACCATGTATGGCAGGTGAGATTGAGATCTATAGAATCTCAAGGTAGATAGCTGTACTTTTCTCCCTTTGTCTGTCTGTCCTAATATGTTTTGGCTGTGGTGTCTAGCGGTACAGGAGTACTTTGTACGTAACCTAACACCTCCCGGCATTAGTTCCCTTCCCGCTCCGCCATCTCTTGAGAATTAAAACTATTTTTGATGTTACGTTTGGACAGGTTCATAAAATAATAATTCATTCTATCCATTAGGATTAGGACAGATCAATGCATGCCTGGTTAGCATCTCCACACGGAAAAGGACTGCTCCTATCAAGATGTTCACCTCGCTCAAGATATTAGCCAGCATCCCATCTGTACCAACATCTTTCAATACATACAAAAGTAAATCAAAATTTACCAAAAAAAATACCAAGATAACCGTTACATTGAGATTTAAAAACAATACGATGAATCTTAAAAAAAATTTTACACTCCGTGGATGGTGTACAATCATGCACGCTGTCTGTCGAGTTATGCATAGAATTTAAAAATTAAAAAAAAAATGATGAATCTTTATTAATTATATTATTATTATTATTATTTTCCTTTCGAATCTGCACGTGAGCTAAGCTAATTATCATGGCATTGCGTCGGCGAATCCTTATTAGTCGCCCACAAGTTTGGTTGCTTGCCTCACACAAGCATGGCGGCAAGTTCCTCGTGCTAGCAGGTACAAATCTAAACCGGGTCTCTAGAGCAAAACTAGCCGCCTCGGATACTCATCTCAGGTCGGCACCTTAGATCCTTAGACCAGGATAAGCGGCCCCAACCCATCTCGCCCCTGGTTTCACAAATAAATGTACGACGACAAACATCGCCACGCAAATCCTCGCAAGCGTTCCCCAATTCCAACAACCCTCCCATGTTCAGTGGCCCCCACGCGTCAGAGCAGGTTTTTTTGTTCCAACTTGGAGGCTGTCGAGTCCCAATGGGATAAACCTGTGTTTCCCCTTGCCAACCTTGCAATATATTTTGTTTAGAACTTTAGATCTCGTGGGTCCCGGCACTGGACCGCCTGGGTCTGACATGGTTCTGCCAGACCGCCAAATCTTCTCCACGTGGACCGGAACAGTGTCCTGTAAGACCGTACTACGGACTGGATATCTTGGCCCCGCCAGTGGTGAAGGTCTCCCCCTGTATCTTTCGAAAATCCCGTACAGTCCGGCACGGCGCATCGCTCATCGGGAACACCAAAATCCACCAAACCTGGTTCGGTTTTCCCACTCGGCCGGCAGCCCTTGTGTTTTCATTGTTTGATTCTATTCATTTTTCTTAAAGGGGGGAAAAAATGTCCAGCTTTTCAGAAGATCTTTCCTCTTTTTGCTCATTTGCGAACTTGGTCGGGGTCAAAAATCCTCCTGCCGCTCCTGACACGATGCGCATCTTCAAGGATATCTGCCTGCCCCAACATATTTTAAAATTTTATTTTTTTTAAAAAAAAATAATAATACGCAAGGAGGCTATTTTGTTGTACTTAAGCCCTACTAATTCGTATCATCAAATTGCAATGGAGCCAAGTCCGATCGAGATTATTCTTGAACACCTGGCTCAAGCGGCCTCTTATTTTACAAGAAGAATATTATATTTTACATGAATTATATTAATATGTTGTAGCCAAACATAAATTTATTTTTATAAAAAATAATTAGTCAATCAATGATATATAATTTAATATTTATATTTTGAGAACTCAATGAAGCTAAAGGTTAAGTTAGCTCTAGCCTTAAATCAATTTATTTGCTAATCAGGTGAGTCAACTGCAAGTTGGCTGGCAAACAGCTCCCATGTTCTACAGCCTAACAGGATTAACATGGTATTATCAATTGATTAATTAATTAATAATGTGGAAAATGATTTAATTTTCGCATCGGGACGGTTGGAACATGGAAGTGAGAGGGACGGGGATCTCCCTTGGTGATGGAAGAAGATCTTCTCCACCTTCCCTTCCCATTCTTTGGTTCTCAAATTAGCTCGGATCCCACCCAATGCCCATCCATCGAATAAATTTAATTAGAAAAGGGTGGCAGTATCCACATGGATACGATGACGCAATAATAATAAGGCTGGATGGGGATTGGTATCGATGATGATGATGCCGAGAGGCCCTTTGGCTTTTTCGATGATCGCAGGTCGGTCAACCCGCAGACTTTTCCCCTCCCCTCTCTCTAAAGCGGCAATTTATAACGGGATCGGGTTGTATCTTTCGCCCGAAATAATGATCGATCCTGTACAGATCTCAAATCACTCGTAACTCTTGCCTCCACAGATCTTGAAGCGGAAACTGGGCGATCCAACGGTGCATGCGCGCGAAGGATGGTGAATCCTTCTTTCGTGGGAATGATACATCCCTTGCCATTTATAATCCATATCTCCGGCTGCCCCCGTCCGGGTCCGTCAGGGATATCCTCGGGTGAGAATTTGGATGGCAAATCCCAAGTGGGGCCACTGTGCTGAATAGAGGGAAAATCTGTGGGCATAAAATCAACGGTCGATTTGGTGTCATTCCCTCTGGTCTCGGTTCTCCCGCAACTCAGATTCTCGGTGGGACGCTGGAGATTTGCTTCTTTTATTCGCTGCCTTTCTTCCTTTTATTCTCGTCTTATCGTCATGCTGGGGTGGGGAATTCCATAAGACCTTGGATGGTAGAGAAGGAGAAGGCTGCTGGATCTTTCATTTCTTCTCCCAGAGGTTATATCTTTCTTCCGCACTACTAGTTGCCTTCTTCCGTGTCTATTATTCCGGATAGAGGGTGGGATAATGATGTCGTTGGCGAGAGAGGGTAATCAAGCGGGGAGGGAGCTCCACGTTCTGGCGGTCGACGATAGCTCCGTCGACCTCGCGGTGATCGCCAGGCTTCTTAGGAGCTCTAAACACAGAGGTATTGTTATAGTCTCCGTTTCATGTTTTAAAAATTATGCTTCTAAATTTATCTCCAAGAAATTTGGATGTATCTTTGGGTGATGTTTAAAGAACTCATGGAATAAATTTGGATCTGGCAGTGACGACTGTGGACAGTGGCAAAAGAGCATTGGAGCTCTTAGACGTGGTATGTTTATTATTTCATAATTCTGTTGTATTATTACGGATTATTGTTGTTTTTTTGTTATGACAACCCCATGATAGAATAATGAGGAAAGATTATTTTTATTTTTATTTTATTGTATTTTATTTTATTTGAAGGGAAAGGGAGGTAACAGAGAGTTACCCCCAAATTTATTTCATAATAAGAAACTGATGAAAGATTATTTTTAAGCTTATACTCTGTATTTTTTTATTTATTTATAATTGGTGGCAGGAGCCAAATGTTAATATGATAATTACGGATTACTGGATGCCGGAAATGACAGGTTATGATCTCCTCAAAAAGATTAAGGTTGGAATCGTCGGCCCCTTTTTCTTTTCTTCTTCTCTCTTTTATGTGTGGGGGGGGGGGGGAAGAAAATAATGAGGATGTTATTTTGGACTGTATACGTTTCATATTTACCTTGTTGCCATGGGAACTCTTTGGGTGTAGGAATCCTCTACGCTGAAGGAAATCCCAGTGGTTATCATGTCATCCGAGAACGTTCCAAATAGGATCAGCCGGTATGGCCTTTTAACACGTTTCTTAAAGCATACAAGGGCAATTATGTCTTTTGATATTTAGATTAATTTCTTTTATTTTAATTCTGGGGCCAGGTGTTTGGAGGAGGGAGCAGAGGATTTTCTGCTCAAGCCTGTCCGGCCGTCGGATGTGTCCCGGGTTTGCAGTCGTGTGATGTGGTGATGATGGTTTGATCCATGGCCTGGGTGTTGAGGATGATTGGATGGATAAATCCCTCATTTTTGCCCCCTTTTTTAAATTGTTCCTTCGAACATCAGCTTCTTCCCCTTTTTCTTCAGATGATAGAGGGGTTAAGACAGCTAAAGGCAGAAAAGAGGGCATGTTCACCTTTTTCTTTCTGTTTTTTCTTTTTTCTTTTTTCTTTTTCTTAGCGTAAGAAATGAAATAGTTACTAGATATTATTGTTATAGTTATTTGGTTCTATTTTCATATCGAATATCCTTGTGGTATTTGTCTTCATGTAAAGGTGAATTTTTCTTTTTTTTCTCTTATATATTGGTTAATGATAGGAAGTGATCTTTGATTCATTGGTATATTTTGAAACATTAGCACTGATCTTGTGAAATGCTTGTATAAAACAGTAACATTTTTCGCCTTTGATCTTGAGATATTTTTAAATTAATATGTGATACCTTGACTCATTTTGCTTGTTAGATGCTTAATGCCTTATAATTTTCTTTGATTACAATGCATATGCACCAATAATGAATGCTAGTTGCTGCTATATGATTGCATGATATAGGAGACTAACTCCCTACTCTAGGAATTTAGTGGTAAAGCAAATTACTTCGCTAAAGTCCACTGTTTTGTTGAGGTAAGTCTCGTTGAGAATCTTGAGATCATGGCTAAATTCCAAACCAATTAGAAGGCGTGCGACACATGTTACGTGATAGCAAGTGTGTGATCAAAACTTTCTATGGGAACCTAAAAGATTTCCCATCTAGAAGGTCCATTTGGTCATGGTTTCTTATTGTTGATTTGATGATGACCAAATCTATGGAGATCTTCCGTAGAGCAAGAGCAGCCGCTATTGGGGCCCAGCTTAACCGTCTTGTGATTTGTGTGTAGGCTGGACCTTAACAAATGGGGCTCAGCCTCCAAAGTGGTCTCTGTCTTCCAAGCCAGAGGCCTTCATGTCTTGGTCTTCTCCTTTGTGGAAGGGAGACCTTGGAGCTTCCATGGACCCCATGACTTTAAGGATCTCCCCCACCATTTCTCACGGCGGGTGCTTGGCAGGGTCACTTTAAAGTAGAGAAGTGCGATGATAAACTTTGCATGGTTTTAGTTCTTTGGATGGATTTTGTAGCCACGGGACCATTACAAGGTGTTGTAGGTGCGATGGTTTCATAGTATTCACAGAGAAAGCTGTCATGTTCTTGCCGTCGCGATAACTGAATGGATTATACGAGGGATCGTCTCATCGTGTGGAATTCAACTTTCAAAAAAGAAGCTTAGATTGTACCCAAAAAATTTTAAAAAAAAAAATGAAGCTTAGAAATTTCTTCTTTCTTCTTCTTAAACTGTCATCCTTACAAATTTCCTTTTACATAACTTCGCAGTTGGGCGAGGTGGGTTTCGTCGAGTCCGGCATGGAACTGTTCAATCGAAAGGGAGCAAAGCATGAGAATTCTATTTTAATTTTTCTTTTGAGGATAAGCTAATTGTATTTAGGAGATAATGGACAACACAAGCACGAGACATAACCTAACATTTTTTTGGTTAATTCCAAACATCCTTTTATGCCTTCTACTAATTTAATCAACATTTTGCAAACTTAAACAATATTCACTTTTCTTTAACAATAATGAAATGAATTTGCACCTGGTAATTAATGGTCCCTCTATAACCCCCTGATGGATTTGTCTCTTGATTTTCCCTTTTTCTTTTATCCGTGACAAGATGGATAAAGTATTCTTATGTGAATGTGGATAAGGGTGAAATATAGGTTGAATCTGTGGGTTTGTGTCTGTAAAAACCAAGATGTTTTTATGTTAACGTAGATACATTCCCAAAATCTGTACCAAATAATTTATAACCAATATGAAATATAATCCATGCAAGGCTAGTTTGAGAGCAAAATTCTCAAAGTGCCCTTCCATGATAAAGGATCTTCTGCTGTTTTTTTGACCATTTTAAATATGATTGTACTTTAATTTGGTGCTGCAATCTTTGGGACACTGTACATTAGAGACAGCACCATGTTGTGCTAACCAAAGAAAGCTCTGAATCAAGTTGAAAAGGGAAAATCTATTCCAAAACCATTAATTTTGTATGACTTGGATATGTCGTATGCAAAAATTTGAATATGCCGAATTTTGGAGGAAACCCAATTTTGGCTTCACTTATTTGTTATTCTAGCAAATAGACACCTACAAGGCATGTTTAACTAAAACAAGATAATAAATTATTTATTATATATTTATTTTATTTTTATGTAAAATAAAATTTATGATTTCTATTGCAATCTTATACATTTCTGCTATATGCTGACGGTGTTGGATCAATGCATCTCCACCCTTATATCTCCACCTATCCTCTCTACTTGAAAATTCTGAATAATTTTGTCTTACTTTATTGTCATGCAACTCCAAGCCATTCCCTCTTCCTTTCTCTTTGAACAACGTGCTGTAAGCAAATTACCGGTGTCCATGTCTTCCATGTACATAAGAAAGCCAACTTGGTCTCCATGTCTCCTATATACACAAAAAGGTAAGCTAGCCCATTGGTTGGCTCTGTACAAATTGGAATAGCATTGATCAAGGTATATTACCATCATACCCATTATTTTTAACCAAGGTTCGCATCTACTTACCGCCCATATTGGTTATACTGTATCATATGAGTACTAAATTTGTATTTGGTATAGGGGTGTATTGAGCATCGTCGAACCCATACCCTATTGATTGAACGATTGCACCAATATTATACCCATATAATACTTATGTTATTTGGTATAACTTGAACTATAAGAAAAGTTTGGCTTGCTTGTTGGACCTATAACTAATATCTCCAAACCATTTTTGGGCTACATCTCGAAAGAATTCAAGTAGTCTTTTTTTCATAACTAACTAGCATAAAAGCCATGCCGTGCATGGGGTACTTTCATTTAATTTAGAAAACAAACCATTGCTAAAATATTATTTTTATTAACTATATAGTTATTTAGAAATCAAAATATTTTTAATATAAAATATTTATTTTATTGCAAAATACTTTTATTAATTTTAATAAAATATAATGTTGTTAATACATTAATATATTATTAAACATTATTAATCTTTTAACAATATCATTAGTAAAAAAATAATATTATTTTTACTAAAATATATTATTTTATTAGAATAATTTTAGTATTATTAGTGTTATTAATATTACTAATTTTATTATTTTTGCTAAATAGTATTAGTTTCAATTAATGTATTGAAATATTGTTGATATTTACTAATATCTATGTTGGGGGTAAATCTCGCTTCCGTCGAAGTTCGGTCTGGTGCACAGCCAAATGTAACTTGTAATCGTAGAAGAGCTTCAATCGCGAATTCTTTCTTCCGAATTTCTTCAGCAGTCGAATCTTTTTCGGACTTCTCCAACGGTCGAACTTCTTCCGGACTTCTCTAACGGTTGAACTTCTTTCGGAACCCTCCGATGGTCGAACTTCTTCCGAACTTTTCAACAGTCGAACTTCTTCTGGACTTCGCCTTCAGTCGGATTCCTCCATCAGACGAATTTTTCCTCAGGTCTCTCCTATAGTTGATCTACATGCAGATTCCTCCAACAGATCTGCTTCCGGATTCCCCTAGTGGATCCACTTTCAGACATCTTCAGCAGACTTTCTACAAGATTTCTCTAGTCGCAGAGCTTCTGAACCCCTTTCGATCGAGCTTTTAGCGGTCGTCCAAAAAGGTCTCATCGCCTATACGAATCTGGCTCCATACACAGCATGAACAAACTCACGCACAGACTACCTTAGAGGAGCCCAAACTACTTTGGAATTGATATAACTTAAAGTTCATCACCAACTGACGTCTACTTCTCCGAACTTCAACTATTAAATCCTAACGGACTGGCACGTCATGACAACAGACACTATCCTCTATAACAAACCCCACGTGACCCTAAGCGGTCCACTATCAAACGGTTATGGCTATTGTTATTAGTTTATTATGGGCTCCGTCTATAAAAGAGATCCTCTAGATACATTTTTTGTGAGCTTTCTTCTCCTTCTCAATACTCTATTACTTTCTTTCCTAAGTACTCTATTTCTGTTGGCCGGAAGAGCTGACTTGATCATCGAAGGATTCTGTCGGAGCCACCACCCTCGACTCCGATTAGGACTTATCTTGCAGGTCCTTGGCGGTGACCTCATCTTCTCCAGCTCCAGCAAATTCCAACGTCCAACGATTTTTTAGACCAACAGGATTGATGCTAGAGGAAGGGCTCATTTGAACCCTTATTCAAAAAGGAGTACCCGATCAATTTTGATCCTCTTCTTCTCTTAATCCTTTGATATCCATCAAGATCCGTCTCTATTCAATCTTTTCAGCTCAGAAATATCTCCAAAGAAGACAACCATCCGACGATCCGCTGCTTCTACTGCTAGATCTGAGCTAGATCCATCCATTTCTGCTCCATCACCAGCACTTCAACCTCCTCTGTCCACGGTCATGATGAATCCGGAGCAGTTCAACCTGCTGATACAACAGGTTTGAGGTCTTACTGAAATGGTGCAGACCATGCAGCAACCCCCGATGGCAGTTCCATCAAAAAATCTCCCATCGAGGTGCCAATAATCGATCCCAAGGAGGCATACTTGGGTTAGCAGACCCGTCACTTATGAGAAGAAAAAATAGAGAGCTGAAGAATCTTGTTCTAATCATGATTCCTCTTCAGAAGAAATCTTTTCCATCTACAGTCGGAAACCTTCTAGAATATACGATCGAGATGATGTTCTCGATCAAAAATTATAAAAAATAAACTGACAGATTGAGGAACTCTGCCATGTCACCTCGGCTCACTATGATGATATCTACACTGATCCCTCATTCTCTACTTGAATTATGCAAGAGTCTGTCCCACCAAACTTCAAGCTTTCCTAATTCAAAAGCTACGATGGGACCTCTGATTCGATCGATCATCTAGAGGCCTTTCAGACCATGATGCTGCTCCATGGTGCGCTAGACACCATCTTGTGTCGAGCTTTTCCATCTATCTTGAAGGAAGTAATAAAAAGTTGGTACTCGGCACTGAAGTCGGAGACAATCTTCTCTTTCGACTAGATGAGCCATTAGTTTATGGCTCATTTTGTCAGTAGCCGACATCCCAAGTGAGGTTCGAACTCTCTCATCAACATCAAGCAGAGGAAGAGTCGATTCGAACTTACATCAACCGCTTCAACGCTACTGCACTAGAGGTCTGAAATTTGGACCAGTCGGTTGCCATAGCCGCGCTTAAGGGCGGCCTTCAGAAGAATGATCTGTTGTTCTCCCTGGAGAAGAAGTATTCCATGGATTTTACTGATTTGCTAGCTCGGACTGAAGATTATGCCTGAGCTGAGGAGGCCTTCAAGTTGAAGGACGAGGAAGCCATGGGAGAACGGCAGGTGGGCGAATCTAGTAAGCCCGTAGTTGAAAAAAAGTCGAACGAAGTTCGACCGCGCTCCTGGACTCTCTTCGAGCACAAGCAAGCCCAAACTCCTCCTTGAGCTCGTCGTCAAAGAAATCCTGATAGAAGAATGCGAAGAGGTTCTCTTCCTAGAAGATTCCATAACTATATCTCCCTTAATGCTCCAAAAATATAAGTACTGATTGAGATCAAGAAGTAGCTGCCAAGGTTGGAGAGGATGCACACTCATCCTGACAAGCGCAATTCTAATAAATACTGCCTCTACCATCATGATCATGGTTACGATACTGAAGAGTGTATTCAGCTTCAGGATGAGATCGAAGAGCTCATCAAGCGAGGTCGGTTTGGCCGATTTCTGCGACGTCGGTCCGAAGAAAGAGAAGATTGGCTAAGGGCGCTACCCCAATCCGAACCATCAAGAAGAAAAGAGCAGCAGAAAGATCGGCCACCTCTCGACATCATCAATACAATTTTTGGGGGACTTCGATGAGAGGAGGCCAGCGGATCTGAAGGATCGGTGAAGAGATAGAGAACTGAAGAACCTATAGCCTTCACTGAAGCAAATGCTCAAGGAGTTCAGTTCCTACATAACGATGCGGTTGTAATCTCTCTAAACATTACTAACTATGATGTTTGCCGCATCCTTATTAATAATGAAAGTTCGATCAATATTTTATTTTATGATATTTTTTCTAAAATATCTATACCTAATGGTCGACTTGGACCGATGAATTCTCCATTGGTAGGCTTCACTGATGACGCAGTACCAGTTAAAGGTATAATAACTTTAGTTGTGGCTGTAGGATAATATCTAAGACAGTCTAGGACATGAGTGGATTTTCTGATGGTAAAAGCTCCATTGGCTTATAACGTGATCCTTAATCGATCTGGTCTAAATGCACTTCGAGTAGTAGTATCGATATATTACTTGAAAATGAAGTTCTTAACAAGCTATGGGATCGAAGAGATCAGAGAAGATCAAACCCTGATGAAGCATTGCTATTCAATTGCCTCGCAGAGGGGCGGGCGGCCAGATCCTTGTTCGATTGATGAGTTGGACGTCCGCAATGATCTGATGGAAGAGCAGGGTGAGCCTATGAAAGACCTTATTTCCATCCCACTAAATGATGGAAATGCGGAGCACACGGTGCAGATCGGCTCCAACCTAGTAGAAGAAATACGAGAGTAGCTTGTCGAATTTTCGTGGAGGAATGCAGATGTTTTGCTTGGATTCCTGATGACATGCCTGAAATAGATGTAGAGGTCATAGAACATCGCCTAGCTGTCGACCCTAAACATCGATCAGTAAAAGAAAAGATGCGCAGTCATGCTCCAGAGAGGTAGAAAGCAATTACAGAGGAAGTTCACAAGCTCCTCAAGGCCGGATTCATCCGAGAGGTCAACCATCCGAATTATGTTTCCAACGTCGTACTTGTCAAAAAGGCGAACGGCAAGTGGAGGATGTGTATAGACTTCAAAAAGCTGAACAAAGCTTGTCCAAAAGATAGCTATCCCTATCCAAGATTGATCAACTAGTGGATGCGACCTCGGGCCATGAGCTCCTCATCTTCATGGATGTCTTTTTCGGTTATAACTAAATTTGGATGGCACTAGAGGATAAGGAGAAGACAACTTTTATCACCGACCGTGATCTTTACTATTATAGGGTTATACCTTTTGGACTCAAAAATGCAGGGGCAACATATCAGAGCCTGGTTAATAAAATTTTCAAGGAGCAGATCGACCGTAACATTGAGGTATAGGTAGACGACATGCTTGTCAAGAGTCGAGCTTCAATAAATCATATTGCCAATCTTAAAGAGACCTTCAGCATTCTCAGAAAATATAAGATGAAGCTAAACCCAACCAAGGGTGCCTTCGGTGTGACTTCAGAGAAGTTTTTGAGATTCATGGTATCGAGGCATGGAATCGAAGCAAATTTGAAAAAGATTCGAGCCATTCAAGAGATGGCTGCTCCAAAATTAATTAAAAAAGTTCAGCACCTGACTGAAAAGGTGGCAGCCCTAAATCGCTTCATCTTGAGGTTGGTCGAGTGATGTATGCCTTTTTTTCAAGTCTTAAAGCAGCCAAAGAATTTTTGCTGGACTATCGAATGTCAACAAGTTTTTAAAGAGCTCAAGAACTATATCTGCACACCTCCTCTATTAGAAAAGTCTGAACCCATAGAGGAATTATTTTTGTACCTGATGGTCTCCTCAGCGGCCCTTGCGACAGTCCTAGTCAAAGAAGAGGCGAAAATACAATGACCGATCTACTACATAAGTCGAGTCTTGAGGAACGTCGAGACCAGGTATACTAGGATAGAAAAACTAACTTATGCTCTACTCATTGCAACCCAAAGGCTCCGATCTTATTTTCAGGGGTATACCATAACTTTTTTTATTGATCAACCAATTAAAGCAGTCCTTCATCGAATAGATGTCTTTGGAAGAATCGCAAAGTGGACAATCAAACTTACAAAATTTGATATCAACTTTTAGCCTCGGCCATCAGTCAAAGCCCAGATATTAGCAAATTTTATAATGGAATGCACCATTTCAGATGAAGCCGAGCTTGAACAAAATGAAACTAGTATTCTATGGTTATAGCTGGGCTCTCCTGAAGAGAGAGCCGACCTTCCTGAATATTTTTGAATCTTATATGTGGATGGCTTATCTAATATTTTTGGTGCGGGCGTAGGGCTGATCTTAGTTAACCCAGAAGAAGTCATCGTCGAATATACACCGTACTTTGAATTTTCTGTGACTAATAATGGGGTCGAATATGAAGCTCTAATCGCAGGATTAAAGATAGCTAAAGAGTTAGGAGTAGATCGACTCCAAGTTTATAGTGATTTTCAATTGATGGTCGGATAGGTTAGCGGTAGTTATGAAGCTCGGAAGGAAAGCATGATAAAATATCTTGAGAAAGTGAATAACTTGACTCTGGCCTTCAATAGTTTTAGTATTCAATAAATTCTAAGAGCAGAAAATACCAGAGCCAATCTTCTCTCTAAGTTGGCCACTTTAGCCCCAATTGAACAACCCAAGAAAGTATTTTTTGCAGTTCTGAAATGCCTAAGTTCGGAGGAGTCGTAGTCCATTATGCAAGTCGAGCATGAGTCAAGCTGGATTGACCCATTGATTGCTTACCTCAAGGATGAAGCTTTTCCTCGTGATCCGAAAGAAGCTCGAAAACTTAGAAATCAAGCCTCCTGGTATGTCTTATACGAAGGCAAGCTGTACAAAGATCGTATTTTCTACTGCTCTTGAGATATCTCCGACCTTCAAAAGCTAATTTTATATTATAAAAAGTACATGAAGGAATCTGCAAGAGTCATATAGGGGCCAGATCCTTATCACATAGACTACTTCGGTAAGATTACTATTGATTGACCTAATACCATGATTCTATTGAGTATGTCAAAAAATGTGATCGCTGTCAGAGAAATGTAAACATCCAAAGACAGCCAACTTTCGAACTTGCACCCCTGAGCGTCCCATGGCCGTTTGCTCAGGGAGGAGATAAGATCTTCCCTGAGCTTCGACCTCGGTTGTAGAAGATGAGATCTCTTCCAAGCTTCAATCTCAGCTGCAGGAGATAAGATCTCCTCCGAGCTTGAACCTCGGCTGCAGGAGATAAGATCTCCCTCGAGCTAACCTCGGCTGTAGGAGATAAGATCTCCTCCGAGCTTCAACCTCGACTGCAGGAGATAAGATCTTTTTCAAGTCAATTTCGACTGCAGGAGATAAGATCTTCTTCGAGCTTCGACCTCGACTGCAGGAGATAAGATCTCCCCCGAGCCAACCTCGACTGCAGAAGATAAGATCTCCTCCGAACTTCAACCTCGATTGCAGGAGATAAGATCTCCTTCGAGCCAACCTTGGCTATAGGAGATAAAATCTTCTCCGAACCAACCTTGACTGCAAGAGATAAGATCTCCGAGCTTCAACCTCGACTGCAGGAGATAAGATCTCCTCCGAGCCTCGAACTCGACTACAAGAGATAAGATCTCCTCCGAGCTTCGATCTTGGTTGCAGGAGATAAGATCTCCCCCAAGCTTCAACCTCGACTGCAGGAGATAAGATCTCCTCTGAGCTTCGATCTCGGCTACAGAAAATAAAAATTTTCTCCGAGCTTCGACCTCGATTATAGGAGATAAGATCTTCCCTGAGCTTTCATCTCAGCTGTAGGAGATAAGATCTCCTTCCGAGCCAACCTCGGCTAGAGATAAGATCTCTCTCGAGCGATCGAGCCAATCTCGGCTATAGGAGATAAGATCTCTCTCGAGCTTCAATCTTGGCTAGAGATAAGATCTCTTCCGAGCGTCCGAGTCAACCTCGGCTAGAGATAAGATCTCTTCTGAGCGATCGAGTCAACCTCGACTAGAGATAAGATCTCTTTCGAGCGCCCGAGTCAACCTCGACTAGAGATAAGATCTCTCGCGAGCGATCGAGTCAACCTCAGCTAGAGATAAGATCTCTTCCGAGCGATCGAGTCAACCTCAACTGCAGAAGATAAGGTCCTCCCAAGTGCCCGAGTCAACCTCGATTAGAGATAAGATCTCTTCTGAGCGATCGAGCCAACCTCGACTGTAGGAGACGAGATCTCCTTCAACTTTGGCTGAAAGTGAGATCCCCCCGAGCTTTAACCTGAACTGGTGCAGAGTCCTGAAGAGAACTTCAACAGTCGCCTTTTCTGCACTCTCTTTCTTCGAGTTTCGAACTCGAAAGTGAAAAAAACTATTATTGGGGATAAACCCTGCTCCTGCCAAAGTTCAGTCTGATGCTCAGCTTAATACAATCGATAGCCATAGAAGAGCTTCAGCAGTCAAGTCTTAGTCGAATTCCTTCAACCGACCAAACTTCCTAGCAGTCAAGTCCTAGCCGAACTTTTTTAGTTGATCGAACTCCTCGATGGTTGAGCTTCAGTCGAACTCCTCAGCGGTCGAGTCTTAGCCAAATTTCTTCAGCCGATCGAACTCCTCTATGGCCAAGCCCCGATCGAATTTTTCAGCGGTCGAGCTTCAATCGAATTTCTCAGCAGTCGAGCTTCAGTCTTCTTAGCGATCGAGCTTCGGTCGGATTCTTACGGAAGCCAAACTCCTTCCGAGCTTCTCCTCCAGTCGGACGCCCATGAGAGCCGAACTTCCTCCACGCTCCTTCGACCGAACTTCTACAGAAGCCAAACCCTTGCCGAACTTCTCCTTCGGTTGAACTCCTCCTTAGGAGTTTGAGCTTCTCCGAAATGGATATATGCCGAGATTCTTCACCAACCTACGTCTGCTTTCTCGGAGCTACGGTTATTAAATCTCAACGAATGATCGCCATCAGTCTGCCACGGGCAATGCTACCGGATGGTATGGTCATCACCACCAGTCTGACGGTATCTTTTCCTCTATAATTAGTCCCATACGGCCCACGATCGGACGATATGGCCGCCACTACCAGCCTGACAACACCACTCTCTCCGTATCGAACCTCATGCAACCTAGAGTGATCCGCTACCAGACGGTATGGTCGTCACCCTCATTCAAGCTCCGTCTATAAAAAGGGACCTTCCAGATATGCTTTCTGGAGGCTCTAAGCTCTCCTCTCCCCTCTAAGGCTCTAAGCTCTCCTCTCCCCTCTAAAACTCTAATCTCTCTTCTTTCCTCTAAAGCTCTAAGTTCACTTTTCATTTCTGAGCACTCCATTTCTGTTGGCCAGAAGAGCTGACTTGATCGTCAAAGGATCCTATCGGAGCCACCACCATCCACTCCGAACGAAACTTTATTTTGTAGGTCACCAATGGCGACCTTATCCTCCTCAACTCCAGCTCAATCCGGCGTCAACCAGATTTTGCACCGACATCGGGTATACCCGAAATCCTCTTCCTACTTTTTCGATCAAAAACCCGCTGATCTCCAATCAAGCAAAAAAAAAAAAATCAATCTTTGTGGAAAAAATCTTACCTTAATCAAGTGGGAGGCCGAAGGCTTGGAGTGGCTGAACAGAGAACCTTAGATGATGGTTAGGATTTTATGACTTTATCTTATTGAAGCTGTGGACACCATCGACCATCCTTCTCTCCTCCTCCTTCACCACCTAGCTAGCAATCCTTTGAACCTCTAGAAATACCTCCAGTTGAAGAGGATGATACTCGATCCAACGAAATCCGATCCTACTTTCTCTCTGCCATTAGCATCCTCCTCATCCACCACCTAGCCCTCATCATCACCAACAACTCTGATCACAACATCACTCCTTTGCTACTGGCACCCTCCTTGTCTACAGGCCTTGAGTGTTAAGGTAGGGGCGCGGGGAAATGAGGAACCAAGCCAGGTGGGTTGCATTTAAATGCAAGAGAGGGAGAGAGATGTTATGTTTATTTAAATAAGAGAGATTATCAGAATGGGTTCGGGATAGGATATATCATTATCCATATCTAATTCAAATACATTTTGGATATTTTTTTAGAATTCATACATACCCCATCTTTTACTCAAATTGGATAAAATTCACCCCATTAAGATCGGAGGATCGGATACCTAAGAATTCAAAAAAAATGCCACCCCTACCAAACACCTTTTAAGTCCTTGCTTGAGTTAATGCTCCACTCATCCAAGCAATCCCCACCTCCTCTCATCTTCTTTCATCCAATTTTGTCTACGTTCATTGAAATATTCAATGAGTGTCCATTTTCAATGTTCTTAAATCTATTGGTTATCAGCTCTTTAAAAAGTTGTTTTCTAAAATTGTGCATCAAGTATGTTCATTTTCTTGAATTGTATTAAAGAAGTTTTATTTGAATGGAAACTCAAGTCTAAGTTAGCTTTATTTAAAAAATTATAATAATTTTGTATAGATTACTAATCATTATATATTTAGTTATAAAATACTTGCAAAATGCTTGATCCAGATTGTAAAGCCGACTTCATCCGGTCCTAATCAACTCGGGTCCGGGAATGTTTGACCTTGACCTGGTCTGCATGGCTGGTTGGATTTTTTTTTTATTATTATTTTAATGCGTCGAACCCAGCCAACCCAGTTCAATCGGTCAATGAAGCAGGCATGTGATGTGTGCAAAATCATGAGCCAAAACTAACTAAGGCAGGTCTACATAAAGCATGCCATGATCAGCATCCAGCACATTTAGAACCCTAATAATCGTTCACATGGGCGTGCGTCCATATGGAGTAGCTAAGATGTGCAAATATTGGAAGAAACAAACACCAATGGATGCCGTGCAAGATAAAGCCAAAGTGACTAACCATTTTCCAGAGATGGTGGTTACCGAGGCCCTCTAAAACTTGATGAGGCAAGCTGCTTCCATTATGAAGTACGCTCCCGCGCTGGTTCAATTCAAATCAAGCACGGTCGGTATATTCTGCTCAGGAGCATGCACGAAACGGTAGAAAAATTATTTTTTACCCTTACTTTTGCCATCTAGTAGGGATATGTTCAGGGTGCGATCTAAATTATTTAGCAAAAAGAGGATTATTGGATTCCTAATCTGAATCATAGACATGATTTCATCTTATTCCAACGTAGACCTGGATATTTGGGTTAGACATAGATCATGCTCGACCCTTGCATGGCTTGAATGGCAAATTGGATTTTTTGTTAATCTACCTACCCAACTTAATCTGATCAAGCAATGGATTAGGTATAGTCCAAATCTAACACGCCCAGTCCTGAAAATAGATCAAGCAATGGATTAGGTGTCTTAGGGTCATTATTCTCTTCTCCATCTTCATTTTTTATCTCCTTAATGCAATTGCTTCCCCATGACCGTTAAAATAGATCCGTTCACACATTTTGAATCTACATTTCGATAACCTCAATATCTTTCTAACAAAACCTTACTTCCAAAGACAATAAGTTTCATAACGAGAGAGATGCTAATACAATAATGTCCTCTCTTTTGCATTGAACTATTAGTCCTAGTGTTAAACTAGTTCTACATACAAATTTTATAGCAGAGTCCTGAATTCTTAACACCGAAGCATTGCACCATGATACTAAAGTAATTCAATATATCAATAACGTGTTTGTGACGATGCTCACATAGCCAGGACTAACTATGGATCTTTAAAAATGACGACATAATAATGTGAAATTTTTGAGGGCATTATGGTCTTGGATATGAAAATTTTGTAGGATAACATGTTCATTTCAAAAAACACCATATAACATGAGCACCATACAATGGGTTATCTCAAACCACTTCAACATCTATACCCAACAAATTATTAATTCTAAGTGAAAAAGACAGCAGGATCAGACGTATGGGCGGTCATGTAAAGATAAACCAGCCATGCCTTACTAGTTATCCAACTGTGAGGCTTTTCCATTTGATGAAAATTAACCAAGAAAATTGAAAATTCTTGTGATAATTAAATTAAAATTTTCTGATATTCTTTTGATCTGAAAGCGACAAGTTTATGAGACATCCTATTCGAATAAGTTGTTTCAACACTTTTCTCCAAAGGGTTATTGCAACTATGTTTTCCTTCGTTTCATAAGCAGTAGTTCGATAACCCCATTATCCTTCTCACAATACCTTACTCTCAATGAAATTAAGTTTCATAAGCAAGAGAGATACTAATACAATATTGTCCTCTCTTTTGCACTGAAGTATTAGTCTTACTGTTGAATTAGTTCTATATACAAATTTCATAACAGAGCCCTAAATACTTAACACCGAAGCATTGCGCTATGATTATATCCAATTGATACTAAAGTAATTCAATATATCAATAATGTGTTTGTCAAATTTTCACGTGCAACAATGAAGTAGCATTAAATATCACATGTATGCACTTATGGGACCGCCAAGAAGCTGCAAAGTGAAGATATGTAATTGAAGTGGTGAGACGAGAAAAATAAATAACGGATCTTGAGGAGAATTGGAATCACAATAAGAGAATATTTGGAAAGGATAGGACTGGCCCAAATTCTATAGGATTTAGAAATCCTATGTATTAAAATCTCATTTTCTTTCCTAGCCACTATTTAGGGGATTGAATTATAGAATAAAAGATCAATAGGAAGTGGCTATTTCTATAAAAAAAAAAAAAAAAATTATGACCTCCAAAGGTATCATTATTTTTATTTTCCTACGATAATTAGGCTTCCCACCCCCATCATATCAATGCATGATCTCCTTCCTCTTGTCTGCCTTCTCCCCCTTTTCAACTGCCCCTGTACTTCCATGCCCCCTCCACCTCCTTCTCTCCCTTCCTCATGCCCTCCGCCTCCTCACCGTCTTCACCGGCCACCATGAGGGTCCCCTCAACACCACTCTCACCCTCAATCTTCTTGTCACTGTCCTCTACCGCTCACACCTTCACATCTCACATATAATCCCATATGTTTAAGAAAAAGTTCCAATTGAAACCTAAGAAACCATCTGATCTCCCCTAAGTTCTCTCATTCCCCACGGATCTCCAAAAAGGAGAATGAAATGAAAGAAAAAGGTGCAAAAAGAAAAAAGAAAAAATGATCAATTTCTATGATAAAAGATCTAAACTTTTATTTTTTTTTCTTTTTTTTGTTTTTCTTGATTTTTTTCTATGATTTTTCTTGCTTTTTCCTCTATTTTTTTTACATCCTCAGAAGTCTTTCCGCCCATAATTTCAACCAAATATATAGTAATTGCTCAAACTTTGTAATAGCTTTAGAACTAAATAGTACACCAAAAGCTTTAAAGAGATCGTATGTACTAAAGAAAGAGAGAAGATCATATTAATCATTATTTTAAAATCCAAACTATCGCAGAACTAATGCATTTCCTTAGATCTTTCCATCCAAACCTTCAACCAAATATCAGAAAAGAATTACTAATTACTCAAATTTTGTAATAGCTTTGGAACTAAATGGTGCACCAAAAGCTTTAAAGGGATAACATGAACCATCCATATTAAATATATTATCTACTGTTTGATTCGTAAAATTATTAAAAAAAAAATTCAATCAATTTTTTGTCCTCATGATTGGCTAAATCTTCAAAAAAAAAAAAAATATCAATATCTCAGATAGTATGTCCAAGGGGATAGCGATATATTCCTCCAAAACTTATGCCCCCTACAAGACTTAGTGGAAGAAATCTAGAAATCTTGGATTTCTATCCGCAAAAAAAAAAAAAAAATCTAAAGGGTTTTTTTTTTTTTTTTGGTCAGTCTTTTACGTTGGACTTTTTAAATGTTAAATTGCGATAAGATCGTTGAACCGAGATATCTCATGGAATCTACAAAATTTTGAAAAAAGTGCGAGAAATCAAGTATAAAAATACAAAATATTATTCACCTGCTTCCACTATTCCACGTTCCAACACGACCAGGCGTCATTATCTATGACACTTGTGGGTGTACCTGCAGCGCGCAGGCAAAACTGAAGTAATATGCTGAACTTATTCCACCAAGAGAACAAAAAAAGCTCAATAACAACGGAGAGGTGGTGCGAATTATTTAACACTTCGGTGCCAATTATTTAACACGTAGAAGGATGCGACGTGCTATGGACCAAAAGTTTGAACGATTATCACCTGATAATATGAAGAAGACCTGGATGTCCCATTGGTTTATTGGTATAACAGGCTGTTTCTTCGGCCACCTTTGCTTGACACAAATTGGGGATGATAATGGGTGTCATATTCGCATCGAACCTATTCCCCATTTTGGTAAACCATTTGAACATGGGAATGGACATCAGATTCCCAAAAACATAGTCAAATCCAATAATGGGTATGTAGCCGAATAACAATAAAAAAATTTCATGTGTTACATGTTTTATAATAATTTATTTTCTATTATATGCACGACATATTATTAATATAGTATTTTATATTGATATTATGTTATTGTAGAGAACGAGGATCAATAAGCCAACGGCAAAATAGTTTGGGAAAATAATAGATATGATTCTAACTCATATTATGTTATTAACATATTTTAATATTAATATTATATATTATATATTATATTAAAGCATGGCAGATTATATACTATATTATCAATGATATTATTATCGTATCATGTCATATTATATCATATTGCATATGTAATATTCAATTAGATTCTTATATTACAAATTCTTATAACTATTTAATTATTAAATATATTTTATTATTATAATATCATATTTATGCTATCAAATTTTTTATAGACTACTTATATTTGTATTACTTTAATCATAATAATATTAATTTTAGCATTTATACATATCTTCGTTTTTTTTATTCGTAATTAAATTAGTTATATAATATTGTGATTGCAGATTACTTGATGATTATAAGACTAATATTAATATTATTTAATTTTAGCAGCATATATATGTTAATTTATTATTATTACTATTATCAACATAACTAAAATTGATATTATTTTATTATTAATACTATATTTTTAATAACATTAGTGTTGATGCCAATAATAATATTATTATTAAGTAAGAATACACAATATATTAATACATAAATATTTTATTATCCTGTTTTATTTATATGTATATTATTTAGATAACCATTATCATCATATTGTATAATATAATCCAATGTTATTATTAGGATTATAACGTTCATATAACAATATTATTATAAAATATTATTGCTATATTATTATTTATTATTGAAATAGTAATAGTTATATATTATATCACATACATACTGTTTTATTTTCCATGTATTGCCTGAATCAACATAATCATTCACGACAATCCCAAATGGATTTTCTGGAAACTCGTTCTCCACAAAATAGTTTCCATTCCTGATTTCTATTCCTAACAACCAAGCGTGGCCTCTCTTCTTTTTTTTTTTTTTTTTTAGATTCTTTCAAACCAGTTGTATACCATCTCTCCCAGTAATCATCCAACAAGTTAAAATAATAAAAGTAGATTAAATACATATATTCTTTAGTAAAGCAGTTGGCAAAAAAAATTAAGCGCACAAAATTGAAACCCGACATGAATGGGGTTAACAAAATTAATTAAATCCAAAATCTTGTTTCACTGCAAAGATTCATGTATAAAAGAAATAAAACGAAGGCCCTCCACATTCAGGTCCAATTAATTATTCCTTCCATCACAACTCAAACTACTTGGTAAGTGTCTGTAATCATCTGAATCCTCTGTGAAAACTTTGGTGGTGCATTGCTTCTGAGTGGCATGACACCAACAACCTGAAACAAATTTGCAACTCTCATGTTAAAAACTACGTATGGCTTGACAATGAAGTACCTATCAGCATTAATAAACATAATAGACAAACAAGTACAAAAGAATATCATATAAAGATGAACAGCCCAAAGTTTCGTGAGTACTTGCATCTTAGGCCTGACACATCAACCGAATACATAATCATTACCCTAAGAGCAGTAGATGCTTTCCCTTCTGCTTTCACCAGCAAAATAGGTTTTATATAATCATGAAGCCGGTGGGGCATGTTCTTAGATACCAAAAGACCAAGTAAACAAAGATTTCTGATGATACGCGTTTTCTTGGACGATGTGATGTAGGTATATCAGACTAGACAACAGGCGGCACATTGCAAGCGTGGGACAACATTTGAGGGGACCAACCATGAAGACTAAATGGCGGACGCTAATCGTATAGCAGAATCAAAGATGCAGTTTAAATTAAGGGACAAGATTCCTAAAGTTTTGGTCTTCAAACCGAATATCATAAACAAGGATGAGGATGCGTTATGGTGAAGGTAGGAAACAAATGTAGTAGTTCTGTGCGTAAGTAGTGTCATACCATGTACTCTATAAATTACATAAAGCATTGAGATTAAAGCTTTAGAAGATGCAAGAAAAAAAGCAGAAGTAAAAATCATCACTATAGGATTTACCGAAATGCAGGTCCATCAAAAGAAGAATCACACTGGAAACGAGTACATAGAAAAAGTTTAAAAGTAACAGAATAGATGATGAAATAGGAGCAAGTAATCGAAAGTGGTTCAGATTCACCCAAAGTTCGCCAAAAACAAGTGAAGGTAGATGTCTCAAATTCAAATTGCAGCTTGGTTATAAAAGACGTGGATTTGGCACCAAGAGACCGGTTTGACCATATTTCCTTTTAACTTAGTTGGTATATACATGCGAAGGATATTGGAAATTTGCATAACAATCATCTAGCAAACCATCCAGCTTAACTCGCATGGAGAGAAGAAGCCAAGAGTTACTTTACTCATTTAGCTGGTAAAATAATTGCAGTCCGATAAGCACATAGGCCAGCCGCTTCTACACTGTTGACATGCCAAAATGTACTGTGGGATTTCCTTTTCCACGGGCCATTTCTCCACTTTGCAAACAATTTCAATATGTAATGCATACAACAAACCTACTAATGTGTGCATTTGAAAATGAAAGCACTTGATTTACTTAGAACAAAGAAGATTTAAAATTCGAAATATATAGTTTTGGCATCTAATCTCTGTGATGTCTACCAGTCAGTAACACAACAAAATCCTGAGAGGTCTTTAGTACCAACTGAAGAGCTTCATTGCATCTATAACCGTTTTAGTTTGTGATCCCACGAAAGGTTTTAAAAAACTCAAATGGCCAGCTCTCCACATATGATCCAACAAAGTCTGAGGACACTTTACAAGTAGCTCTCCGCATATGGCCAGCTCACAACAATAACATCATTCTGAATAAATTGGCAGGAAATTCTTGGCCATGGCAACTTTGGACAAGTGAGGGGCTTGCCATTATATCTGGAGGACAAACAGATGAGCAGGGAGGTTCGCCTTATTGATATAGTTCGAGCTTGTGCAGCAATGGAGCCACCTTTCCAAAGTTTCTTTAGACTTGGAAAAAGTGTTGAGGGAACAAGGCAAAAATTGATTGTGGAATTTTACCCATCTCTAAACACAAATTCTGTCTAAGGATGAAACAGAGCAAGAATTCAGATCCAACAGGACATCTCAGGGGACATCGGGATGGGGCACCATCCTATAAGTCGAGACAGAGCCGTCCCGCTAGCATCCTAGCATCCCAATCAGGATGCCTTGAGACATCCACTGTCCCAGATGTCAAGATGAGGCGGAATGGCAGTGCATCCCATTCCATGGAAAAACTGGGACAGTCCCATCTTACGGAATTTAAAATCTTGAAACAAAGTACATTTTCCCCGAATTTATAGTACAAACAATAAAAACAAAAGAAACTTCTAAAAATATCAAAGTTTCTAACCTTCACGTCACTAAATGTGTTTGCAGCAGTAAATCTGATGTTGATGGGGAAGAACACTGATGGATCAGCTGGAGGCACAACAAACTCCATTGATCCACTGTTAAAAACAAGAAATAAAATAATCCATCAATTTCTAGCATTCATAGGATGAATTAATTGAATCAAAGTGTTTTAACACATTAGCTATAAACCACATGCTTGCTGTACCTGCGATTGGAATGATCAATAAGAAGAATAAACCAATCCAACGTGGAACTCCTGGGGTCATACCTGAAATTGAAATAAAAAAAAATCAACTGTTTGAAGCACTAAGAATAAATAAATCCATAAGAATTTTTAATTACAGCCACACAGCCAATATGGTGACATCTGCCACACTGCACTGTGGCCATGAGAAGATGTCACCATGCTGAAATGTTGTTCATCTGACAATTTAGCATCTCCTATTTCAACCCTACCTTCAGTCTTTCAGTAGCACTTCATGCTCAATCTTGTATCTCCTATCACTTGTCTCAACAAATACATTTTCGCATAAAATCCTCTCCCCTTAGGCATTTATCTCATCCTGAAAACGCCTTTTGATTCCTTAACAAAGTTTTGTTTGAAAAAATTTATGCTCTAATTGCACCATTGATCTCTTCTCCTACTTCTAATTTAACTGATATGATTTGCTGCATGCCGTGGGTAGAATTCGACCTTTTGAAAGATGTTCAAGTATCAAAGTAGCTGTATTTCAAATCCCTTTATGTTGACTGCATTTTTTACTAAGAAACGCCAATATGATATTCACGGTCTAATTTTTCTATAAAAATTGCTACTATTTGCTATTTTGTGATAGTTGGAGGGTCTCTTTCAAAGCTCCTCTAGAGATCAGCCTCACAGCAAAAAGGGCCCATCTGCATTACACATGGTAATCACAAGGTAGACGTGAAAGTGCTCAACATGTTTCTGTCTGGGAGAAAGTAGCTAGAAATGCTTAATAATAATTTCTTCATGCTCGCTCAACTGAGGCCATCAAATGAAACAAGGGTGCTCTCAGACTTTCCTTAGAAATGTGGTATCTAATCAAAAAGAAAGAAAAAACATTCCAAAATGTGAGCAGAGATTTTCCAGTAACTGGAAGTTTATCTGATAAGACAGTCGCAACTCAAAACTGAAAGGAGGATAATTTTTGAATATAAGTATTGAATAGCAACCAATGAATGAAACTGTAAATTAAAGAAAAAAAATTATTCAAAGAACTGGCGATCAGTTCCAAAAAAATATAGAAATTGATGCCGATTTAAATAATAGATAAAAAGATTTAAAAAATATATTACTCAAAGAACTAACAATCAGTTCTGAAAAAAATTACACAGAAATTGATGCTGATTTAAGTAATAGATAAAAAGAATTCCTAATAGTTCACTGAAACACTTCCTGTTTAGAGAGAAAAAAAATCATAAACTATGTTAGAAACACGTGGATACGAAGATACCCAAGCATATAAACTGCTATAACTATCTATTATAATGATGAGTTTGTCTTTTATTCCCATTCAGATACAGATCTCAACCTATTGCTGTCAATCTTCACCATTAGGGGTACCTAAATTTCAAAATGCTTACCTCCATTCTCCATCAATCTGCCTTACACTTGGTTGCTCCCGAAGTGCAGGAAGAGGTATGGATATCACAACATTTTGCAAGCCGCACATTTCTGAACCTTCATATTCGATGTTAACAAAAGTTTCATTTCCAGAAACCGAGGGCCAGCAGTTGACTGCAGGAAAATAAGTAAATAAATAGAAGTCTTGAGTTTAACATCAACATTTTTGATAGTTCAATATATTGCTTACCAGTTAATGGCAAAGAGGCCTCATCCATGCCCTGAATTCTCCATTTCATCAGACCAACATCATTTTGACCAGTTGGGAAGGGCCTGTTTGGATCTTTCAAGCCTATAATATGCTTGCTGTTAAATAACTCTTTGTTGATGTTCGGGTGAGTTTTGAAGCTAAGGCCTGGTATGTCATGGTTCTCAATCTGCAAATAGGATGAGCACTTACCAGAACAATTCTACGGTTGTGGAATATATTTACAAAAAAGGTTTCCGAACAACAGAGGACAAATTAAGATTACTTCATTAAGTAGCATTTTTGGTAGACAAGAGATTTAAGGGGCATGATTATGCAAACAAATAATCATTTGCAAGAACATTATTATGAATTCATAAAAACACATGCCTCTTTGATTTTTTTTTTTTTTCAAAACTCTATCTTCCTAATCTCATGTTTTAAATGTTAAAGAGAATATATCCATCAGAGAGATCGAGAGAGGTGGAAAAGCTTCTTCCCATCTTATATAATATTTAAATTATGTTTCTTGTCAAACTTCCTTTGAACTTAAAATTGAGAACCAAGATTCACATACTATAAATCTACATTGTACATAGATATCATTTTCCAACATCTCTTAATTGTCCATCATATGTCGGCCTGCAATTGATATTCCCATAGGCTGGGTCCCAAATAGACTTCCACCATTCAATGCCAAAAAATGTGCATACAACAGATGCTACATTGAGTTAACACTAACGACGCTGGAACCTGTAAAGCCCATAGCAGGTATACATGATCAGGCACGCACTTTTTATCATAAAATGATCTCAAGAAGATACCACATTTTGTCAATCTGATGGCAAATTCAGATCTCTGAAGTCAATGTACAAGAAGTTTAGGCTTGTAGTTCATGCCTATCAGTGGCAGAAGGCTTGTTTTTATTTGTCCATGGAGAATACGCCCTACGATGTATCCCCAGATTCATAATATTCGCTCTTGCTTCTTTATGGCCCTTGACATGTAATCACTTCTTAAGATCATTTATCCCCAAGACAACCAATACCAAGAAAAGGCTTATATTCAACAATTTGAAACTTTTGTTGAGTAGATTATGGGAAAAAATAGATTTGCAAGAAAAAAGTGAGGATAAGGTAGTGATACATGACGGTGATAGGAATAAATACAAGAAAGACCTTTAAAAAAGAGAAATTGTAGAAGAAAATACAAGCATTTGCATATAAGATAAAACACAACAACAAAAAAGAAATAGTTGATGAATCAGCATTTTTATCATTAATCAAATTTCCGATAAATTTTATTAACTTTAGTTTTATTATCTCGTAATAAATTTGATTAGCATTTATGAATTGTATGATAGTCTAATGAAATCCAATACATAATCAAAATGCCCATGATATGAATTTTCAGAAAATGGTGAATTTCTGTTGCTGATAGGTAATGACATAAACAGGTTGATGTTATTTATTGCACTAGGGACAACATGCACTAGAATCTCATGAGAGACATTTTTCCCCTTAAATCAGGCCTGAGGAGAGAGAAGAAGAATTAGAGGACATAAGGAAACACTAAGGAGAATAAGGAATTCATTTCACATGTTGCAATGAGCATTTGAAACTTATTTAAGTGTCCAATCATAAAATGACAGCTTGAATGGACGGACGGATGGACGGATAGATATATACATATGAGAGAGAGAGAGAGAGAGAGAGAGAGAGAGAGAGAGAGAGAACCTGAAATTGGATAAACCCATCTTCTTGGTTAAGAATTTGGAGAGAGAGAGAGCCTTGAACATCGAAGTTACCAACACCTCCATCCTTCTTAATCATAACATTAAGCCTCTCTTCAATGGTCAATGTAATGGGATCAGTCGGTGGAAGAGGTGACTTTGACTGCATAGCACTTGGTTGCACATCCTCAAGAATGACTTCCCCTTCAGCTTTTAATGATTCTAAAAATTGATTTGTCCGTTGTGCTTTGCCTAGCTGCATACCAAGGCCTTTTGGAGGAGCAGTAGCTGATGCAGAAGGGCGACCTGGAGATCCACATTGAGTCTTCAGGAAAAGAATTGACCACAAACAATCAAACATTTAACAAACAGGAACATCATCGGTTAACATATTAGATGCATTTTCCATTCAGGATACATTTTTCTTTTGGCTAACAACAGAGTATCATTACTGTGTCTAGCAAGGTAAAGGAAATTAGGTTCTCCTGCTATGGAGAATGCCAAAAACAACCAGCAAGGGCAAGGATGACAGCCGTATGTTATCTCGCATTTAATATTGTGGCAGTGATTCTATAATAACAATAAAAGGAATTTTCTTTCAATGTATGCTGTGTGAAGTTCCATGGTAGATTTTATAAGAATTATTTGCAGTGTTATACAGGTTTCCATAAGTTTACCAAGCCTATAGCTTGTTAAATTTAATCTACAGAACAGAATAGCACATAGTATGATTTGAATATTTCATATGATGGTGAGTCTTAGTACAATAGTAAGATTTAGGGGTGCAGTCAAGCTGAGCTCGACTTAGTTCAAAATATTCGGACTCAAAACTCGTCTCAAGATCAATCGAGTCTTAATATCCAAGCTTGAACTTGACTCAATCAAAAAAAAGCAATACTTGAGACCGATTCAACTCAACTCGAACATCAACCGAGCTATACTCGATATCGAATTCAAGCCTTGGTCATGATTTAAAAAAATATTGTTAAAAGGTAGAAGTTAGGTCTAATTAAAAAATATAAATATTATATCATAAAATATTAAATTAACAATATGTATGTATTATAAATAAATATAATATGATATTATATACATAATATAATATATATATATATATATATATATATATATATATATATATATATATATATATATATATATATATATACTTGACTGGGCTTGCGAGCCTTCAAGCCAAGCATTTTGCTACTAGAGCTCGACTAGAAAAACTATTCGAGCTACTTAAGCTCGGTAATGGTCAAGCTGAGTCAAGCTTGAACCTAAGTTGAGCTTGAGAAGCTTGCAAGCTACTCATCTCATTTGCACTCCGAGTAAGGTTGCTTCAATCTGCCCTAGCGGTCACAAGCTTGAAACATGAAATAGCTTCTCCGCATGTGGTGAAAGTCTTGGTACATCTAAGCCCTCCCCAAACCCTACAATGGTGGGAGCCTCATGCACCAGGCTTTCCTTTTTCATAATTTCAACATTTCATATAATAAGTCATGTTTGAATAAGAAGGTATTCAACTTATGAAAACTTGAATCCATACAATGAGATGATACTGCATTAACTCAAGCATAGAACCATGGATATTAATAAGCTTGTGATACAGCTCCATATAGCTCATTATCTTTTTCTCAGATTCTGGAAGTAGACCATTTGCAGGCACACAGTTTTAATAGCGTTTAACATTTCTAACACAGAGTCGGGTTACCTGTTGATGTTGAATGTACTCATTCGGGATATAAGAATTATCCATTTGAAAACTCAATACCAGTAATAACATTATCAAAAACCAAAAGAATAGTCAACAAAGACAACCAAGAAACATACAAAAAGGAAATAACACAAATACTTCAGCCACAAATAGTAGAAATACTTCTTTCCAAAAAAAAATGATCTAAGCAATATTTTAGAACAAAATATTGAAAATCAGAATCAAAATAGCTTTGTTTGAGAACTATTACAGGAGAAATCCCAGCTAAAACACAGGTAAGATCAATACTTGAACCCAGGTCCCTGGTACCAACCCCCAAAGACTTCGCTAGTGGCATCAGATGGCACCCACAAATCAGAATCAAAAAAGTTATAACCAGCTACCTTTACATTAAAAGATTGAATATTATAAATTATTATAATGCATGCTAAAGATGTTCATATGAGACTCGGGAGCATTATTGCATACCTTTGGGCTTGCCTGAGAGGGAATCCATGTCAGAGCTCAATCCAAATCTAGAACCACTTCCAAAACCAGTTCCACTACTGGAGGTATTCATATCACTAAAACTGCTATCATGTCTTAGAGGACCAGAAATAGACGACATAAAACCTCCTTTGTCGCCTTTGTTTTTCTCATTCTGCAAATTAATGTGCACAAGCAAATATAAAAACAAAATATTTATAAATGTAATATGTAAATCAATGTTGCTGAACACCATTATAAATGAAAACTCTCTCAGTTACAATTGCAAACATACAAATGGTAATTAAAATAATGAAGTGAATGCATATCAAAGTATAGTTTGGTGTTCTTTCCCATCACACCCTTGACCAAATTACTTTAAGTCAAGAGAGAAATAACCACCTAAAAAAACTTACTGTATAGTGGCTTACTAGAAATAACATGCACCCTAAGCCAGATTTAGAAACCATCCTAAGATAGTGGATGTATGACCTTCCACTTCCTATATTATATTTGGAAGGCGTTCTCTATGAGATGATAGGTGGTTCAACCTTCAGTAATCAGTAGGTTACTAGCATGTATAATGCCATTGATGATTCTGCACTTAATTAAGTGGAAGATAAACTGATCTTTTCTTGGCCAATAGCTACATAGATGAATCTGACACTATCCTTTTTGGAGCCCTCAATCAGTATTACATCATAAAAGTCTACAGTCATTCGATTTGATCTAATGTCGAGAGCAAGGTCTGCTGAAGCGGCCTACTCAGGGTGCACTGAACCAACTGGTTGGCTGCTAGCATTGTTCGATATATCAATTCGACCCATAGTTGCAGTTGTTGACAGTGCTCGCCCTCCCCCCACCGACATCACCGGTATGCATTTCCCACCCCTCTCTCCCTTTCTCTTGTACATGCACATGGGGTTAGAGTTACGGTTTCAAACCCTCCCTCCCTCCCTCTCTCCTCCCTCTCCCCCTTCCTCTCCAACTCTCCCTATATTGCTATGCCTCAGAACAGCATGGTACAAACCCATACCATGCCAAAGCAGTCACCTGGTAGTACGCCCTCTAGTACTGGTCTGACGAAAGCATCAAAACATATCTTAGAGCTCATCCTAGCCAACCATACACATAATCATTCCAGTCAAAAAAATAACTCAAATCATAGTTTTGACTTATGAACAACTATGAAGATAATCAAAATGGTGACACAATGATTAACCAAATGGAACTTCTTTGTTGGCTAATACGTACATGGGTGTATCTAGCATTATCCTTATCGGAGCCCTCACTTAGAACTACACAAAAGGCTAAAGTCATTTGGCATTTATCTATGTCAAGAGTGTCAGAACATATCTGAGAGCTCGGATGCTGGATTTATAGTTTTCCAACTAAAAGAATAGCTGAAAATCATAGTTGACTTATGAAACTATGAGGATAATCAAAGGAGTGATACAAGGATTAGATTTTATACATATAGAACAGCCCAGTATGCAAACAGTCATCCTTGTAATCCAACATAAGGATTTTGGAGATGGTGATAGAAACAAAGAATTTCAATCCAAGTACCTCCACTAGTAAAATTCTATAGCTGAATAAGCAAGGTAGGTAAATACAAGAACCAAGAACAACCTTGAGCATTTGTGGTCATTTCATTCAACTGACACTCCTCAGAAAAAACTGTACCATAAAATGCAGGTTCAGCAATTAAAACATTCTCTTATATATGACTTAAAAGCAGAATTTCATCGTTATGACTCTTGAGCTAGCATGATTTGCACATAATTTTATTTCACATGCTGAATTGACTTTGCTAACAAAAAAAAAAAATAGAGAGAGAAAGAGAGAGAACAGCAAATCTTACCTTCTTTCTCTCAATCTCCCTAGCTCTTTCAGCCATACGTTCCTTAGTTTCTCTGACCTTATCCTCCTTGGCCAAATTATGCAATCTTTCTTCATGACTCTCCATCTCACAGTATTGTTTGACCTGTGCTACTGTCACATTTTCCTTATGGCCCAGAGAGATGGCTTCATCAAAAGCAAACACCAGCTCAAAAGCCATCTTGCATATACCCTCCTCATCTAAAGAAGGTGAATATTCAGGTACCTTAAAAGTACTTAAGGAAACCAACATTATGAGTTTACAAATAATAAATATGTATGAGACATGCTGAAAATTTCATAAGCAATGATAAAATATGCATATGTGGGTGGGAAGTAAAGGTAGAATCATCACCATATTCAACAATCATTAGCCTGTCAGACATTTGAAGCAACAAAAGATATTAAATTAAGCTCCAATTATTAGGATAATTCAATTTTAAATACTTCCATAAAATAATACCCCACTCTAATCAAATTGGACTTCAACATGTGAGTACTGAAGAATCTAGAAAACTAAGGCATGTTCCACCACCAACAGGCACTAGATCTTAAATTTGCCAAGAAAGAATTTCACACAAACTTCCAACATCAAGTTTATAGTCAAGTCTTATGACAAATATTGATAAAGAACACACTTCAACATTGAAAAACCAGTTTACATGCATATGAAATGATCAAGAAATTAAGAAAGGTGATCTACATATAAGAAACTGGTGCAGTTCTACCGTAGCCATAATGGCACCAGCCATGGGATAGCACAATGTGAACTATTACCAATCTATAATTGTGCTACAATCAGAAGATCAGATATCTTAAAAGGATACAAGTTTTGATAGTAGTCTCAGAGTCTCCAGGTCTTCAAGAATGTTACTTTGTTTGTTTGTAACAAGTAGCAGAAAAAGAGCGTCGATAGGTTGGTAAACATAGCGCACATTCTCAGTTTCGACATAAGTATGTTGTTTTCCTGTTCCCACCAACTTTGGAAATGCCGCAAGTAATCCTTCTATTCTTATTCGAGACATATCCACAAATTGCCTCGAAACGAGTACTGTAATTAAGTCAAAAGAAATGAAAGTCATATGACAAAAATCTCAGTTTATGATGGGATGGTACCAAGCAAAGGTGATTTAAAATAAATGATGATGATGATAAGAGAAGCTAATCAAGTATAATGTCATAAGTGAGAGCAGATCCTATCTCAGGGAAGGGGGAAAGCCCAGTTCAATGATAATGTTCTTCAGAACAACCGTAATAGTATAACATCAATACTAAGAAATAGTAAGTAAATCAACCTACTATAAGCAATTATCATAAAATCCTCAAAAGTTTATCATTGTTAACAAATACCGGACACTATTTAAGGTAAACATTTTTGCTTCTAGTTTCTTTAGCGTGTAACCAGTAAAGCAATGATAAACAAAACCAAGGATGTCCAATTAAAATGAAATAACCATTAAAGTAATACGGTCAGAAATTACATGAATTGTCTTCTTCTTTTTTCTTTTTTTGTTATGACGGAGCGTTTACCACTTGTTTTTTCCTTGCTATATCTCTTTATCCCTTCAATTTGTGCATTGTGTAGACAAAGGCAGAAACCTTATTGACTATTTTGGTTTTTTTCTTATTTTATCAAGTTCCAGTAAGGCAGTTGAGATCATCCATTATCTAGCAGAGTGAAATATATACAAATAAAATAATAGGAAATACCAAAGTTAAAGCAAATAACATGCAAACAGTAATTCATGGCAATATCAAACACACCTTTTCCAGACTTAGCTATGATAGAAGCAGCAAGAACCACCTGTTCACCATAAAAAAATTCTCAGAACATAAATTTATGGTCGATTAATTTTACATGTAAATTTTAGAGAGAGAACAAATTTTCAGTTTGTGCCAACTTTAATCATCACCGCATTTATAATCAAAACGTCACAATTATAGTTCTATCCTGTTAAGTACTTAGAAAATTGAAGAAAGTGAGAGAATAGAAAGTTACTCCGCACCATTTTGAAAGAATGAGCGCCCCTAACAATAAGCAATTGTAGGACCTCTCAATGAATTAAGCACCTAGAAAAAAGCGAGTTAAGTAATGTCAGATACACGGGAATTCGTATTAGCAAACAAAATTCAAGAAACAAGCATACCCGTCTCAGGAAAGAAACACAAAATAAGTATTCAATTTTCGCAATATTGTATAGAAAAGAGAGAATTTGCACCAGGACCAGCAACAATGCCAGTAGATCTAAGAGAATACTAAGAACTTAGATTCATTCTAATGTTTTTTTCTGGATGGATCTCAAATTTACGTCATTAATGAAGCGACGTGATTCAAGACCGACTGTACCAAAACCTAAGAGCGGTTTCAAGGAAACCCTACAGATCTAGTGCTCGAAACTGAAATCAACATGAAGATATAGAAAAGCGAAGAGCAAGAAAGGAAGAGAAAGAATAAATCTTGCCTGAGATTTGAGATCTAGAGATCTTTGAGAGATCCCTAGAGAGAACTCTGAAGAGAGGGGGGCGAGAGAGAAACGGTGATGGAGACCGGCGGAGGAGACGACGCCGGGGTCTCGGATCGCGGTGGTGCGAGGCGTCGTCCGAGGGTGGTGGTCGGGGATCTCCGACCCCCGGGACTCAAGGGCGTTTGGGTTAAAGCGAGAGGGGAGTGGGCCCTTCCCGGCGCTTTTTGTGTGTGCACGAATCACGGTGCCGCGTATTTGATCTCTCGTTTGCTGCTAACCGTATGATTGAGTGCTGATTTAGATCCATGCACATCGTCTGATTTCGGTCTGTATGGTCGTCTTTGGTGTTTGACGTGTCTCGCATGGGAAAAGTTTTGCCTACGGCTCGGCCCGTTGGTTGTGTAACAAGGTGCCCGACCTTATCCATAAAATCTTGATCTCAATTAGATTTCGATGTATGAACCGGAGGTTTCGAAATCATAAAAAAAAATTTATATATAAATATTTTTAAATAATAAATTATATTTAATAATTTAAATTATTAATATATAATCTTTATTATCTTATTTTAAGCTAATGAAATAATCTGCTTGAAAAAAGAAGAAGATGGCAGGGCTCTTAATTCACCGTATGGTCACCTGTGCGTGAATATAAGTCTGCATGGAACCTGTTGGGGATAAATCCCGCTCCTGCCGAAGTCCGGCCCGACGCTCAGCCCAATGTAACCAGTAGCCGCAGAAGAGCTTCGGCAGACGGGCTTCGGCCGAGCTCCTTCCAGCAGGCCGAACTGGTCAGCTCCCGAGCTTCTCCCGGACTCCCAGCGTCGAGACCGAACTTCCTGGGCGGCCGAACTCCTTCGGACTCCCCACGGCCGAACTCCTTCAGACTCCCCACGGCCGAACTCCTTCGGATCGACTCCAAGCGGCCGAGCTTCAATGAAGTCCTCTCAGCGGTCGAACTCCCTCGGACCAACTCCAAGCGGCCGAGCTTCAATGAAGTCCTCTCAGCGGCCGAAACTCCTCAGCGGACGGGCTTTAGCGGAATCCCCAAGCGGTCGTCACTCAGGAGCCCGAACTCCTCAGCAGTCGTTACTCGGCCGAACTCCTCAGCGGTCGCCCTCATCGGACTTCGGCCGACCGAGCACCTACCGAACTCTCAAGTGTCCCAGTCTTAGCCGAAGTCCAAAAGCCGGCCGAACCCTCAAACGGCCGAGCTTCGGATCCTCAGCAGCCGAACTTTTCAGCGGACGAGCCTTAGCTGCATACCTCCAGCCGCAGCCTATGGAGCCGAACTCCCTCCTATCTTCCTCTTCAGGAGCCCGAACTCCTCCGAAATGGGCACACGACGAAGGCCTTCAACCCTTCATTCGGCAAGCTCTGCAACCATCACCATCAGTCCGTCCGCCGCACCATCAGTCCACCGTACCATCAGTCAGTCCGCGCAAGCGATAGCGACCCACTGTCAGGCGGCGATGGCTTGCACCCTCAATCCGCCGCACACGGCACCAGCCCATGAGACTGACTCGCCGAACCTCGAGCGGCCCGCCAGCACGCGGCTGCAGTTGTCACCATCAAGCTCCACTATATAAAGGACCCTCCCGACACACTAAGGCTAAGCTCTCTGATCTCTAAGCTCTTCTCCTCTTCTCTAAGCTCAGGAACTCATTCCGAGCACTCCATTACTGTTGGCCAGAGCTGACTTGAGCGTCGGAGGGTCCTGCCGGAGCCACCCCCCACCGGCTCCGGACGGAACTTCGTTTTGCAGGTCCCCGGCGGCGACCTCGGCGACCTCGGCGGCCTCGATTTCGGCAACCTCCGGTGAGGACGGATTTCTGCACCAACAGATTGGCGCTGGAAGAAGGGACCGAACCTCCGAGGTTCCCTTGTTCTTAAAGGAGTGCTCAGCGACGATTTCCTTCCTCTGCTCCGGATCTCTCTTCTCCCTCTTCAGGATTCCTTTTCTGGAAAGAAAAATGCCCCCCAGAAGAGCCTCGACCCGGAGGTCGGCAGCCTTCGCGGCCCGATCCCGGTCGGGTCCGTCCGCTCCCACTCCGGCCCCGGCAACACGGGCCCGCTCCGTACTCACGGTAGATGCGGAGCAGTTCGACCTGCTTGCCCAGCAGGTCCGCGATCTTACGGAGGCGGTGCAGGCAATGCAGGCCACGCATTCGCGAGCGTCGACGTGCCGCTCGACCGGCGCAGGTTCCCCAGAGCCCGGGAACCCAGTCCAGGAGCGACCATGTGGGCCACCCGACCTCCGGTCCTCGGGAGAGAAGGGCAGCCGGCAAAGAGCCCCTGCTCGGACCGCGGCTCGACCCAGGGAGAGGCTTCACACCTATTCTGCGAGAAGACCTTGGGGATTAAGGATCGCGAAGATTTTCTGGATCAAAGGCTCTTGGAAATGGGCCGACGCATAGAAGAACTTCGTCATACTCCTTCCTCCCGCGGTAATTGATATTTGCACTGACCCTCCCTTCTCACAGAAAATTATGCAGGAACAGGTACCGCCGAACTTTAAGCTCCACATTTTGAAAGCTACGATGGGACCACCGACCCGGTCGACCATTTGGAGGCCTTCAGGACGACGATGTTGCTCCATGGCGCGCCTGATGCCATTTTGTGTCGGGCTTTCCTTCTACTCTCAAGGAGCGGCCAGAAATTGGTACTCGGCGCTTAAGCCGGGCACCATCCTATCGTTTGACCAAATGAGTCAACAATTCGCGGCCCACTTCGTCAGCAGCAAACGGCCGCGCAGAGGCTCGGATTCCTTGTTGGCCATCAGAAAAAAAGAGGGAACCATCCGGGCTTACGTCACCCGGTTCAACGCTGCCGCGCCTGGAAGTTCGGAACCTGGATCAATCAGTCGCTATGCCGCCCTCAAGGGCGCCCTCAGAGAACGACCTGTTGTTTCTCCCTGGAAAAGAAAATACCCAGGGATTTCGCTGACATGCTAGCCGGGCCGAAAGCTATGCCCGGGCAGAGGAGGCTTTTGAGGCCAAGGATAATGAAGCTCGCGACAAGCGACGAATAGCAGAGCGGGAAGGTCCGCCGAAGAAAGAAAGCGCACCGAAGCTTGGCCGCGCTCCCGGGACTCCCCTGTCGCGGGCGAGCCCGGACTCCACCTCGGGCTCGAGGGCGGAAACCCCCGACGGAAGGACACGCCGAAGTTCCCCTCGGCGCCGAAGTCCCCTCGACGTCGAAGTTCCCCTCGACGCCAGGGTCTCCCCCGCGACGAGGTTCCTCTCCGCGCCGTGGTTCTCCCCCCGACGGCGTTTTCGCAGCTATGCCCCCCTCAACGCCCCGAAGGCTCAAGTGCTGCTGGAGATCAAGGGACGACTTCCGGAGCCGGAGAGAATGCGTTCCCATCCCAGAAAACGCAATCCCAATAAGTTCTGCCTTTACCACCGTGACCACGGTCACGATACCGAGGAGTGCGTCCAGCTCTAGGACGAAATCGAGGAGCTTGTCCGGCGGGGCAGGCTTGGCCGATTCCTGCAAAGACAACCTAAAGAGCGGGAAGATCGGCCGAGAATGTTGCCGCCAAATGGGAAGGATCGGCCGCCTCTCGGCGTCATTAACACCGTCTCAGGAGGACCGCAGCGGGGAAAGACCGACGGATCCGAGGGACCGACGAAGAAGCAGAGGACCTCGGAGCCCGTGACCTTCACCGAGGCAGACGCCCAGGGGATCCGATTTCCACATAACGACGCGGTTGTAATCTCTTTGAACGTCGCAGATTATGATGTACGCCGCATTTTGGTGGATAATGGAAGTTCGGCGGACATATTGTTTTACGATGCCTTCTTAAAAATGTCCCTACCTAACGCCCGCTTAGGGCCTGTAAATTCCCCCCTGGTAGGATTTGCCGCCACGCCGTTCCGGTCGAAGGCATGGTGACTTTGGCGGTGACGCGGGCCAACCCCCAAGATTGGCCAAGGCGCGGATCGACTTTCTGGTCGTGAGGACCCGTCCGCCTATAATGCAATCCTTGGGCGACCCGCCTAAATGCAACTACGGGCGGTAGTGTCAACCTACTACTTAAAGATGAAATTCCCCACGAGCCACGGAGTCGGCGAGGTCAGAGGAGACCAGGCCCTGGCAAAGTACTGCTACTCAGTCGCCCTGCGCGGGGGAGACCGGCCGACCCCTTACCTTGTTGATGGACTGGACGTCCGCGACGACCTCACTGAAGAACGGGCGAACCTGCGGAGACCTCGTCCCTTGCCCTTGCACGACGGAGATCGGGGCATGAGGTGCAGATCGGCTCCAACTTGGCGGCCGAGGTAGGGGACAGCTCATCGCTTTCCTCAGAAGAATGCGACGTCTTCGCCTGGCCCCAGCGGATGTACCGGGGATCGACGCCGATGTTATAGAACATCGGCTGGCATTGATCCAAGGCATCACCCATCAGAGAAAAGTTACGCCACCAAGCCCCAGAAAGACAGAAGGCGGCGCCGAAGAAAGTGATAAGCCCTCGAAGCCGGACTCATCCGAGAGGTCTCTATCCGACCTGGGTCTCTAAGTGGTCCTCATCAAAAGGCCACAACAACAATGGAGGATCGTGCGTCGACTTCAAGGAAGCTGAAAAAGCCTGCCCAAAGGACAGCTACCCCCTGCGAGGATCGATCAGTGGTTGGACGCGAACCTCCGGGCTACGAGCTCCTCACTTTTATGGACGCATTTCTGGTGTTATAACAGATACCATGGCGGCCGAGGATGAAGAAAGACGCCTTTATTACTGACCGAACGGTCTCTATTGTTTACAGGGTCATGCCTTTTCGGACTCAAGAATGCAGGGGCCACTTTCAATTCGCTTGGTCAATAAGGTCTTCAAGGGGCAGATCGGCCGCAACATGGAGGTGTACGTGGACGACATGCTAGTCAAAAGCCGAGCCTCGACAGACCACCTCGCCGACCTTGAAGAAACTTTCGGTGCGCTTAGGAGGCACAAGATGAAGTTGAACCCGACCAAATGCGCCTTCGGCGTGACCTCCGGAAAATTTTCTAGGATTCATGGTGTCGAGACGCGGAATCGAGGCAAATCCCGAGAAAATCCGAGCCATTCCAGGAGATGACTGCCCCGAAAACAATTAAGGAAGTTCAGCGCCTGGCTGGGAAGGTGGCGTCCCTGAACCGCTTTGTCTCGAGGTCGGCCGAGCGGTGCCTGCCCTTCTTCCAGGTCCTCAGGCGACCGAAAGATTTTTGCTGGACAGCGGAGTGCAAACAGGCATTCGAGGAGCTCAAAAACTACCTCGGCGCGCCCCCGCTGCTGGCAAAGCCCGAACCTGGAGAAGGGCTGCTCCTGTACCTAGCTGTCTCTCCAATGGCCCTGGCGGCTGTCCTGGTCAGGGAAGATGCGAAGGCGCAACAACCAGTCTACTACGTGAGCCGAGCCTTGAGGGACGCGGAGACCAGGTACTCCAAGTTAGAAAAATTAATTTACTGTCTTCTAATCGCAGCCAGGAGGCTCCGACCTTACTTTCAGGAGCATACCATAACGGTCCTCACGGACCAACCAATAAGAGCCGTCCTCCACCGAGCAGACGCTTCAGGAAGAATCGCCAAATGGGCGATCGAGCTCACGGAGTTCGACATCAATTACCGGCCCAGGCCATCGATCAAGGCTCAGATACTGGCGGACTTCGTGCTGGAATGCACCGCACCAGTTGAAGCCGAACTTGAATCAAGCGAGACTATCATCGGAGGGAGACCAAGCCCCAACGAAGCCGAGCTGTGGCGGTCGAGCTTCCCTGAAGAAAGGGCCGACCTTCTTGAAGGCGCCTGGGTTCTGCACGTGGATGGCTCATCCAACTCTAGCGGGGCCGGCGCAGGGCTGGTCCTGGTTAGCCCCGAGGGGATCGTCACCGAGTACGCACTGCGCTTCGAGTTTCCCACAACCAACAATGGGGCCGAGTATGAAGCGCTGATAGCCGGGCTGCAGATAGCCAGGGAATTGAAGGTGGGTCGGCTTCAAGTCTATAGCGACTCCCAGTTGGTGGTCGGTCAGGTCGGCGGCAGCTACGAGGCGCGGGAGGAAAGCATGGTGATGTACCTCGGGAAGGTGAAGAACTTAATACCAGCCTTCGACAGCTTCGACATTCGGCACATCCCAAGGACCGGGAATACAAGGGCCGACCTTCCTCTCCAAGTTGGCCACTTCTGCCCCGGCCGAACTACCAAAAGAAGTGTTTCTGGAAACTCTGAAGTGCCCGACCACCGAAGAACCTCAGGCCATCCTGCGGACGGACTTCGAGCCCAGCTGGATCGACCCGCTGATCGCCTACCTCGAAGAAGGGGTCCTCCCTCACGACCGGAGAGAAGCTCGGAAGCTCAGGAGTCAAGCCTCCCGCTACGTCTTGTACGAGGGCAGGTTATATAAAAGGTCGTACTCCCTCCCGTTGCTGAGGTGCCTCCGACCCTCTGAGGCCTGCATCGCGCTACAGGATGTCCACGAAGGACTCTGCGGGAAGTCACGCGGGAGCCAGATCCCTATCGCAAAGACTACTTCGGCAAGGGTACTACTGGCCAACCCTACTTCGTGATTCCACGGAATACGTGAAGAAATGTGACCGCTGCCAGAAGAACGCCAGCGTGCAAAGGCAGCCGGCGTCCGAACTCACTCCGCTCACTGCACCCTGGCCCTTCGCGCAGTGGGGAATGGACATCCTCGGCCCCTTCCCAACGGCGTCCGGACAACGGAAGTTCCTCCTGGTCGCGATTGACTACTTTACCAAGTGGGTCGAGGCGGAACCACTAGCGAAGATCACCGAGGCCAAGGTGCAGGACTTCGTCTGGAAGACGCTGATCTGCCGGTTCGGTCTGCCCCGAGCCCTCATAACCGATAATGGGCGACAGTTCGCTGGAGCCCGGTTTGCCGAGTTCTGCGAAGGACTAAACGTCTCCCACCACTTCACATCGGTGGCTCATCCGCAAGCCAATGGGGAAGCCGAAGTGACCAATCGGACCCTGCTGCAAGGCCTCAAAACGAGGCTCGACAGGGCAAAAGGGGCCTGGGCAGACGAACTCTACCACGTCCTCTGGGCATACCGAACAACGCAGAGGGTACCGACCGGCGAGACACCCTTCGCCTTGGCCTTCGGCACCGAGGCAGTCATCCCGATCGAGCTCAAACTTCCCGTCTGCTCGAATCGTGGGCTTCAACGAGCAACTCAACCCCCAGGACCTCAGAGCCAACCTCGACCTTCTAGAAGAAAAGAGGGAGGCAGCCCGCATCCGGATGGCCACCTACCAACGGAAGGTGGCTCGGTATTACAATTCCAGAGTCAAAAGCAAGGCGTTCAGAGTTGGGGACTTGGTGCTCCGACGAGCAGCCGTCTCTCAGCCCCAGAGTCAAGGGAAGCTCGTCCCAAATTGGGAAGGTCCGTACGAAGTGGTAGAGGTCATCCGACCTGGAACCTATCGCCTAAAGGAGCTCGGAGGACTAGCGCTTCCCCGACCTTGGAACTCAGAAAACCTGAGAATGTACTACCAGTAGTTTTCCTCAATAAAACCCCGTTGCTCGACACTATCGTTTCAGGATCGCTGGAAAAAAGCGAGCGGAAATATCCCGTTAGGAACAGGAGGAGAACCTCATCCTAGCGTGAGCAAAGTCGAAGGCCCCGTTCACGAAGGACGGGATGGGGGGAGAAGCTCGGACGACGGTCCGGATGTGCCCCCACAGCCCGTTAGGAACAGGAGGAGAACCTCATCCTAGCGCGAGCAAAGTCGAAGGCCCCGTTCACGAAGGACGGGATGGGGGGAGAAGCTCGGACGACGGTCCGGATGTGCCCCCACAGCCCGTTAGGAACAGGAGGAGAACCTCGTCCTAACGAGAGCAAAGTCGAAGGCCCCGTTCACGAAGGACGGGATGGGGGAGAAGCTCGGACGACGGTCCGGATGTGCCCCCACAGCCCGTTAGGAACAGGAGGAGAACCTCATCCTAGCGCGAGCAAAGTCGAAGGCCCCGTTCATGAAGGACGGGATGGGGGGAGAAGCTCGGACGACGGTCCGGATGTGCCCCCACAGCCCGTTAGGAACAGGAGGAGAACCTCGTCCTAGCGCGAGCAAAGTCGAAGGCCCCGTTCACGAAGGACGGGATGGGGGGAGAAGCTCGGACGACGGTCCGGATGTGCCCCCACAGCCCGTTAGGAACAGGAGGAGAACCTCGTCCTAGCGTGAGCAAAGTCGAAGGCCCCGTTCACGAAGGACGGGATGGGGGGAGAAGCGGACGACGGTCCCATGTGCCCCCACAGCCCGTTAGGAACAGGAGGAGAACCTCGTCCTAACGCGAGCAAAGTCGAAGGCCTCGTTCACCTGAAGGACGAGATGGGGGGAGAGGCGAGGACGACGGTCCCGAATGTGCCCCCACAGCCCATTAGGAACAGGAGGAGAACCTCGTCCTAACGTGAGCAAGGTCCAAGACCGAGCCTCAAGAGTCTACGGCAAGCTTCGCTGCAGAAGACGAGGTCTCCTTCGGACCTCAGCTTCACTTCCAGCATCAGCAGGAGACGAGATCTCCCCCGAGCGCGCACTTCAACCTCGGCTGCAAGAGAGGAGGTCTCCCTCGAGTCAACTTCAGCTGATGAAGACAATGTCGCCCCCGAGGAGCTCAAATCCGACCTCGACCGTAGGAGGCGAGATTTACTTCGGCTTCAACATCAGCTTCATCGACTTTAGCTGGAAACGAGTTCCATTTCAACTCCAAACATCGACTGGAGATGAGGTCTCCCCCAAGCCTCAGCCTCAACTTCAGCGTCAATATTGGCTGGAGATGAGACCTCCCCCGAGCTTCAGCTGCAACAAATGCGGAGCCTGGAAGAAGACTTCGGCAGTCGCCTGTTTTGGTACTCCCTTCCTTCAATTTTTGAACTCGGGAGTGGGGGGGCTACTGTTGGGGATAAATCCCGCTCCTGCCGAAGCCCGGCCCGACGCTCAGCCCAATGTAACCAGTAGCCGCGGAAGAGCTTCGGCAGACGGGCTTCGGCCGAGCTCCTTCCAGCAGGCCGAACTGGTCAGCTCCCGAGCTTCTCCCGGACTCCCAGCGTCGAGACCGAACTTCCTGGGCGGCCGAACTCCTTCGGACTCCCCACGGCCGAACTCCTTCAGACTCCCACGGTCGAACTCCTTCGGATCGACTCCAAGCGGCCGAGCTTCAATGAAGTCCTCTCAGCGGCCGAACTCCTTCGGACCGACTCCAAGCGGCCGAGCTTCAATGAAGTCCTCTCAGCGGCCGAACTCCTCAGCGGACGGGCTTTAGCGGAATCCCCAAGCGGTCGTCACTCAGGAGCCCGAACTCCTCAGCAGTCGTTACTCGGCCGAACTCCTCAGCGGTCGCCCTCATCGAACTTCGACCGACCGAGCACCTACCGAACTCTCAAGTGTCCCAGCCTTAGCCGAAGTCCAACAGCCGGCCGAACCCCAAACGGCCGAGCTTCGGATTCTCAGCAGCCGAACTCTTCAGCGGACGAGCCTTAGCTGCATACCTCCAGCCAGACGCCTATGGGAGCCGAACTCCCTCCTATCTTCCTCTTCAGGAGCCCGAACTCCTCCGAAATGGGCACACGACGAAGGCCTTCAACCCTTCATTCGGCAAGCTCTGCAACCATCACCATCAGTCAGTCCGCCGCACCATCAGTCCACCGTACCATCAGTCAGTCCGCCGCAAGCGATAGCGACCCACTGTCAGGCGGCGATGGCTGTCACCCTCAATCCGCCGCACACGGCACCAGCCCATGAGACTGACTCCGCCGAACCTCGAGCGGCCCGCCAGCACGCGGCTGCAGTTGTCACCATCAAGCTCCACTATATAAAGGACCCTCCCGACACACTAAGGCTAAGCTCTCTGATCTCTAAGCTCTTCTCCTCTTCTCTAAGCTCAGGAACTCATTCCGAGCACTCCATTACTGTTGGCCAGAGCTGACTTGAGCGTCGGAGGGTCCTGCCGGAGCCACCCCCACCGGCTCCGGATGGGACTTCGTTTTGCAGGTCCCCGGCGGCGACCTCGGCGGCCTCGATTTCGGCAACCTCCGGCGAGGACGGATTTCTGCACCAACAGAACCCATTAAGAGGAGCTAGGTAATTATTTCAAAAGGAAGAATAGTAATGACATGTTAGCACATGGCTCAATGCGTTGTTACCGCATAGCTTTTCTCTTCCAGTTCCCCAACAGAATTTTCATGAAATCAATGCTGTATGTAGGCTCACGTATAAAAGAAAATGGGGCTCTTTTTTTTGGGAGGGGGAAAAAAGAGGGGAGCCATAAGCTATATATTAAACGGAAAGCTAGTAAAATAAGAAGATGAACATACAAACTGAGCAGAAAGAGGAGAATATAGTTTGTTTACATCCTGAATACGATGGACAATGAGCTACGGAGGACAACCACCAAGGATGAAATTTGAAGTCTGGTACAATAACATAACCATTGAAGACATGTATGGGCTCATGCCTTTGATCACAATAACAACTTTGCCGTATAAACCTTTTCATTCCGCTTCCTCCAGCCAAGTTTTCACAAATTCAATGCTATTTACAAGCTCTCACGAAAAAGAAAGTGGGGCTTTGTGCCTTTATGATGGTACTAACAGCCTATGCCATTACCAATTTCAGAATTTATTGGTGCTACTGCTCGGTTTTGGGGTTTTGATAGGATTAAAACATAATGTTTAATTCCTAATTATCTAATTGCATAGATTACAGCTCTGCATTGATGGAGCTACCCGTGCATATACACAATCAGCATGTATACATCATGTTTATTTCCACACAAAAAATTTTCTTGGATAGAGAAAAGCACCATGTTTGATTTCTGCTTGATCTCCTTCCATCCCTCATTTTCCTCCTCCATCTCCTTCACCAACTTGAAATGGTTGGAATTTTTATTCTATGGGAGTGGGTGGGAAGGAGGGGAAAGATGAACAATGGTGGAGGGAAAAGTAGAGATAAATCAGGGTGGCAACTAGCCCGATTCAAGCGACGTCGAGGAAGCTGGTGCATAGCATGAAAGATATCATGAATTGTTCAGATTTGGAACTACTACTTGCTTAAGCTGCAGTGCAACATGGACACCAACAAGACCGTCCGCCAACTCCCCTCTAATGTCTTAGCTTATATATTCTTTCTATCTCTTGTCATAGAAAAGGTGGCTTGCTTCCTTCTCTGATTTTTTTTTTTTTTAAAAAGCAATTTTATTTTTATAGAGAGGCGTTACCAAGGTGGACTACAGTAATAACCCCCTCCATACACGGTGGTGATGATGGGTGGAATTTTTTCTTTCTCTTTCAGCATCCCTTTATACCAAACAAATAGGAAAAATAAACCACAATCGTTTAACAAATCGAGTGGGGTTTTCATCTCTTATAGATTCTAAAGTGGTTAATTTAGGCTCCAATTTGGTATAGATTTGATCATTTTCTTTATTAACAATTTTATACACATATTTCTATCTCTTATTTATTTTTTATAAAAAATTAATTATCAAAGTGCTTATTTATTTGAATCCTATTGTTGAATCATTAAAAATGAAAATCGACACAAATTGCATGAGTTCATATTCTCGAGAAGACATCGAGAATACATTTGTTGAGATCTTATATGACGTAAATATGTTTTTTGTATATTTAAAATTTTTTTATCATACGCATTAAACTGTCAAATCACAAAGATATTATTAACAAAAAATAATAATACTTTAGTATAGATTGTTGGTGCAGAAAATCGTTGGACGTCGGAATTTGCTGAAGCTGGAGAAAATAAGATCGTCGTCGGGGACCTGCAAGATAAGTCCTGACTGGAGTCGGAAGTGGTGACGCCGACAAAATCCTCCGATGATCAAGTCAGCTCTTCTGACCAACAGAAATGGAGTGCTCAGAAAAAAAAAGTAGCAGAGTATTGAAAAGGAGAAGAGAGCCCAGAGAAAACGTATCTGAAGGATCCCTTTTATAGATGGAGCCCATAACAAATTGATAGCGACAGCCATAACCATCTGATAGTGGATCACTTGGAGCCACGTGGGGTTTGTTACGGAGGATAGTATCTATTGTCGTGATGTACCAGTCCATTAGGATTTAATAGTTGAAGTTCGGAGGAGTAGACGTCAGTTGGTGATGAACTTTAAGTCATATCAATTCCAAACTAATTCGGGCTCCTCTAAGATAGTCTGTGCATGAGTTAGTTCATGTTGTGTATGGAGCCGGATTCGTGTATGTGAGGAGACCTTTCTATGCGACTGCCAGAAGTTCGGTCAGAAAGGGTTCGAAAGCTCTGCGACTGGAGAAATCTTGAACAAAGTCTGCTGGAGATATCTGAAAGTAGATCAGCTGGGGGAATCTGAAAGTAGGTCTGCTAAAGGAATCTGCATGTAGATCAACTGGAGAAGAGACCTGAGGAAAAATTCGTCTGATGGAGGAATTCGACTGAAGGCGAAGTCCGGAAGGAGTTCGGCTGTGGAGAAGTTTGGAAGAAGTTCGACTGCTGGAGAAGTTCGGAAGGAGTTCGGTTGTGAAGAAGTCTGAAAGAAGTTCGACCACTGGAGGGGTTCGAAAGAAGTTTGACTGTTGGAGAAGTCTGGAAGGAGTTTGACTGCTAGAGGAGTCCGGAAGGAATTCGACTGCTAGAAAAATTTGGAAGGAGAAATTTGCGATGGAAGCTCTTCTGCGATTACAAGTTACATTTGGCTGTGCACCAGACCAAACTTCGATGGAAGCAAGGTTTATCCCCAACAATAGTCCTCCTACTTTCAAGTTCGAAATTCGGAGGAAGAGAGTAAAAAGGCGACTGCCAAATTTTTTTTTCGAATTTTCATGCTCGTCAGGACAAGATGTTTTGGCATTTAACGTGCTAGCTCCGAAGTTTTTTAAATCTAAAATAAGTTTGAGAAGACGGCCCTTCGTATCTTCCACCGAAATTTTGCCTCAAGTACGGTGCCATAAAGGCTCCGTCCATCACTACTCCTTTGTCACGATGAGTGGGACACGCAGCGCATGCTAACTGGCCAAAGTCGATCCATAATCATAACTACCTCGGGTGGCCTCTGGTTATTTAAGACCTTCTCCTCTCATCCAGAAGCCATTCTTGTCCAAGTCTTCTTCTTCCTTCGATCCCCATTCGTCTTCCTCCCAAGAGTCTTAGCTTCCTCCCACATCTTTCTGAGCTCCGGATGTCCTTTCAATTGGTTCTCATCGCACCCATCGTCCTTTCATCCTCCCCAAATGGCCTAGATCAATTTTTCAACCCTTCTCTTTGGGTATTCACACTTTTTTAGCTTCTTGCTCCTTCGATTTCTTTGTAGCAGTATTTGTCCTGTATTTTTTTTATTTTTTTGGATTTTATTTTGATCTGAATGTCTTTCGAAACCTTCCATTCCCTCGGTTCTTAGGGCTCGTCCAGACCGACCTTCCTAGACCCTGCACCCCTGATCGAGATTAAACCTAGGCACATGTCTCACTCGTCCTTTGTTTCAGACACCATCCCATCCATTCTTACCCTAGATGATCCTTCTCTGATCTAAATTCAATATGGAATACCCTTAGATATGACCTCGAACTCCCTGGTTCAGATGACCGAGCAGTTCTTCCCCGACCGATCGATTTTGCTTGTATTTAGAGACCATGTGTGCCGGGCTTCGACTTCCATTGTCCTCCTTTGTAGTTGCCCTCTTTCGATTTTTGAATATCTCCTTTGCATCCGTCGTATCGAACTTCTTTCGGTTCGTCATAGACTTTCTTTTTCTCTGCCATCTAGCTGAAGTTTGGCCGACTATCTCACTCTTTAAAAACTTCTACACCTTCAAATGTCATCCTTCTACGAAGGACTGGTGATACTTTTTTTCTTAGTCTGGTAAGAAGGGGTTACTGAAAGGTGCCCCTTCTTCCATTCATAATCGAAAGAAAAAGTACTTTTTCGTGCGCTGTTTGACCTTACAATTAGATCTTCCTTCTTAGGATCATATTAGGAAGTCGGTCCACCAAGCTCCTAGCTTAGATGGAGCCGACCTTGATTTCTCCAATAAACTTAAAGCATATTGAGCTTCTCTTCTTCCCAATTTTCTGAAAGAACAGACCTTATTCAACCTGGGTTTGAGTATTCTCAATCCCACTGGTACACCTTTTGCTTTTCGAATTCATGCAGTTTTGCATATGTATATTGCTACTGACCGTAATTCTTTTTCTGTTGTAGAAATGGATACTAAAGCTGCCAAAATGCTTACCAAGGGGCTTTATGTCCAGAAGAGAAAAAGAAAAGCGCTAGGTGGTAGCTCGAAGAGGGCGAAGGTCGGTGCTTCCAGCTCTACGGCCCCTATTACCACTGTCGCTGCTTTCGAGATCGGTGTCAGCGCCGAAGTTGCCTTAACTGTCAAGGTCAACACCATTGGCACGGGCTTCTTGTCTCCTATGCCCTCGGGTCCTTCCAGCGGGGATCAAACTCTGGAGCTTCCTACTGAGGGAGAGATGGAGGAAGGTAAAAAAAAAGAAGAAAGCTGTCGTCAAGACGTCTCGCAAGGCTCGCCTTAGTGAGCCGGATGACGACAGCGATGAACGAGGGCAAGATCCTTTCGATAATCCAGAGATCGTCCAAAATTTAACTGACAAGTTTGCAATGCCGGAGGTGGTAGATCACATGACTGACCTTGACCCATGGCAGCTTATTTAGAGTTCTCTTGGAACCGTCCTCAAGATGATTGCTCCGTTGCTCGACTCTTTCTCCTCTCTTCTACTCCTCTTCTTTTTTTTTTTAACATTAATCGTTTGTTGCAGTCAGATCATCAGATGCTTGCCTACATCAAGAGGGCGCACCGTCAGGAGGCAGAAGCACAGAAGGTCCAAGAGGATCTTCGAACTGAGACCAGTCATCTTCATAAAAAGGTCATCAAGGTCGAGTGCCTTGCGGAGGAGAAGGCAATGAAAATTGGGAGTCTCCAGGGTGCGCTCCGAAAAGAGAAGTTCATCTCGACCGAACTCAAGGTCGTACTAGCTTTTAAGGAGGAGAGGAAGAAGGAACCCGAGAGTAAGGTCGCCGAACTGGAGGCCCGAATAGCAAAGTCGATCTCGGAGGCAATGACCCAAGCTATGGAAGAGTTCAAGGCCTCCTCCAAAATGAGGAACTTGAATGTTGAATTCGGTCAGCAGGCATCAAAAATTTTGAGCTCTGTGAAGGCAGGATGGCTCGGAGGTTCTCCGAGCTCGACCTCAGCTTTCTGAAGAAGGAGGAGGACGATGCAGAAGCGAGACCGTCCGATGCCACAGTCGATCCCTCCTCCATCGAGCTTGCTTTTGGTCCATTTGAACCTACCATGGAGGCGCCTGAAATAATTCAAAAATCCAAGGCAGTCGAGAGCGCTCCAGCTCCATCTTCCATCGCCACATCCGAGGTTGAAATCCTCGAGTAGTTGTACATTTTTTTTTTTTTTTTTTGCCACATCCGAGGTTGAAATCCTCGAGTAGTTGTACATTTTTTTTTTTTTTTTTTTTTTGCTTTGTACTTAAAATTTTTAATTAAATGAAAGTAAATTTCTTCTTGTCTATACCTTCGAGCATTTTTCATACCTCAAATGCAATCTTCCATCAATGCTGACCCACTGCCTCAGGGGGTCCTCCTGAAATCTTTAATAAAAACTCTAAGGAAGGAGGTCCATCATCTGGAGAAGAAGTTAAAGAAGATAGAGGACGATCTTCAAGCTTCACAGAGAAATACTTTGATGGTGACCAAAGAGGTCACTCGCCTTCAAAACTTGCACGTGAAGGACTCTGCTAGTTTCAGCATTCAGAAGGAGAGCTTCGACAGGAAACTGGTCGAACTCCAGAAGAATGCAAGCGACAAATCCTAGATGCTGATGGCGAAGATTAGCTCCCTCGAGACTCAACTCAAGGTGGCAAAGGAGAAGATTCAACTTTTGAAGGAGAGCTCGTCATGGTCCTTCAATAAGGCACGATTTGAGTGGGACTAGTTGACGAGGTTCTCCACACTTCAAAAATAGCTACATGACGCCAAGCTCACATATGAGACTTATCGATTGGACTGGAGTGATAAGATGTTTAAGTTAGAACAAAAGCTTCGTGCCTCCAACAATGAAATAGCCCGACTCCAGTGGCAACTTGATGATGACTTCTAGGCTGGTACAAACAGGGAGGTCGAGGAAGTCGCCTCCTTAAAGAGGACCATCGGTGAACTTTGAAAGTCGGTCGGTGCGGAAAAGACTGAGGTACAATAGCTGAAGCTCGAGCTGACATGTGAGCGTTAAGCTACCAAGAATGCGGAGGTCAAGTCTGAGGTCTTGAGGAGGAGGCTATGAGAATCAGAGGAGAACTACTGCTGAGCCGATAGGATGTTACATGATAATATGATGAGGCGGAGGGAGCTCGAAGAGAAGGTCGATCGTCTCAAGAAATCTTTAGTAATAGCCACCAATCCGAAGTCTGAGAAGTCCGGCCCTTCTTAGAATTTCGATGGCCTTTCTTTTTCTCTCTTTTCTTTTTTAGTGTAATTGATCTTGTCGATCTGTATTCTGTTTGTAATGAACTTATTTTTGTAATGAAATAGTATCTTTTTTATTATTTTTATTTCGCATGAATTCGAAGCTTGCTCGCAGCTTCACTTTCTTCACTTTGTATTTCTTTGCATTGTCTTCTAATGAAGTGGTTGTTGTGGATGCCTATCCGAGGTCTATTTTGCGGACCCAGAAGCAATTTTTCTTCTTCTGCATCATACGGTCGAGTAGTTGTAAGAGAAATACGTATAGGAATCTGTGATCGGATTTTTTTCATCTTTGTGCTTTAGGTTGGGGGTTCGTTTAGGACCACTGGATGGGCCTCCTTTTTTCACCTTTTTTTTTCGACTTAGGTTAGCATGGCCTTCGACTTTGCTCATGTTAGGATAAGATCCTCCTATTCCTTATAGGGCTATAAGGGCATGAAAGGGCTGTCAAAGGGATCTCTCTCCACATCTTAGCTTAAGTAACCGAGGTCTTCACTTTAGCTCAATATTAGGACGAGATCCTCCTATTTCTAACAGAGCTATAGGGGCATGAAAGAGCCGTTGGAGGGGCCTCTTCCTACATCTTGGTTTAAGTAACCGAGATCTTCGCTTTAGCTCAAGGTTAGGATGAGGTTCTCCTTCTATTTCTAACAGAACTATAGGGACACAAAAGGGCCATTGAAGGAGTCTCTTTCTGCATCTCGACTTAAGTGATCGAGGTCTTTGCTTTAGCTCAATGTTAGGACGAGATTCTCCTTCTGTTCCTAATAGAGCTATAGGGGCACAAAAGGATCATTGAAGGAGTCTCTTTCTACATCTCGACTTAAATAATCGAGGTCTTCGCTTTAACTTAATGTTAGGATGAGGTTCTCCTCCTGTTCCTAATAAGGCTATAGGAGCACAAAAGGATCGTTGAAGGAGCCTCTCCCCGCATCCCGACTTAAGTAATTAAGGTCTTCGCTTTAGCTTAATGTTAGGACGAGATTCACCTCCTATTCCTAACAGGACTAACTTCGTCTAATAATAAAGTTTGGGAGGCTATTTCTTATCATCGTCTAATAACAAGGGTTTGGCTTCTGTAGAAGTTCGGTCGAAGGAGCGTGGAGGGAGTTCGGCTCTCATGGGCGTCCGACTGGAGGAGAAGCTTGGAAGGAGTTTGGCTTCCGCAAGAGTCCGATCGAAGCTCGATCGCTAAGAAGTTCAACTGGAGCTCGACCGCTGAGAAGTTCAACTGAAGCTCGACCGCTGAAAAATTTGATCGGGCCTTGGCCATAGAGGAGTTCGATCAGCTGAAGAAATTTGGCTAAGACTCGACCGCTGAGGAGTTCGATCGAAGCTCGACCGTCGAGGAGTTCGGTTGGCTAAAGGAGTTCGACTAGGACTCGACCGTTAGAAAGTTCGATCGGTTGAAGGAATTTGAGTAAGACTTAACTGCTGAAGCTCTTCTGTGGCTATCGATTGTATTAAGCTGAGCATCGGACTGAACTTTGGCAGGAGTAGGATTTATCCCTAATAATAGTTTTTCCCACTTTCGAGTTCGAAATTCAAAGAAAGGGAGTACAGAAAAGGCGACTGTTGAAGTTCTCTTCAGGACTCTACACCAGTTCAGGTTAAAGCTCGGGGGGATCTCACTTTTAGCCAAAGTTGAAGGAGATCTCGTCTCCTACAATCGAGGTTGGCTCGATCGCTCAGAAGAGATCTTATCTCTAACCGAGGTTGACTCGAACGCTCGGAAGGACCTTATCTCTGGTCGAGGTTGACTCGAAAGAGATCTTATCTTCTGCAGTCGAGATTGGCTCGATCGCTTGGAAGAGATCTTATCTCTAGCTGAGGTTGACTCGATCGCTCACGAGAGATCTTATCTCTAGTCGAGGTTGACTCGGGCACTCGGAGAGATCTTATCTCTAGCCGAGGTTGACTCGATCGCTCGCGAGAGATTTTATCTCTAGTCGAGGTTGACTCAGACGCTCGGAAGAGATCTTATCTCTAGTCGAGGTTGAAGCTCGGAAGAGATCTTATCTCCTATAGCCGAGGTTTGGCTCAGTTGCTTGGGAGAGATCTTATCTCTAGCCGAGGTTGGCTCGGAAGGAGATCTTATCTCCTGCAGTTGAGATGGAAGCTCAGGGAGAATCTTATCTCCTATAATTGAGGTCGAAGCTCGGGGGAAATTTTATTTCCTGCAGTCGAGATCGAAGCTCAGAGGAGATCTTATCTCTGTAGTCGAGGTTTGAAGCTCGAAGGAGATCTTATCTTCTACAACCAAGATCGAAGCTCGGAGGAGATCTTATCTCTTATAGTCGAGTTTGAGACTCGGAGGAGATCTTATCTTCTGCAGTCGAGGTTGAAGCTTGGAGATCTTATCTCTTGCAGTCGAGGTTGGTTCGAGGAAGATCTTATCTCCTATAGCCAAGGTTGGCTCGGAGGAAGATCTTATCTTCTGCAGCTGAGGTTGGCTCAAAGGAGATCTTATCTCCTACAATCGAGGTTGAAGTTCGGGAGAGATCTTATCTTCTGCAGTCGAGGTTGGCTCGGGGGAGATCTTATCTCCTGCAGTCGAGGTCGAAGCTCGGAAGAAGATCTTATCTCCTGCAGTCGAAATTGGCTTGGAAAGATCTTATCTCCTGCAGTCGAGGTTGAAGCTCGGAGGAGATCTTATCTCCTACAGCCGAGGTTAGCTCGAGGGAGATCTTATCTCCTACAGTCGAGGTTCAAGCTCGGAGGAGATCTTATCTCCTGCAGCTGAGATTGAAGCTTGGAAGAGATCTCATCTTCTACAACCGAGGTCGAAGCTCAGGGAAGATCTTATCTCTTGCAGCCGCGAGGTTGGCTCGGAAGAGATCTTATCTCTTGCTTCAGGCTGGCGTCGAAGGAATTGACCCAACCAACCCTTCTTGATGAGCTCTTCAATTTCATCTTGGAACTGAATGCATTTTTCAGTATCGTAGCCATAGTCACGATGGTAGAGATAGTATTTTCTTCGATTGTACTTGTTCGAAGGAGACCATAATTCCTCTAATCTTAGTAGTTGACTCTTAATTTTCATCAAAACTTGAGTTCGAGGAGCGTTAAGGGGGGCATAGTTGTGAAACCTTCTAGGAAGAGGACTTCTTCGTGTCCTTTTATCGGACTTTTTTGATGACTAGCTCGAGGGAGAATTCGGCCTTGCTCCGCTCAGGGAGAGTCCATGAGCACGGTTGAACTTCTTCTGTCCTCCTGTGAAACCTCCTGGAGGAAGAACTTTATGCCCCTCTGCCAGAGCTTCCTTGACGACGAGCTCTTGTGGGAGTTTGGCCTCGCTTGCGCTCGGAGAAAGTCCATGAGCACGGTCGAACTCCTCAATCCGTCAATCCATCTTTCGTAGTTTGTGATTGAGGACGTCGTCTCGGTCATGGATCTTGGAGGGCTTTCAGCTACATACGGGGAAGGTCTCCTCCAAAGGAGATCCATGATCCAAACTTGGATCCTCTACTCTCTGTTTCTTCTTCCTAACGGCGACGGATATGTTGGCCCAAATGCTCTTTCTCAGGGTCGATTTTCGACATCTTAACGATAGATTTTCTGGCAGAGTCACTATCGGGGGCTGCCGCATGGCCTGCACCATTTCGGTGAGGCCCTGAACCCACTGTATCAGCAAGTTAGACTACTCCGTATTTACCGCGGCTATAGGTGGAATCTGGGTTGCTGGGATTGAAGCAGGAGCAGATGGATCTGGATAGGATCGGGCCATGGAGGCCGTCGATCGTCCGGTCAAAGCTCTCCTAGGAGGCATTTTCTCTCGGAAAAGAACTCTAGAGAGAAAGAAGGAAGATCTCTGAAGAGGAAAGAGAGAAGTCATCGCTGAGCACTTCTTTAAGAACAAGAAAACCTCAAGCATAGAGTGCCCTTCCTCTAGCACCAATTCGGTTGGTGCAGAATCTGGTTGACGCCAGATCAAGCTAGAGTGGAGGAGGATGAGGTCACCATTAGTGACCTGCAAAATAAAGTCCTATTCGAAGTCGATGGTAATGGTTCCAATAGGACCCTCCGATGGTCAAGTCAGCTTTTCTGACCAATAAAAATGGAGTGCTCAGGAATGAGAAATGAGCTTAGAGCTTTAGAGGAGAGAGGAGAGCTTAGAGCTTTAGAGGGGAGAGGAGAGCTTAGAGCCTCCAGAAAGCATATTTGGAGGGTTTCTTTTTATAGACGGAGCTTGAATGATGGTGACAACCATACCGTCTGATAGCGGACTACTCTAGACCGTATGAAATTCGATACGGAGAGAGTGGTGTCGCCAGACTGGTAGTGGTGGCCATGTCGTTCAATCGTAGGCCGTATGGAGCTGATTACGGAGAAAAAGATGCCATCAGACTGGTGGTGACGACCATACCATCCGGTAGCGTCGCCCGTGGCAGACTGATGGTGATCATTTATTGAGATTTAATAGCTGTAGCTCCGAGAAAGCAGGCGTAGGTTGGTGAAGAACCTCGACGTATATTCATTTTAGGGGAGCTCGGACTCCTAAGGGGGAGTTCGATCGAAGAAGAAGTTCGGCAAGAGTTCGACTTCTGTAGGAGTTCGGCCGAAGGAGCGCGGAGGAAGTTCGGCTCTCATTAACGTCCGACTGGAGGAGAAGCTTAGAAGGAGTTTGGCTCCCGTAGGAGTCCGACCGAAGCTCGATCGCTGAGAAGTTCGATTGAAGCTCGACCTTTGAGAAGTTCGGCTGGGGCTCGACCATAGAGGAGTTCGGTTGGCTGAAGGAGTTCGGCTAAGACTAGGCCGTTGAGGAGTTCGACTGGGGCTCGACCGTCGAGGAGTTCGACCGACTGAAGGAGTTTGGCTAGGACTCGACCGTTGGGAAGTTCGGTCGGTTGAAGAAATTCGACTAAAACTTGACCGCTGAAGCTCTTCCATGGCTACCGGTTGCATTAGGCTGAGCATCGAATTGGACTTCGGTAGGAACGGAGTTTATCCCCAACACCCGACTTGAGATATGTACATGATGGATATGGGTATAGGTTTTTTACCTCATAGGACGAGTGCATATGTTGATCAATCTGATCAATACCCGACTTGTTGCCACCCCAAGTAGTGTTCTATATGGTTCAGGTTTTTTGAGTTTAATCCATTTGAGTTCAAGAGAAATCAATATATTTTGGATCGACCCACATTTATAGAAAATCAATTTTGTTAGACTAGCTTAGGTCAAAAATTATAAAAGCCAAATCCAATTTGGTTTTGGTGTTCTATGTCGACGTAAACTACAGGTCTTCAAAACTAGGTCCAATCAAGTTATGACTTGATTGGGCCGTGGGTCGGCCAAACCATCTTCAACCCATGTTGCCATTGTAATAACCTAGTTTTTTTTTTAAAAAAAAATTGAGGGAACGAACAACTCTCGATCGGAGTTGGAAATCCTCCATCGGGAAGGAGTCCCTTCGTCCCTATTTAAAAGGGAGGGATCTTCCCTCTCCTCCTCATCGAGATTCGAGATTCAAATCGATGGGAATCATCGAAAATTTTATGCGAGGGCCTTTCATCGTGTTCATTGGAAATCATAATCGTGCATTACCGAAAAAGCTAGGTAAGACTTGAGATTTTTAGATTGATCTTTTCTCTAGTTTCTTCAAACAGGGAAGCCTCAATTTTGGCTCGGTAATCTCCAAAAAAATTAGAATGCATTTAGTTAGCTATTAAAAAAAGTACTTTTTTTTTATTTTTTGATTTTTAAAAAATAAAAATTAAAAAATAATATTTGGTAACACCATGAAAAGTAAAAAATAAAAATTAAAATAATCAAAATAATTACTTTATATGCAAAACAAAAAATTTTTATTTTTTATTTTTACTTAATAATAAAAATTAAAAAATATATATTTTTTAAAAATTAATGGCCTTCTCCATCTTCAACACCATCGAGCAGCTAGAGGACTCAAGAACCTCAGAACCGCTTTCAGTACATCCAACCCCCATGCTCAGGCTACCACCAGCCCCTCCCTACTTACCCTCAGAACCCTTCTTTCTCTCCCTACTTACTCTCAGCACCATCGAGCAGCCACAGGACTCAAGAACCGCTTCCAGCACTCGTGCCCAGGCCGCAGGTCATTTTACTTAGTATTTACTCAGATTCAACCGGGATCACTTGGATGGAACTTCTAATTGGGCTACCACTTCGTATCTCTTTTATTGTTGGAACATTAATTACTAGTTGCACTCTCAGCTTTAGGAACAGATTTTGAGCCAGGTGGTGCTTGAACTGGCTTACGAACACTGACTTTTGGTTTATCAATACCTACTCTGGGGACATACCGTTGAGCAGGGATATTCCGTTGACCAGGGATGTTCTGCCGTGTAGTGTAGTCCTTGACAGCCCATGAATCCTCCGGTGGTTAAGCAGGAGTTGTAGAAACCTTTGCCACCTGCTGCGAAACAGGATTACCAGATGTCTGCGGTCCATGCATGAACGGGCACTTTTCACCTTTTAAACATTGCCCCTTTTAATAATAGCACGGCACATTTTGCTTATTCACAGCATAAGGAGCATGCCATCTGGGGACGGAGGTTGGGCTGGTCCTGAAGGAGTCCCCAACAAGCCATCAAGTGGCTGAAGAAAGATCAGCGAAAATAAGTTGTTCGTTCAAACATAAAAATATTTACATACATACACAAAACTAAACATGCAGCAACCTAAACTTACAATCCGAAAGAGCACACAGCTACTTCCACATGAAACAACAAAAATAGCTTTCATTGTTCCCACGTGGATGACACGTAAGATTTGCATCGAAACGTCTCTAAATGTGTGTGCATCGGCGTGAATAAAAGTATTTATTGCATATGTACGTGAACAAGTATTTTGGATTCGGGCAATTACCATTCAACCAATACCAGCAATCCCTGGGGTTGATTCTGGCACCCTCGCTATGCCGATACTCACATTCATTTCCCTGAAAAGGGAAAACATCATGTTAATTATTATCGAAACTTAAACAAAAAATATCTGACAACATGCTATGAACATAAAACTAGTGCAAAGTGAAGTCTACATCGACAAGACGAGCACCGGCATTTACATGGACCAGGAAAATCAAATGTGAATCTATGAGCATTTGCTATAATAATATAAAGATAGGTTTACCAAGATCACCATATATACTTAATGCGTGCATTCCATTATTGCAAAAATATTCTCCTATTCTATTATCGCATGGCACACCCAAAATATTGGGCTACAAATTGCAGAGAAGAAGACCCTCGATGTAGTTGTCTATCTCGGACAATCGATCTAGTCACCCGATAATTCAAGGCCGTGTCTCTATCTCCTACGTGTGCAATATAAGATACAAGAGATGGGGTCCTATGGAGATTTGCATAGGTCTAATTCCATGATGGAAAGTCGGCGTACATACATACATAGGTCTAATTCCACGATGGAGAGTCGACATGCATGCATCCAAACACACACACATACATACACACATATATAAATATAAAAGAAGATGAGCAACATTACTAGAGATATTTTGAAAATTTGATTCATATTACCGACAATCTAATTGTCATACCAAACAAATCAATCAATATTTTTAGTAATTTTACTTCAATATTATCTTTATGTACCAAACACGATAATCAATATTACTGTTAATTTAATAGTGATAATCTATCTTAAAGGCAATCCACATTACTCGTCAAGATTGCCAAGTGATGCACCAAATGCAACCTAAGAGAATGCATTAGTTCTATGATGGTTTGGATTTTAAAATAAAGACTAAAATTATTTTCTCTTCTTTTTTTAGTATATTTAAAGAGTGGATAAGGGAAAAATCATGACCGGAGGGATAAGTTTCTCCTATATCCTGGAACGACCCTTTTTCATTATTTTGGTAACACAGGATTTTGAAAAAATTCACCTTTTGGATTTACAAGAATAAAGCCATTTCATGGTCGTTTTTAAGCATTTGGCAGGATAATCTAGCTTAAAGGGACAACCTTTTGCTCACACATGACAAATGATTTATGACAACATATCAAAAGTATTTGCACGGGCCCTAATGGATGATAAAAGCATGCTACTTGGTTAGACAAGCGCATAATATATACAAATAAAGATACTTTGACGACTCACCTAGTAAATTATGGTGATTTGATTGATTTTCTTTCATAGAAGATGTTGGTTTAAGATATAATATCGGGATGAATGACCATAAGAACTTGAAATTTTTAATTGGATAAGCATCAATGCGAGGTTGGTACGAAAAGAAGTGGGAAATTTGAGTTCTCTAAAACCGATCTCGAATTACTATTTATATGCTCGGTCTAATGCCTTGAGCAAAGGTTTTAATTTCTTGCAGGCTTGATTTGATTACCGTGCCCTAGCATGGAGGAGTTATCAATTGACAGGGCAAATGATGGACCAATCCCCTTCACCCTTTGCAAAATGCAAGCAAGCAACTTCTATCTTGGATGTGTCCCATTTGAATTAAATGGGTTTGTATATAGTTAAGTTGGATTTAGTATCACTCAAAGATTTAACCAAATATAAACTGGTTAGGTTTGGCCTTTGACCCTTGGTCCTCACGGTTTGTATAAATTCTAAAACTTGTTTCTAAGGTCCAAGGATTGTGGTAAAATACGGTGCGCAATGAACAAGCCAAAACTTGATTTGGATGATTATAAAAAGCAGGACCAGTAAGATTATTCTGATGCTACGTTCCGTTAGTGATGTTGTTGCTGTTTGCTGTTGGTCCTGGTCCACCGATATTACCGTGGGTCAAGGCGTATGTGATCCCCTGAAGGGCCCAAGCAAACCTCTCCAACGTCTGATGTTCCCCACCGCGCGCATAACCAGGTACTTGAAATCCGACAGACGAACCCTCTCCCTCCTCCACCACCCCCACCTCTCCATGCGCGGGGCCGAGCAAATCCACGCCTACCTCCTCGTCTCCGGCTCAATCGCCGACCCCTACGCCGCCGGCAAGCTCGTCGCCTTCTTAGCCCTCTCCACCCGCGGCGACCTCGCCCACGCCGGCCTCCTCTTCCACCGCCTCCCCTACCGCTCCGCCTTCCTCTGGAACACCATGATCCGGGCCCACGTCGATCGGAACCAACCACTCGAAGCTCTTTCCCTCTACAGGCAGATGCTCTCCTCTGGCTTCTCGCCCAACAACTACACCTTCTCCTTCCTCCTTCGCGCCTGCCTTGCCTCTTCTCGCTTCCGACGGGCAGAAGTTTCAGCCCAGTGTAAATCGGGTGGGAGCCGTATGACTTCGGGCCGGGGCGTTGCAGGGGCGAATGGGGCTGGTGATCCTCGCCAGCGGTGTGCTGTCTTGCAGATGGGCTAAAAAACTACAGGAGACGGCTCGTATCGATGCTTTGCTCGGGCTTCGTCAGGTTGTTCGATTGGAGCACTTGAAATCGGACGACTATGAGTTATACGTGGGGAGTCGGCGCTTGGGAGCGCGAGTACATGAGGAGGTATCGACGGGTAAAGTTGCAAATTTAGCTCTGAGTCGCGGCACGAGGCAATTGGTGGATAGAGGGTTTGGCCTGGAACGTGTTTTGATTCGGAGTGGTGCGGGAAAGGAAAATGAGACGGAGAGTTGTGCTCTGTGTGCGCTGTATCGGATTTCATAGTAACTCTCGAGCATTAATGTCGCGGCCAGGCGCAAAATCGCTCGCGGGGGAGTTTGTCGGAAGAAACATCAGACGTTGGAGAGGCATTGGGATTTTGCTTCTTTATACGGAGCTGCCTGTCCATGGGCCGGGGGTTACGGTTCCATAACCTACCTAACGCTCGCGTGTGGACCATAGTTCGTGCTCGTGATGCCTGATATTTGTAGTCCTCTCTCTTGGGGCTTTGGTGGACGACCAGGAGGAGTAGGCCAAATCATAGCGCCTTACGTGGAGAAGCATGCAAAACATCACTATAGACGGAACACGTTATTGATAAGCATTCAGAATTGAGATTTCATTATGGCTGAAGGCTCGCTTGGTTTTTTGTTAATCATCCAATAGACTCGAAATAAGATTGTTTTAGCGCCTTAGTTCAGATGTTCTGGGCGGCCATACCGGATCTCGCTTTGCAATTTAGCTAGTTCTTGATGACTCTTGGACATTTGTAGCGCAGAAGAAGTTTTAGAAATTTATAGAATGTGCATTACCGTGAGGACCACGTAGTGGTCAAAGGGCTCAATAACTTCCATATAGACTAGTTCTTACTGAATTGTGTCGATTAAAGGTCTTTGAGTGCATATACTGCAGATCAACGTTAGAGCGTGCGTGCCAATTGAATCTCATGATTCTTGCCAAGTTTTAATGTCGAGAAGTAGGCAATTGCCAAGGATGAGTAGCAAGTGATGCGGGGTCTCTAGCTTTTGGCATTTTTTGGTCGCCAGTACGTGTCGTCGAGAGACCGGTGGATTGTGGGTTCTCGCACATGTCAGTGTTGCTGGTTGGATCCTAGTGGCAAGGTGTGTATCTTTAGCTACCAGTCCCATGCTAGATGGGGCGTCAATCTGGGATACAAAGGACGTGAGGAGTTACGGATCAATGCTATGCAATGTGGGAATATTTGGTGAACACTCTCTTGTTGTGCGGGTCCATCAGGTTTGCTTTTTGGAGAACCGCAGAAGAGAGATCTAAATGAGTAATTCTGAGGAGAGATCGGTTTTAGAGAACTCATAGCTCTATATTGGCGCACCCTTCCTTTTGTTTTAGGTGATGCCCCTCTCTCGTTAAAAATGCTCGCTGTTTTTAGGAGATGAGTGCTTATTTGTCCCTCATGAGGTCATAAGAGAAAGTTCTCTCGAGAGAGATTTTTGTAAGAGTATGGCCTGTATTTATTAGTGTCTTGCAGAGTGCTCGCATTTTTGCTTTCGTAAACAAATGTATAGCTTCTCACGGATCGTTATAGGTGGACAACCTCTTACTGATGTAGAGAGTCTTAAGAATCAGATTTCGAAGGAATCGGACCGATAAATGTTACTGAGGTAAGAGTAAGCGTGGATACAAGATGATCTTTATTTGTACTTATTATTATGGTGCTTGTCTGTTAGACCCTGATCAGAGAGTGGAGTTTTAGTTCATCTTGCTGTGAGTTGTTCTGATCGCAATTTCGGCCCGGTCGTGCATCGCTCATTATATAACTTGTATGATATGTTGTCTAAATTGAATTTTCAGTTGTCATATTTGATCTAATTGTAGGGGTGATGCACAAGCAAATTAAAATTCGATTGTGTAAGTGCTTTATTAGTTTTGTAAGCGTAAGATGTTACAATCCATGCTAATACTTGTGCACATAAGTGTCTTGTTAAAATTCGTGCACGACCATGAATAAGCCTGATGTCTTATGTGGTTATTTCTTGTTAATCAGGAGTCCGAATTAGTGGTGTTTATCTCAAATGTGCATTTATTGCCAAATCCATAGTGGGTTACTAAATCCAATATATAAATTGTGAATTAAATAAGCGATGTAAAAGTCGTTCGTCGAAGGTAGGGATTCCACTGTACATGCTGCACTCTAATAGCTAATGCATATGGCTTTGTGGTCAGCCTTTCGTGCCATAGATTATTTAAGTATTCCTTTAATTCCTATTCCGCGTCTATCTAAGAATTTAATATTATACCCTCCTCAATACTAAAGGAAAGAATTAGAGAGCATGAGGTAACGTTTTACATTGTATACTATATATTTATATATAGTGCACGGTAACCAGATACTATGTGAAACCGTATAATGATCATTTCTTGTCTATAGGTTGCAATTTTGGTGATGTTGTATTTTTTCCTGCTTTGTTATCTCTCTGTAGGAAATATCTATGAATCAGAGCGTTATATTTGTGGACTCTTAGTCCTCCATTGTCTTTCAAATATGATTATTATAATCTTTCATTCTACATATTATATTTTGAACATCAGATATATAGTTTCTTTGGATGATAGTATTCTGGTGGTCTTCTGGCCGCTACAACTAATAGCGGAATTAGATCATTTTGATTCTATAGATACTCATTATCACTTTAATTTGATATTATATTGTGAATGGTTAGATATATGATTTCGGTGACTATAAAATTAGAGATTGTCCTCTCTTAAGTTATTTGGAAAAAATCTCTGCTATGTAGGATCCTGATGAAGCTGGGACTCATGAACTAATTATTACACTAGGATGAATTTTATCAACTGCATCCATTTACGATGTCAATATGATGCCTAATTCTTCTTTATATTTTGGCTTATATGTTATAGTTGTCATGGCTTCACCATGCTCTTTCGAGTACTGGTAGAGGTCTTGGTTTGGTGTTGCTGTTAAGTTGGTCACATGCATGATTACACTGCTCGACTCATCTTCATTTCGTTCTAGTGTTGGAAGGATTAGACCATTTTAATTGATTAGGTATTCGCTCCGCAATAAAAGAATATTTCATCTTTAGATTTGGCTTAGCACTCCAATTTATGATGGACCATTCCTCCATTAGCGATACACCGACATCTCTTGTGATGCTCATAATTTATTGACAGCGTAGAAGATAGAGACACCATCAATCGGGGCCTTGAATTAATTGTCGACACTGGATATTGCAATCATTTGCTCTGATATTCCTTTATGTTCGTCATGTTTCCCTGATGCTGAATCAGGGACAATTTTATTATAATAGATCGAAGACTATATTTATACCGTCTTTCGCTCTGATATCTTGGTGTGACTAGCACGGCTTTAAAATTATCTGCTCCGTGTGTAGCCTTTTGATGTGGCTCCGCATAGCTGAGTAATAGATTGGAATAGGTGAGAGATATTTATTTTCGAAAACTGGAATGCACAGACTAGGATATTTTATCAGCACCTTAATACGGTTCATAGAGTGTTTTTCTGTCTCTTCTTTGGTGTTAAATCTCTCTATTGTTGCTATCTCTATAATATAAATCTTATTCAACGCCATAGTCTCTCCGCATCTAATCATTTTGATTTCTTGGCTCGCATGAATTAAATATGCGCCGGTTGCTTCCCGAGCCTCTGCTCTCTCGATCGAATAGGTGGTTCATTCGAAAACATTTGTTTTGCACTAGTTTTATGTTCATAGCATGTTGTCAACGATATTTTTGCTTTTACTTAGTGTTCCTCTCAGTGTCATTTTTGACACTAGAAGTGTCTTGTCCACATTAGTGTACAGAGCGGCACTGATCGACGATTCGCTAAGTATTTCTCTGGATTGGCATACACAGTCATAAGGGCAGGCACGATAGTTTTGCCACACTTCTCTTCAACCAAGGCTCGATTGCTTCTCCAACTCGGAGTGTCTATTTTGGCCTGCCCTTCTCTAATGTTTCTTGAATTGGTGTATTTGCGAACCAGACAAATCATCAATGTAAAATAACTTTTCAGAAAATTCCGACAGCATAGATTGGAGCATATAATACTTGTTTTCTAACTCATACACGGCTTGGGATTCCTGAAACACGCAGATGCTCACTTCATGTTTAGCGCACGTTTCGAACCGCAATCTTATGACGTCGCTCTCTCCACGTTCCCGCAGGGTAGATCATTATTTGAATAGTCCCTAAGCACAGAAATTTGGTGTGCTCAATGTTTCTCTTGTGCTGCGAATTTCATATTATGCTGTTCCATGCTGTTTTTGCTCCATCTTCTTCTTCTTTCCTTGATATGCTCGTTAATTCATTTAATGTTGAAATAACAAGGTCCTCATCACTTTGTAACTTTCTGTGTTATCACATTAGCTGTTGTGATATTTGGCTCCACCAAATCTACTTGTTTGGGGGCAATCATAGCTAGCTGGCTTTTTTTTTTTTTTTTTTTTTTTTTTTGTGAAAGTTTAGCACTTCTACCTACCCCCACCAAAACAAATGTTTGAGCGTTTCTTTCCTTAATACGGGGATGTGGAAGAATGGATTTCCTTTGTGATGTGGATTTTGAACTTGCACTGGTCAGATTCCTGCCCTTCCGTCCCTATCAGAAATTTGTCTTTTGATTGGATCAGTGTCTCCAAGTTATCGCCACCGTCAGGCATGTTATTATTCAACAAAAAAAAAAAACGCACCTTGATTTCAAAGTTACAGCAGCAGGATTATAAATTAAAAATGCTCAACATCCAGTTTTAGCTCAAATGGAATGAAACTTTTCCATGCAATAAGATATATAACCAGGTTAAAAAGAGCTTAGATAGGACTTGTATCGTCCATATGCATGTATGCATCCTTTACAATCTAGAAAAGGTTGTTTCCTTTGTTTTTTCCTTTTTTTTTTTTTTTTACAGGAGGAGATATTGGGCGATCGAGTGACAGGAAAGGTCTTGGAAGTGGAGACAGCTACAAAGTTTTGATGATTGATGACATACGTCACACCGAAACATTAGGTAGTGAGAATGAACTCTTTATCAAGATTTAAGTATCTTTTTTGAAATTCAGTGGGGGCCAATTACTGCCTTTTCTGCCTTCTTATTCCGATCCCATTTTCTGGAGTACGACTCCAAACAGAGGCTAACCTCCACCAGGGATGATACCGTCTGAGCAAGTCCCCTGCAGTCTCAAGATTTAAGTATATTACAGTGTTGAAAATGACTTTGTTTATTGCTTAGACGGGACATTCTATAGGACGTAGGAAAACATGATCTTAGCTATGATTATTTTTCATATCGTTTGCTATTATTATTTGTTTGTTTCTCTGAGCTCTATCCATTGCCCCTATAATTCTGAAGCTTCCGTTTTGTTCTTCGCAGTTGAAAAAGCCTTGCCACAGGTTGTGCCGTCAATAACGGCTACGGATGCAAGAAAACTCTTTCATGAATCTCGGCAGAAGGGTGTTGCAGTCGTTATTGTTACTGTGAAGGTAATCTACTAAAACTCGATTAAAAATTGCTTCGCTTGATAGCTAGGACATGTCTTCTTCCTAGCAACCAGGTGTTCTATCATGGAACAGGAGCATGCTGAGTTCTATGCACAGATGATGGTAAGATGGGGATTGCGCTCAGCTATAGAACCAGACTCGAATGTCACAGTATGAGGAAGACCACAGCCTGGAATCGCTGTTGACGAGAAAGAAGAGGCTGATAATATATAAAATATTACAGGGAGAGGATTGAGTGATTTCATAATCCGACATACAACTGTAATGTATGATTCAACATTCAGCAAAAGTCGTGATGCTATCTTCTAAATAGTCATCTTTCAATTGGGTTTATGAGTTTAAAGGAATAGCTTCAATCATATGCTTGTACAGTGCAATGTAACCTATTGAGGTTATTGACGCTGTAAATATCATACTCATTGCGGCTGCATGGTGATTATGGTATGTTGAGAGTCACGTTACAACCTACAAGCTGGACCGGTGGCGACGGTGGTGGATATTTTGTTATGATGTGGGTCATCATAATCATTGTTGATCAATGATTATGCTGGTGCTGACGGTGGTACAGATTCATTTCCTTCCCGGGAATTACTTTGCTGTACCTCATGATATCTGGTTTGTCTCTCCGAGAATGACTCAATGTGACGTCCTGAAGACTTCTAGACTCCTTTTTCACATACTTTAACATATGCTTGCAAAATGGGCAAGAAAAACAGAACGAAAAGAAGCTTACCAAATTTTTTTTTTAAAAAAAAAAAAAAATTATGAATAGCAGACCACAAAAAAAAAGGAGGAACGGTCATCTGGTAAAAGGTTTATCAGAAAAAATGATCTGGTTGGTGTTTAATGATGATTTTTGAAACTCGTCATAATCTCCCATTTTTCTCTTGTTTCATCATGGAAATACAAATATCTAAGGTTAAAATCACTGATATAATTCAATTTATTGCAACTAACATACAAGATATTCAAGACAGGTTCAAGTAGAAGACAGCGAAAAAGAAAAGAAAGCACAAAAGATCCCAATGGAACCTGCATGCACCGGGATGAGATTCCAAGGTGGCACTCCCACCATCTCTCAGAAAGAAAAGGGAGGGAGCCGCAGGGGGTTGCTGTGGTTGTAAAGGATACCACAAGAACGAAATTGACTTTACAAAAGGAAATAAAATAGAAAACAGGTTTCTAGCAATGTGACTTTCCTCACCTACATCTTACATCATTGGTCACGTAGTTCCAAGTCAGAAAAACACCTAATTTGCAGCTCCACCAACGATAGGCAGTTGAATATATGATTTGGCATGACAATTGACCGTTAAAACAAGCTCAATATACATCCCATCTTATGTCATAATATATTTGACATAAACTAGTACGGTTGATGAAAGCCTGATTCCCACAACAATAGTCCCATAGGGTCTGTCATTCTTCCAGAACTTTTATAGCTATTACAGATACCGAAAGCTTTTATGCAGATTGTCAAGTATCATAAGCTAAAATTTCAACCAACCAGCAAGATACACATAGGCACTGTAGATTCATCACAACCAAGCTTGGTTAAGATCAGAAAATTGCAGGTAGCTATGACCCGCCATGTTCATTTAGGCTATAATATCATATAGTAACAATATATCTATCAAATACTGTCAGGTTAGTCCAGAATTTGGCCAAACAAGTTGACATTACCCTTGGAGATTTGGAGGTCCATGGCAGAAAAGACAATAATCAGTCAACAAGCACGTGGAGGAGCTTTTCTGGATTAGAGTTGCCTATCTATGGAAGAAAGGCCCAATCTCTCCAACATCTGATTTGTCTGAGAAAAATGCCTGTCGCACAAGAGGTAGTTAAGTCAGAAGATTCGGCTCATGATTGTTTGCTATACAAATAAGAAACAAGTGGTCCCACTCTTCCCACCTACAGGCAGAGAATCAAAAATCCTAATAAAATACAGGCTTGAGAGAAAATTGATGCATGTTCCCTAATGCAGGTATTGAGGTGGGTGGTGGTTCTGAAACCACAACGAGCAAGAGCAAGTGATGAGCAGGGCAAGCAATATTGGATAGCAGTTCCTGATGAAATAAGAAAAGACGAGGCTATGTTTACAAAACTACTTCCACACCCTCCGGCTAGTTATCTGAGCTCAAGGCAACACCATTAAGATGGGCTGCAGTCCCATCCCTTACAGTTCTGTTCTCCCTTATGTGAGGTCCCTATTTCCCTTTTATTGCTTTCGATTGCCAAGCTACGGCCAACGCTTGGCCTAATGGTTGGTACCTTCCTTTCAGAGGTCTTCATTCCAAATCACCTTGAAGTCTGTTGAATTCTTGATGGGCAGATGGATGGAAAGTGTGACATTGTTCCAAGCAGCAACCATGACAGGTGTATATAGTGTGAAATTATCTTAAAAGGACCGAACAAATTCAAGTTTGAAAATACCTATTACTTCTTGTAAAGTATAACGATTCATTCTCATGATGTATCTTAGAAGCTGCAACTAGAGGTGTAAATGGTATTCTAAAACTCGACAAGTCAACTCAACCATTTTCTAATAGCTGGGTATGGATCCAGACTAAGTTTTCAACAACCTCATCGGATCGAATTCTGACTCTATATATGGGATCCAATTTCTTATTGAATCAAACTCAGATTTAGGCGCGTTTAAATCCGAAAACCTGATTAACATTATATATATATATATATATATGCGGAGCATATGTAACTATTGGAATATAAAGAAGATTGGGATTTGTGTTACTTCTTTTTTACATATGTGGATCTATACCTTTTTCCCATGCATGTTCTTCTTAACTCTCATCCATTGCCATTTTAGTTCCAAAGCCTGACCAATATTTAGATTCTGATTTGTTTCAATCAAACTAAACATAAATAGAAATCTAAATCTGTATTCAAAAGTGATTAATTTTTTTCAAAACCAATCTTTCACTTCCCATATTGTGCTCCTCTCATATTGCAATCTGCAATAGATAATAGATTATTGCAATAAAAATCCTTTTAGTTTTGGAAATCATTAACCTTTCACTGGTTGGCGCATAAAATAATACACAAAATGGAACCTAAAAAATTCGAATCCAATTATTAATCGAGTTTGGATGCAAGTTCCGAGCTTACGCATTTTGATGGATCCAAACGCAAACCCAAACTCAATTTTTTTGTAAAATTCAGGTGTGGATAAAGCATGGATCCAACCAGTTTAGAGCCCTAACTGCAACAATGAATTGATGAATGGCTGGAAATCTCATCTATTGTGAACATGAGAGACAAACCTGCATCCAAAGAAACCTCTATTAGCAGATAGGCCTGATGGATGAGCAGCTCTTAGAATGTGATGTTTTGACTCATCAATCAATCTGTACATAGCAAAAGCATAAATGAAAGTGAAATCCAAATAAATTCAAGGAGTTACTTATAACCCTAATCAACCAGATTTAGTCAAAATGATTCATAAAATTAACAACATTAGCTTCAAAGGAAGAATGCTTAAGTTCAGGATGACTAAAATAAACAACTTTGGAGAAGGAAAGGTGATCCTCGTTGTGGTAATCCTACACATCTTCCACGAAAAATTGCAATTAATGATTGACTTTTCTGCTTTCTAGCAAGATTATCTCCTCCAATTATTGTTTCATAATCATATCTAGTTCCTCTGATCTCTGTAATCCACAAATGAAAATCAAGTTAAACAGGCAGAAATTACCTCGACTTTTCTTGAGCAGAATTCCCCCAAAGAAGAAAAACAACTCCAGATTTCTTCTGTGAAATTGTTCGAATCACAGCATCGGTAAATGGCTCCCATCCTTTCTTAGCATGTGAATTTGCTTAATGGTTTCTTACAGATAAGAGAGAGGGCAAAAGACAAAACAAGAGAAAAATGCTGATTAGCAACTAGAATGGTGGTTCCATCAAAATGGCGTAAATTTATCACAAGCAAATGCAAAGAATCATTTGTGGAGCTACTAAAGAAAATATATGGTACAAAGTTGACCTATTCCCAGAGTAATCATTACATGTAGAGTGTAATGCTATTCTTGTTACCATAACTAAAGAAGGCATAGGTTACAAGTACTACATTGTGAATACATGTTTCATATGAGAATCTAAGAGTTATGTCTTTGTGTGTGTGCTAAAAGATTGAAGCCTCTTCAGCAGCTCAGCCCACAAAATGGTGAATAGTAACTTCAAATACAGTTACAAGTTGACAACAACTACACACTTCACCAACCATTGGTTTTCATATTCATCCTCATGAAATGCTGCCACCCCCAACCACCCTCCTCTTTTTCTGTCCTGTCATCCTATTGTTATATGATGCTTGTATTATAGATATTAATGGCATTACACTCTACTACATAATCAGTTCTCAATGATTATATACACGGACAACATATTTCAGTCCGGGTGAGAGAAACTAATACTGATTCTTAGAATTGCGTGCCATTCTCGGCTAAAGTCTTTTTTTTTTTTTTTTGTTGAGGAAACAAGGTTGATGTCATTTTTGCTTTTCAATTCTTATCAACAATACTACCTCCTCTATTACTCTTTGCTTTATGACTGATTTTATTATTTATCATCCACTCTAGCCATGTTCTCATCTTGTTAGAGAACAATGTGCTAATCATGTCCATGCACCTTGGCACCACATCTTCTTATGTGGAGCACCATACTGGTCTGGTAATGCTAAGAAACACTTCATCATTGATAATTCAAACCTACTTCCCCCCTTCAATTCTTAGGTCCTTGGTTCTTTCGAATTAATTCCCCTTTTCTTTTTTCTTTTTTTCTATTACTCTATTCTGTTGTAACTTAGCTCACATGTTTTGGTACTCTATTACTAAATGTAGTAACTACAGTCTACGTAACAAGAACAAAAAATTCCTGCATTACCATTCAAAGCTTCATTTAAGATGTTCGACCAATAATGTCTCATTAATGCAATAAATTAAATTAATCAATACACAATAAATAATATTATGAATTATCAAGTATCTTTTAGATAAAGAAGCATACAAGTGAGGACAGTGTTTAGCAGAAGAACACCCTGCATGAAAATTTGGTGTTAGTCCTACAGATGTACAACCAAACCAACTGCTGAAATGCTTCAGACTGAATTATTCATAGATATATAAAATTTGTGACATATCACCCTTGAATGGCCAATGTCAAGCTTTTAGCTGGCCAACTAGGAGTGGCCATATTCAGAATGCAGAATTTATAAGGGGAAAAATGAAAGAAAGAAAGAAAAAAAATTGAAGGATCACTTCTCCCTTGAGTTCTGATTCTTCCTAGATTGTTACAAATTCCCACTAATCCACAACAAAATTATAACAAGAGAAAGTTAGAGCCAGTATAGAATTCTGCATGCGTAATAGTTATGTATTAGAACTACGAATAGTGGAAGATGATAAAGAAATGCATAAATGCAGACCGTGCACATGAAAGAACTATAAGCTCCAAATGATGCTGTCATAAAAGAAAAAAAATGACATGCAAAAACATGTCATATCAAACCATCATTTACCTGCACAGCCCATCTTTCCAGATTCCCATTGGATGGCACAGAACAACCAGCATCGTTTTGAAGTTCCTTGAATATATTGACTAAGCTGGAAGGCACCCTCATACCCTCTGGCACTGAGAAGGCAAGACCCATAGCTTGACCAGGTCCATGGTACGGGTCCTGAAACAAATAACATATCTGTGCTATCAGTTTGTCTGTATACACAAAACAAGACCTTTTTATGTTGTCGATGTTCTACATAATTAAAGATCAGTAAAGCACATCCATCTGGATGGAATCCCAAGTCTAAGAAACACGACTCTAGATAGACAGAAAAAAAAGTGTGAACAAATGAGAAAAGATAGCAATCGAGTGTATTCTTTTGCAAGCAGGTCTACAGGTTGTACGGAATTATAGAAAGAAACAAGATTTATGGAAGCAGAGCAATGTTAACCTCCAGTCTCTCTACCGACCGAAGAAATACATACTGCGCTCGGTTCTCTTCTTAATATATGGTGCAAAAAACTTCCTTACTTGAAATAAACCAAGAGAGATGGTGCAAGGCAAAGACTTGGGAGGAGGGAAGAAGTATACCTGTCCAATGATCACCGCCTTCACTCGATCAAAGGGCGTCGAGTGGAGGGCATTGAACATAAGATACGGAGGAGGATATATCGGCACGCTCCCACGAACCTCCCTCTCCACAAACCTGCACAGATTCTGGGCATAGGGCTTCTGAAGCTCTCCCGGAAGCGCCTCCAACCACGTCTCCTCCACCAAAATCTCCTCCAGCTTCACATAGTCCATCCCCTCAGCTGCATTGCCCACCGCTCATCACTCACCACTATTCCATCAAAGAACCAATAAGAACTGTACGGCAACCCAAGGAATCAACTAAATACCTTTGGCTCGCTCGATTTTTTCGATGCAGAGCCGAAGATTTCGCCTCGACCTCGCTAAGGCTTTGTTGATCTCGATCCGTCTCTTCTGGTCTGGCGTGATGGTCGAGGGGGATTCCGGTGGGAGGAGGTCGCCGCCGCTGGAGGCGCCGTCGGTGGGAGAGGACTTGTAGAGGGTGGAAATGGAGGATTTGAGGGTTAGGTTTTCCGGGGACGTGGGCAGGGATTTGAGGCGCTTCACGGGCTGGAAGATCTCGACTAGGGTTTTGGAGGAAGACGCCATTTTAGCCCTTTTTGAGGGAACGGCTAGGTTTGCCGGCGATGGGGATGGGACGTGGGATTTTATAGACGGGAACGGACGCCGGTCTTTTGGCGGGAGAGAAAGCTATCGGACGGAAATGACTCCCACTCTCACGGATTTTCCTTCACGATAATGGTTTGGATAATTTTAGCTTATAGAGACAAAATACAAAATATCATCAAGCTGCATCGGACAGATTGAGTGTTTTCTATTTTTCTCGCAATCGTTGGATTCGTATTTTGCTGGTTCAAAAGCCAAAATAGCGTCTAGTCTGATAAGTTAGCCTTATTCTCCCTTTCGATAACAAGACATGTTTAACTCTATAACTGTAATATAAAATAGATGATCGTGATGAGCCCCACAAACACACGTGTCTATATATATATATATATACAAAAAAAAATCAAAATGATTAGATCAAAGCATATTAAAATGAGTGCCAGTCTAGCTCTAATTCAGATCTCGAGCCTAATTTTAATTTGCGTCGGAAAACCAAGGTTGAGCAAATCTATAGAGTTTATTGAATGACTAAAGTTGTCATAAATCAATCTGTCTAGGTTAGGCTTCATTATAGGAGTCTTTTAATTTTTAAGCATCCATGTATTAATATTTTTTTATGACATGTTATGGAGCTTTTGTTGGCTCCAAACACGAGTTCCTTGGGAAAACAGGAAAAAAAAAAAAAAGGTGAAGGAAGGAGCTTCTGGTAGTCAACCGAGATCAACCCACCCTCCTTCAGATCAGACGGTCCCGAACACCCCCAACACATCACTAAACCCTCTGCTTAATAATCACAGCCCCACATCAGCGATACCTGGTTCCCACCAATCCATATTAAGCTATGATCCACACCCCAAGCCCATCGGGTCAACAAAAGAGAGGAGGGGAATGGGCCGGCAGTCTCCAACCCGAGCTCGTCTCCGACCCGCCCCGATCGTCGCGATACTTATGTCCCTCAACATGTTCATGGCGACTTGTATCTCCGTCACCCGCTCTCTCCCCCTTCGTTCTTTCCCCGTCCGCTTCTCCTTTTCTTCCAAATCCCATCTCCCTAAATCTTTCCCCTGTCCTCTCTGGTCCTCCTCCTTCTCCCTTTGCCTCCACCGCCTCCCTAAATCCACCACTTCCGCCGCCGCCGCCTTCGCCTTCTGCTCCGCCCCACTCTCCCCCATGGCGGCCGACGACGGTCTCGATTCCAACCCCCTCCTCCAAGACTTCGTTTTCCCCCACTTCGATGCCGTCGAGGCAAAGCACGTCCGGCCGGGGATCCGCGAGCTGTTGAGGAGACTCGTAGATTTCGCTTTCCTGCGTTCTTGATCGGGATTTCGGGTTTTTGGGGTGTTCCTGATGATGATTTTTCCTTTTTTCTGTGTAGGAGAGCGATCTGGTGGAGCTGGAGAGGACGGTGGAGCCGACGTGGCCGAAGTTGGTGGAGCCGCTGGAGAGGATCGTGGATCGGTTGCAGGTGGTCTGGGGGATCGTGAACCATCTCAAGGCTGTTAAAGATTCGGCTGATCTTCGTTCCGCGATCGAAGAAGTCCAGGTTTGTGTCCGGTCTTTATTTTTCTTATGATGTAATAATCTTGTGGTTGCTCATTTATATAGATTTGGATGGAACTCCCGTATTGGAGTGCACCGTCTTTCTTTACATTGTCTAAGTGTCTAATCTTGTGCGATCAGTTAATGATATCGAGGCTTGAATTGATCGTCTATCTGAAATTCTTCTACTTCTAATTCCCTTTGTGGTTTTCAAACACTCAAAAGTAGACGTGCTAATTTTTCTCCATTCAAAACTATCATCATAATTTATCACTTAGCAGTGCTTTACATCAGGGTATTATCTATAATGCCCTGACATGATTTGCCGGGAACTTGGTGATAAAAATGATGTAGTTCAATGTAAATGAAGCCTTTTAGATTTACTTTCAGCTAATCTATTTATTGTTTTATTTATTTTATTTTTTTTCCCCCCATTCTGCTACATGTCTTCACGTTGCTTGTTTCTAACAGCCCGAAAAGGTCAAATTCCAGCTAAGGTTGGGACAGAGTAAGCCCATTTATGAGGCATTTAAGGCTATTCAGAATTCTTCATCATGGGAAACCCTTGCCGATGCCCGTAAGCGCATAGTAGAATGTAAGTATTGTATTCTTTGGCAACTCTGTAGTTCTTAGATGTAAAATAGATCGAGAAATGTAGAACTTGCCTTCTTCAGTCTTTTTTCATGGAATAAGTGAGGTATTGTCTTTTTTTGGTAGTGATTCCATCTAGCATCAGAAAACATATTCCCTTATCATTATTCATTGTCTCATGGCCTACATAACATCAAACCGAGATAATGATTATCTTTATTTTTCAGGACTTCTCTTTTTTTTTTAGTTTTTTAGCCAGCAAAAGATTGAAATATGGCTTTCTGTAGCATTTCTCGACAGTGAGAACACAGAAGCTAAAGAAATGCCATTTGCTGTCAAGAGGAACAATTCAAACAAATATAATATTTCTTTTAACAGTTAAACCAATGGTTAGATTGGTAATCTTTTACGTGAATATTTATTTTTTTTAATGAGTAACTTTTATCTATCCAGAGCAAAAACCTCCTTCCTGTGATAATGATACGGATGGAAATAAACTGCCATGCACCTTTTGTTGTTTGTTTTTCTAATTTCCTGATCATTTTTTTAATTATTTTACTGGACAAGATGCCTTCTTAAATATTTATTTAGTGGAAAAGAAATGCTAAATAAACATCAACCCTCAGAAACAATCCTGGCAATCAGAGTCAGTGTCCTCAAAACTTTTCTTTGTAGGGGCCTGCCACCTAAGCCATTCACCCCTAAACAAGAGCTGACCCTGATTTCTCAAGTTAGTATTTTCATAAGCATAATGACCCTTTGTCACTACAACATACGATGCTGGCACACACAGAGAAGGGAGCATGAATCATATTAAATCATGGCCTCTTCTGAATGATAATGGGAAATGTAGAGTATAATAAATCCAACTTGGCTCTGAATGGTGGATGAAGTGCTTGCTTAAAGATGTTACTTTATCTTTCTATGTTTTAATAGTGCAGTAGTATTTCTACATTACTTATTGGTTTTGTTGTTTTTATTTAGATGAATGCCTAAGCAACTTTATATAAATTAAATTATACATTTGTCCATGTTGGATGTCTCCTCATCTCAAGTGATTCTCTTAATTTTGCAGCACAAATTAAGGAAGCTGTTCTTAATGGTGTTGCTCTCGAGGATGAACAAAGAGAGAAGTTTAATGAAGTCGAACAAGTACAGTTTAACATTCCAATAAGTGGCTTTTATTGTTTTTATTTTTTGAATTATGGAATAATGGTCTTGATGCCCCGGTGCCAGCTGACCTTTCTCTGTTGTGCCAATTAATTTAATTTCTTCAAGGAAATTTTAATTCTACAAGATTTAGATGTAAGGCCTATGTTTGCCCTTATTATTCCATCATTCTGCTTAGCTTTGCCAGTTCAATTACTATTCCATCATTCTCCTCTTTTTGTTTTTAGTTAGCTTTGCCTGTTCGATACCACTGAATGACATAGTTTAAAATCCAGTATCTTAAACAAATGATCTGAAGCTAATCTACTTCTTTTAGAAACAGCTTAAGGAATCTGGATTGAAATGAATGTATATGAGAAAAGTAACAATCACAACATGGTCCCCTATCTTTCAATACATTGAAAAAATGATTAGAAGGCCAAAGAAAAATTGGAACTCGTGAAACTAAGATGACAAATTCAGGACTAAAGATTTAAACTTGGATCAGCCAAACTCGGATCACTTAGACATGCTAATTACCATGACAATTTGGGGTCTTGGAAACAATTATCTTCGTCTCTCTCTCTCTCTCTCTCTGCAATCAGGAGGGGCCAATCTCTACCTTTTTTACCGTATACCCCAGCCCACACTCAAGGTGCTGAATCAAATTGGAATCAAATCCCTGTCTGCTTGCCCAAGTGGTAAGTAGTGAGAACACCCGAGCAAGCAATTATTTTTTCTAGAAACAATTCAGTTGGAGACAGAGTTATAAAAGTCCAAATAAATGCAGAAATCCTTTCAGAACTCAGGAAAGATTTTGAATGAATGATAATTAGGAAAAAATGCAATATTGTTATACACATTTATGCAAAGCAACCAATGGAGAAGCAAGAACAACAAACAATAGCAAAAACACCATTGTAGATTACATTTCAAGTTTTTGACATTAATTTGTAATTCATGTTCTTGAATTATTTTTTTTGATAAGATGTGAATAGGCCATGAAATATGTGAATAATTGAGTAATTGTTAATTAGCATGTCTGTTGGTAATCATATTATCTGCAATATAGTAAGTTGCTAAAGAGCAACCTGACTTGCTGATGGTTCCTTTAATTTTTTCCCCAATGGATCCGTCTTTTTTGAGCTGTTTTCTTGGAATGACGTGCAGAAACTTGAGAAATTATCACAAAAATTTAGCGAAAATGTCTTGGATGCCACCAAAAAATTTGAAAAATTGATTACCGATAAGAAGGAAATTGAAGGGTTACCTGCTACGGCACTTGCTCTGGCAGCACAAACTGCAGCATCAAAGGTACCTTTCCTTTAGAATGCTAAATATATAAAATTGTCTTTGTTGCCTCACAATTTTGTCCTTCCATGCTATTTTTGAAGTTTGTAAATATGTTTACATGTGTTTTTTATATTTTTTAATAATAATATGATTAGGGCCATGAAAATGCTTCTGCTGAAAATGGGCCTTGGATGATAACATTAGATGTCCCAAGCTTTCAACCTGTTATGCTGCATGCAAAGAACCGATCTTTGCGGGAAGAAGTTTATCGTGCTTTCATTACTCGAGCCTCTAGTGGGGAACTTGATAACACTCCAATTATTGTTCAAATTCTGAAGTTGAGGTTGGCGAAGGCAAAGCTGCTTGGCTATAGTAACTATGCTGAGGTATGATGTGTCTAATGTTTATAGTGCCCATGTCCCTTTGGCTGAAGAGTAGCTTCTTTCTGAAGGTAAGCATGGCAATGAAAATGGCTACCATTGATCGAGCAGAAGAGCTTCTTGAAAAGCTACGCAGTGCTTCCTGGAATCATGCCATTCAAGGTACTACATTTCATCTTACTTTCTCGCACTTGTTTTGTTGCAGACCTACATAACAGATTTACTGAGAACACAAAGGGTTGCAGCACGTTTTTAGGAATGTAGTGTGCTTGTCTTTACATACATTGCTCCCATTCTATTTTTTCTACCAATACACACGCGCGCGCGCGCATACAGACTTGGGTAAGGTCGATCAGATTTTTTTTCTTAGGTGCACTTGAGGCGCCCTAGGCATACGCTGGCTAGTTCATGGAAGGCATCCAATAAGCATTCTTGATAGGACTTTTCAGCTACTAGGTTAAAGAATTTAAGTAAAATAAGGAATGTACAGGTGGTTAGTTAAGAGTTTTAATTATCTAGGGACTCTAGATTAGGCTGTCAGCTGTCTTTTCATTTAACTAAAAAACAAATTCTAAAACCAAAGAGTCTATCTCTATTTAAATTTTAAAGCTTAAACTACTCTTGGCCAAGAAGTCCACGTTTTATAGAATTCTTCTTCAGCAAGAAAACCAGAGAAACAATGCACATGAAGAACACAACTACACGTAATAGGACTCTCGGACTCTCCCTGCTTGCTGTTCGGTACTTTCTGAAATCTGAACCGATCTCTCCCTCCCTCTATCTCTCTCTCATCCACTCTCATGCCATGCCTGTTCTTGTCTCTCTCTGTTATTTTTCTTTTCTGGAGGTCAAGAGGAGGTAGGGCAGCAGGCCCAAGTTCTGACTCATATCATGCTTCATGTGAGAGAGAGGCTGAAATGGATGAGGAAGATGATGAGGGATACAAATCTGGTGATGGGGAAGATGCTTATGGGCCACTGGATTATGATGAGGATGAGGATGAATATCGAGGCCAATGAGTCTATGTCTAATTATGTTTTATTGGAATCTTAGACATTTATTAGAACTGAGTTGACATTATGGTGTTTTTTAGTTTACTTATCTTTAGTTGTTTGAGATTCAGCTTATCTTTTGTTGTTTGAATTGACATTATGGTGTTTGGATTGTTGTTTGAGGTTCATTAGTTTATATAATACTAGTATTTTGTGTTACAGATCCTATTATATATTTTTTATGTTTTTTTGCTTTAATTGGTGCCTAGATTCACTTAGGCACGTGCCTGAGCTTTGCACTTAGCGCCTATGCGTCAACAGCCCTTTGCGCTTTAGTGCGCCTAAGGCTTTTTAATACACTGAATTAGCCGGTTAGCATTAGCTAATTGGTTTAATCAATTAGCCCAAATATAACTATAAGGCTTAAGCCATGTTCCATGTTTCGGACCTTTCGGTGTTCGTGACATTCGTCACTTTGTCTCCAAGACTCCAACTCCAAGAGCCCTAGCCCCTAGCACCAGTCTGTGCTATCTGATCTTCCATCTTCCCTCATCGCCGACACCGGTCTTCTATCTTCCCTTATTGGCCATTGCCGACGTCGATCTTCTATCAAAGAAAATGCCAACAAGGAAAGGGCAGAAGAAGCAAATCCACCATGGTGGGGGAAAGTTGACAACGTGGAGGTGGGTGGAGATGGGGGACTTAGCGGCGGAGAGGAGGATGGAGTCCAGGAGGGAGGCGGCTCGAAGGCGAGCGAGGCCGATAAGAAGCTTGTCGGGGAGGGAGCCGATTGGGTTGGGGAGGGAGGCAAGGGCATGGAATGGGCCGTGGAAGGGGTCGGCGACGTGATGGAAGTAGCGGGTGTGGTAGACAAGGGTGTCAGGATGGAAGGGGCGAAGGCGAAGGGAGGGGTAGTCGAGGAGGAAGCGGGCTTCTAGGTAGGCGGTGAGGAAGATCTGGAAGCCGCGGTTGAGGAGGAAGCCATCGAGGGAGTGGGTGCGAATGCGACCATCGACGGCGTTAGAGGCTTGGAGGAGGAAGGGGACAGAGGAGGCAGCGAGGTGGGTTGTGGAGGCGAGGCCAGCAAGGCTGGCGCTGAGTTGGGTACTCAAAGTGGAGAGGGAGGAGGAAAAGAGCGTGCGAGGGGAGAAAAGGGAGGAGACATGGGGTCTGGGCAGAGCAAAGGAGGACTGGGAGATATCTACAGGTTTGGGCTGAACTTGGATTGGGCTTGGATCTTAAATTTTAAAATATTTTCAGGCCTAAGCTAAGCCCGAAGCCCAAAAAAATATTTTGGACCGGGCTCGGGTAGCGGCTTGTGTCCTACCCTAAGTATGTGTGAGGTGAGTGGGAACTTTATTGTTTCATAATTTACTTAATTATTTCTTAATTTACTTTAATGTCTCTATAGGAATTGATCAGCTATTCTGAAAATATTGATTTGTAAAAGCAATCGTTATGAATATGTAATTGGTCTCCAATTAGATTGCTGGTTCATCAAAGAGTGGTATCTGACATCTCTCTCTGTGTGTGTGTGTGTGTGTGTGCACGCGCGTGCGCATGCGTGCATGTGTGTGCACATGCGCACCTTATTTTTATTAGCCTAATATTTGTACTTGTATAATTTGACCATGCACAAGCACCAAGAGCTTATTTAATGCATGGTAATTGTTGGAAAAAATCTTGTTCTATCCGTATGGATGGGATGAACCTCATCTTCTTAGATTGGTCAACCCTATTTGATCGATGCTTCTTGAGTATTGATTATATTGAGAATTTATCTTTCATATAATAGAAGCTAAAGTTTTAAATCCCATGGGACGGGGCTGTCCCAGTTTTCTAATGGAACTGGACATGCTGCCGTCTTACCCCGTCTTGACACATGGGATAGGAGATGTCCCAAGATATCCCGATCATGATGTTGGGATGATGGTGGGATGGTCCTCTCCCAACATTTGGGATGGTATCCTGTCTTGGTGTTCCGTGGGACGTCCCGCCGGGATCTAAATTCTTGATAGAGGCACTTAATCATATTATTTTGGAAGAAAAGGAAAAAAATTCTTAAAAAATACATTCTTGGAAGATGTGGTGTTTAAATGTTTGTTTGTTTTTTGGTTACAAATCCAGAAATTGGTGCTTGTTTCACTTTAAATAGGGACAGTAGTAGTGAACTGCATTTTTGAAACCCCTCCAATTCACTATTTTGATGGTGCCATATGTAGGTTGAAAATCAAGTTCCTGGGAGTGAGTGAACAAAAGTAAGGCAACAACTTGACCTGACTTGGTCTAGTGTATTGGATCTGCCCAAACCCACTGTGCTGAACCAATTTCCTTCTTACTCTGCTAACCAGAGCCGTCGACCTAAATCAAGCCAACTTGACATGACCTAGATGGCATGAAATGACTAAACCCGATCTAATCCATCCTGATTGAGCCCAACTTGACATGGACGAAACACAACTTGATGTGACACAACAAACATAAGTCAGCCGAACATGACCCAGCCTGACCTTAAGCAACTTGACGGAACCTGACCTGATAGGATCCAACCTGACCAAAATTCCCCTATCAAAGCCAACCAGTCCAGGCATAAATAGTCATGACTTGACAGAACCTGATTTGATCGGACCGGCCCTTGTCATAATAGACCCTTAACAACGAAACCAGGCACATGCAGATCTGACTTGACCTCGGTTGAGTCCACTTCAATGTTGCAAGATACATTCCAAATAGAAGAAGTCACAAGAGCTACAATCACGTGCTGCCAATGATTTAAAGTTGAAACAGATGTTAACACTTGAAGTTTGAACTTGAATGCCCTGTATGACAGTTCTCGAAACTGCACTTCTGTGACTGACAGTTTATGTGCAGCCATGCTGACCTTAACTGTTGCTTGATTCATACAGATATGGAAGATATTAAGACATTTGCTAGAGGCATGGATGCTGCAGAAGCTGATGAACTGAATCATTGGGATATTAACTTCTGGAGTGAAAGGCTTCGAGAGTCTAAGTATGATATCAATGAGGTTTGTCTCTTCTCTCATTTGTGCAGCCCCCTGATATGCTGAAGTTTGTTTCACTATTGCCTTCTTTTTTAGCATTATCTTCCTTTTGGATCTCTGATTTCTGGTTATTCATCTTATTGTTTCATTTTCCAAAAGGTTTGATATAGGACCAAGACCTTTTACTTGGTTGTAATATTACTCTATATTTTTTAAAATCTCTTGTCCTGTGACATAAGAAACCAGGTGGTGACAATTATATTGAATTTGTGTTCTTGTAAGAAAATAGCAAAAAAGAACTTAATATCTGGTATTTTCAAGACTGGAATTGTTGTTTAATGTTGTACGTGCAGTGTGTATAAGGTTAGTTGCAATATAAAGATCCATCTTGAGAACCTTAATGTGCCAAGGTTGACCAATGCCTTTCTTCTGCAGGAGGAGTTGCGCCCATATTTCTCACTTCCGAAGGTTATGGATGGCCTTTTTAATCTTGCTAATAAACTTTTTGACATCAGCATAGAACCAGCTGATGGATTGGCTCCGGTAAGGTCTATTGCTCGTTTTACTGCAGTTATGCAAAACATAGTACCTGCCACTTCATGGTACACGTTTTTTTTTTTCCCCTCCAGGTGTGGAATAATGATGTCAGATTTTACTGTGTAAAAGATTCTTCAAACAATCCAATTGCCTACTTCTACTTTGATCCTTATTCTAGGCCTTCTGAAAAGCGTGGTGGAGCTTGGATGGATGAGGTAGTAGCTCGTAGTCATGTACTTGCACATGATGGGTCTCCTGTTAGGTTGCCTGTTGCCCATATGGTGTGCAATCAAACACCGCCAGTAGGTGACAAACCCAGCTTAATGACATTCCGTGAGGTAATTGTCACACTTAATGGTAATTGGTCAGTTTGTAAGTGATCTATCATGCATAGGAGAAATTGCAAGCTACTCCTGTTTCTCATTTTTAGCTGGGATGGAGGGAATATATGTATCCGTTTAGCTTATCAGTTAGGCTTTTAAGCAGATGTATGTTCTAATTGGATCATGCTGGTCTGAAGTGCTAAATATTATGCCAATTGGTTCTTTGATGTAGGTTGAGACTGTTTTCCATGAATTTGGTCATGCACTTCAGCATATGCTTACCAAACAAGATGAAGGGCTAGTTGCTGGGATTCGGGGTATAGAATGGGATGCTGTTGAGTTACCTTCTCAGTTCATGGAAAACTGGTGCTACCAGAGGTAACAATGCTAAACAAGTTTTTCTGTAAATTCTGAACAAAATAGTCATTTGCATCATTCTAGATAATGGCCTAACACAAATAGTTATGTTGGTAGGTTGTTCAACCCTTTTTTTTCTTCCTCTAAAGACTGGTAGATGCTACTCCCCACCCATTACCTTGCACCAAATTGTACCCCACCCAGGCTGGAGCCCAGGCCCCCAAGTAGACTAAGCCACTGCTCATGGAATTGGGGCTTAATATAATCAGGGGTCAAAGTGAGGGCTGATGCCCTTTGGAATCGAACCCTCACCACTTGCCTATAGTGGCAAGGGGTTATACCATCTGAAGTCTGAACCAAGGTTTAGTGGTGTAGGTAATTTGCATTGTTGTGCACATGACATTGAATGGATTGTTGTATATGCATAGTTTTGTAGTGGCAAGGTAGCTAGGCATTAGGTTTGTCAATAACAATTGTCTTATATTTGGCAAATTTGGTAGTGGCAAGCTATACACGTAGTTTGCTAGTGGCAAAGTTTCAAGTTTGTCACTGATTATAAAAACTCTCTTCCTCCACCACACTTGAGCATGCCCCATCTTGATGAGTTGTCAAAAGTTGACTCTATTATGTGTACAAATGCAAGTGCATGTTATAAAATATGCTCTTCCTTCCCCCAACCATGTGTGTGTGTGTAGCAAAGCCTAAACTAATATGTGCAAGGGTTAAGGTATCAGTACTGATTATTATCAGAAAAAAAAAGAAAAAAAAAAGAGTATCAGTACTGGTACCCTTACTAGTAGCTTACGGTACAATGCGAACTAGTACAGTACAATACTATACCAACACATGGTACACCTCTTGATGTCAGTATAACGCCAAGGAGTTGATGCACATTTATTGGTGTGGAGAGATGAAGGGGCATATCAGCACCTGTATCTTCTACAGTTTGGTATAATCAACACAGAGTAGTACAAACATTACTTAAATCTTTGATTATGCACATTTTGGTCTTAGATGAAACTTTATGAGTTATATTTGTTCACATTTAAAATGGAACCTCAAGTGTCTGTTTATGGAAAATGATGGAATGGAGTTCATGTAGGCTGATCCATTTTTGATGGAAAACTGGAAATGAGATTAATAGAGCGATCCATATATTTTAGTTATCCATTTTGTCCTGGTTCCTTTGAGAACCTACACATTTTCATTAAAAATGTTTCTTTTAGCAGCAAATTTTATATATAGACATGCACACGTATTTATTCATTTGGCTCGGTATATAGACATTGTTCTTGTATTATGTATTTTTTAATACACACACTGACACATTGTGCTTTTTCCTTTTGTTTATGAGTTTCCCTAGTCTGCAGGCTTAGTTACCTTTGTGCTGTATAAATTGTTTGAATTGAAGGGAAGCAGAAAATATCTAAGACATCCCATTATGTACCTTATACTGTCATAACTTCAAGCAGTCAGCTCGAACTTTTTCTTTAAGTTGGTGTGCTTGATCCTTATGACTCTTAATAAACACATATAAATGTGTGTCATCATTGTATATTCATGCATATGAATGAAAAAAAGGTTGCATGGATTGGTTCACGAGAAAATCAACAACATCCCCCTCCCAAGAAAAAGCATTTCTAGCTGAACCTTGTGATGGTCTTATGGTTGTGGCAGGGATACTCTAATGAGCATTGCAAAACATTATGAAACTGGTGAACCCCTTCCGGAAGAAGTTTATTTGAAGCTTCTTGCTGCAAAAACATTCCGTGCTGGCTCTCTGAGTCTTCGTCAGGTTAGTGTTGTTAGGTTATGCATTTTACTTCATTCATGCATATGTTTGTTAATTTGTGGATGTGTTTTATCCTTCATTTGCTGCATCACTTGCATGATTTTAAGATAAGCATTAGTGCTGTATGCATGTCCTTCCTGTTAGTGTTTTGCATCTTGTCATTCTTTGACTAATGATAGACCAGCTTATTTTTTTTGAGGGGCACGTGATCATGTTCTCAACATTCAAACTGGTCTTGGTAATGAGAGGGCGAGCAGGAGCATGGGGTTGCCCACATGGGGGAATGTAGTTTGTAAGGTCAAGTTTCTGGAGCACAGCATAGAACACTTTGTCAACATTTTCCAGACAACTAAACCCTGGTATAAAAGGGGATCACCCGGCCCTGGTAAATGGCATTTTGAGTGCAATCATGTTCTGTGATTACAACCCCTGGTTTCCTCATAATGATTAAAGGGCAACTGTCTATGTTGGTTGGCTCTGTTTTCTTAGTTTCCTTTGGTCGCATAACTGTCATGACCAACTCTTGAGTGAGTACGTTGTAGCCTTCTGAAGCCTAGGTGCTCTAGTCATACTCTTAAGTTGCCAAAGCTATCTATGCTTGACTGCTACATTTCTATAAAATTCTCCAGCCATCTTGTAAACTGGTACTTTATCCAAAGCAGACCCTCACAGCTTTAAGGAAGATCTTTAATTTCTTTTGAAGACTGAACGAGGCCTTGTTTGCTGGGACAGATATTAAGACCTGTTTCAATGAAGTTTGCCTGTTTAGCACGATCATGCAGCCTCACCCCCTTTTAGTAGTACGTCGGCCGTCCATGTTATCATCAGTTGCATCACTACCTTGACCTGGTTGGGTAGTTTGTTTAAGAAGGATTTTGATAATGAAAACTGATACATAATCTCTTCTATTCCCTAACATTTGCATAGATAATTATTTTTATTTTTTCTCTAATTAATCTCTGTTAACTTCTGCAGATAAGATTTGCTAGCATAGATTTGGAACTGCATACAAAGTATAATCCAGATGGGCCTGAATCTGTATATGATATTGATAAAAGAGTTGCACAAAGAACACAAATTATCCCTCCTCTGCCAGAAGACAGATTTCTTTGCAGTTTCAACCATATATTTGCAGGTTCAGAGTCCTGTCTCTGTTATGCATTTCTGTTATATATTTTCTTGTTTCAGCTCTTTACGCTGCTGCTACTTTGTCTGCTTATAGGTGGATATGCTGCTGGATACTATAGTTACAAGGTAAATCACATCAGCTCCTCATCTCCGTTTCTGACGTACATGTATATTCTCTCTCATCTCGTCATACTTTTTGGATGCTCAATTTAATACATGTTTACCATGCAGTGGGCAGAGGTGTTGTCGGCGGATGCTTTCTCTGCATTTGAGGATGCTGGGTTGGACAGTGATAAGGTATGGCTACAGTTTATCTTGTCTAAGATGTACATCATCTAATCTTAAATGATAAGGTTCATGCTACTCCTTACAACTGGGATGGAAGGAATATAGACCAATTTGAACCGAGTTATATCTACTTATCTGTTCCATAGAAACCTTTCGGTGGGTTTATGTACTCACAGATGAGGCAAAAAGTGTTGCCTTCTAGGATAACTACAAAGGAATTAAATAGTACACCATTAGGTCTCAAGCAAATTCACTTGATGGATCAAAATTTCTTTAATAGTGATTAATGATGGAACAAATCACTGTTATTCTCTTTGTTGCTGGTGAATGTTTTGTGGATGGTCGCTCTAGTACACTTCTATTACAAGTGCCGATGATGATTCAAAAAGTCTGAAAATCAAATGTCTTTGAGGATAAAGGACAACAAACTAGAGGGACGCATTAATAATTTTTAGTAGGTGCACATGAGGGGTCATTGCCCAGTGTAATGGTAAATGCTTGGGCTGACAAGTGCAATGGCACAGGTTTGAGCCTGGGGGAGGCCATTATGTGTTGAAAAAAAGAAAGAAGCAACGGTTAGGGTCTGTCCACAATTTGCCCCTGCTAGGAACATAACTGGGTAATATCTGAGGATCTGCTACTCATATGCATGCGAATTTACTGTATATGGATTTATGGCTTTATGCAGATCATCAAATAAGATAATGTTGCAAAGATAGATTAAAAAACTAATCCGAGCACCCTGAATTCAAGCATAAACATTCGAGATAATGGAAGGTTTTGAGAAGATTTGATGGAAACAGAATGATAGCTATTCAAGTAGAAGCTGCTTCTCTCCATTTTCCCATCAGTGATATCTATGTCCTTTTGATTTGATGGAAATGCAACACCAAAGTACCGATGCTTTGCAATTTTAGTCATGGAAGAGAGTCTTGTAACTCAAAACCTAACATGGAGGAGGGAAGGGGTTGTAAGCCTCGTTCCTGTTCAACATAATTACATCACATGAGGAACAAAGGGAACAGCAAATTTATAATATTTTCATTTAAATCTGATTGAGTAAAGCAGTCTCCACCTTCCCCTTTTATTTTGTTTTTTATTTCTTTCTTATACAAATTTAGACCTCTCTATAATAAAAGAAACTATATACTTTCAAAAAAATTGCAAATTTCTGATTCATCTTGAACTCCACATGGAAAGGTACTACAACGACCTTGAAACGGAATCCTACTGATTTTTAGAAAATTCCCTATCCGATCTACACCTAAAATAGGATTCCTAGACGTGAATCCTAATTAAGGGCTTCAAAATGTACAGAAGCCACACACACACACACAAAAAAAAAAAAAAAAAAAAAAAAAAAAAAAAAAAAAAAAAAAAAAAAAAAAAAAAAAAAACATTGAAATTTAAATAAAAATTACTTAAACTACTCTAATTCACAAAGTTCCCATACCACAGAAAGAGCATAGAAGATAATGTGGATTGTGTACAGGCAAGATGTTCCTTTCTTCCTCATTTCTTTTTCCCTGTTGTATTCCTAACAAATGGTACAACACCGATCACGATGCGTAGCTAATAGATTTTGCTAATCTCCCGCCCGCCCTCTGTGTGTGTGTGTGTGTGTGTTTGTTTGTTGCGTGCAGTAATGGATATGCACACGTAGACATTTGCCTGCATGTTTCTTCTCTATATTATCTGTGCTTGTTCTTAAAATTAGTTGCAAGTAATCGATTGGTAGGTCGGACGAGCATCTGCATTTGAATATATTGTTCATGCAGTTCGATTTCAGCTGATGTACGACCTTTCTTGTGGCAGACTATCAGGGAAACTGGTCACAGGTTTCGCGAAACCATTCTTGCACTTGGAGGTGGAAAATCACCACTAGAGGTGAGACAAATTGAGTAGCAGATTTATCCTCAAGTATTGTTTACTCTTTGCTGAGAATTTGGGCCCATAATTCTCCATGTTGGGCCAAAAGTGCAAAAGCCCTTCCTTGGTGTAGGTAGGCCCTCATAGTCACATATGCGAGTGGATTCAACCATTCACCCACCTAATAATCTGGCACATCCATATCTAGAAACTGGCTTCATAACTATGCTTCTTGGTTCAAATCTCAGGCTTCCATGCCTCAATCTCCTTTTCAATTGATTTTGTAGTGCATCGTGCTAGTATTGATGCCTAGAAATTGCTGCATTTAATATTGGTGCCGTGATGCTTTTTTGTGCCTGTCGTGCGGCCCTCAAACCTGTAGTCCTGCTTGCCATCCAAGACCTGTGGCTGGGCCAAGCCCTGATTGGTCTTGGTCTCTTGTTCTCACAATTATTTTATACGAGCTTTCTTAGTTTCTGTGGGGAGCACTCATGGTCTTGGTCTCTTGTTCTCGCAATTATTTTATACAAGCTTTCTTGGTTTCTGTGGAGAGCTACAAGGGTGCTCTGTGTTTCTGGTTCAATGCTGATGCAGTTCGCATTAATAAATTCCTTATTCTAAGTCTTCTCTTTTTGTTATATCGGTGCAGGTTTTTGTTGAATTCCGAGGGCGTGAACCTTCACCAGAACCTTTGCTTAGACACAATGGCTTACTACCGATCATTGGCTCTGCTTAATCAATTCTTAGATAAGACATGCATATTTCAAACTACGGTAACAATAAAGATGATGCATCAGTCCGATCAATGCTAAAAACAGCCATTCCTGGAAAATGGGTGTTGTACTTGGTACAAACTTTTGCCTGTTGATTTTTCTGGCAGATTGGGATGGTTGAAAAAAAGTTGTGGATCGAAATATAAAACTCATGGCAACAAAAATAGCTATTGCTCTGCTTTGTGTTATCTTGCTATTTGAAAAGTGGAGAAGTTTTTTGTTTGATTGAAGTTTTAAGAGGAAAGGGGGTGAAAAAGATTTTTCATGTTTGGAAATTCACCGAGGAACGTGGGTTTTGTGGATGCGAATGATGAGAAATGATGGTTTTTTTTTAAAAATATTTTTTTATAAATATATAATTATAAAGTATATAAGTTTTTAAAAATATTATTAAATATTATTCTTATAAATATTAAGATAATATTATATTAATATTATGTTAATATTTATATTAATATAATATTATATCTATATTTATATTTATATTATCAATATAATATTTATAATATATTAATATTATTTTAATATTTATATTAATATTATATTTTTATTAATACTCATATAAAATTTATATTTAAATATTAATATAATATTATATTTTTATTTATATTTATAATATTAAAATATTAGTATTATATTAATATAATAAATTATTAAATTTTAATATTATATCATAATATATTGATATTATATTTATATTAATATAAATATAATATTATTATTTATATAAAATTTGAAAGCAAAATGAATGATTTTATATCTATTAAGTATATAATAGATATTTTACATGATTTTTTTGAGAAGTAGATGTTTAACAAACATAAGTTATTTTGAAATAAATTATTTTTTATGATCAATTAAATATATTAAAATTATATTTTAAAAAGATAATTTTTTAAAAAAAATTAATTATAAAAAAGTATTTTTCATGGACCAATGGGTTCTTAATACGTTTTTTTGTTCATTTGTTTCATTTGATAAAATGGTTTCGTCTCCTGCTTTTATACAATTGTGAGATGGAGGAAACTTGCCTTTCGACTGCCATTTGTCAGTTTATAAGAGGCATGTCAGTCATTAGTGCGTGGAAATTGTAGCACTAGCTTTGAAGCTAACACGCCTTAAACGAGCCTATTGCAATTTCAAGAGCATAAATTAGCTGTTAAACCCTAATGGAGGCAACTTTACGTTGTCATTCTATCTTCCCATTCTTCATCTGCCAAGTTTCTTTGAGTTTAAGATTGGTTGCATTTGTTTCGTAACAAATAAGTGAAAGCCCACATGGACATTGATGTTTGAGGTAGCTTGCTGGAAACTTCCGCCGTTCCTTTTTCTCCACCCTTTTTTTTTTTTAATTTTTCGGTGGCGGGGCGGGGGCAAGCCATAAATCTTTGCTGCTAAAAGCTGTAGGAGTTTTACAAATAATTTTTTATATTTTTTTGGACAAGCAATAAATTAAAGATTTTTTTTAAAATATTATTATTTAAATATTAAATTTGAAAAATAATATTTTTTTTAAATTTATTTTTGAATCTATCTTGCTTATGATGAGGTAGAAGTGATGGGACAAAATTAGATGTTGAAGATGCGATTTCGGACTTAAAATTGCATGTTCAAACCACGCAATTTTAAGATAAGATGATAAAAATAAAATAAAAAATAAATTCATAAGTTGAAAATAAAATTTTAGTAGAAATTACATTTTTAACATGTGATTTTTTTTTTTTTTTTCGTTCTCCCGTAGAGCATGGTCATCTTTTGATTTTCTACCGAGCGGTTCATCGAGATCGGAAGAGAGAAGGAGAGGGGACGGCGGTAAGCCAGGGCCACGAGGAGGAGGGCGATCGCATAGGGTGCGGCGTGGATGACCGTGGGGTGAGGCCATGTAGACGATAGTGAGGTGGAGCCGGGGGGAGGGAGGGGGACGGTGGCGATGCCAGGCCACAAAGGATGGAGGGTGCAGATGGGAGGGGGTGTCGACGGAGGACGAAATGGTGCGGGCGCCGGTGAAGAGTGCGGACTTTGCCAAGGATGGAGGGAGGGGAGTGCTGGGGATGCTGTAGGAGGAAGGAAAGGGAAAGAGGAAAAATGAAAAAAAAGAAAAAGAAAAGAAAATTTGGAGAAGAGAAGGAGAAAGAAAGAAAAGAAAAAAAAAGTTAATATTTTTATTATTAATTTAACAATACTATTTATATAATAATATATTATTTTTTTTAAAAAAAATTTAAAAAATAATAATAACATATTATTTTTTAACAATATTATTTTTAAAAATATGTTATTATTAAGAAATAAAATATTATTTCAAAAAATATGTTATTATTAAAAAAATAATTTTTTTAATAAAAATAAAATATATTATTATTTAAAAATATTATTATTTTAATCTATATTATTATTTTAGTAACTTCACGTATCGAATCAATATAAAATTTTTAAGTATTTTTTAAAAATAATAATTATATTATTAATTTAAAAATACTATTTATATACTAACATATTATTTTTAAAAATTTTAATTTAAAAAATATAATAATAAAATATTAATTAATAAATATTTAATTAAAATATTTTGAAGTAAAATTTATTTCAAAAAATTAATAAAAATATGTTATTTATTTTTATTAATGAATATGTAATAATTAAAATATTTAATTTTTAAAAATATTATTTATATAATAATGTATTAAAAAATAATAATAATTTATTATTAATAAAATAATATTTTAAAATAATGTTATTATATAAATAATATTTTATTATTTTCTTATTGTATAAATAATGTTATTGTACTAATACTATAAATAATGTTTTATTTTTTTTTTAAAATAAAATAAATAAGATATTTATTAACAAAAATAATAACATATTTTTATTAATTTTTTGAAATAGGTTTTATTTCAAAATATTTTAATTAAATATTTATGAATAAAATATTTTATTATTATATTTTTGAAATTAAAAAAAATAATATGTCAGTATATAAATAGTATTTTTAAATTAATAATAAATTTATTATTTTTAAAAAATACTTAAAAATTCTAGATTGATTCGATAAATAAAGTTACTAAAATAATAGTATAAATTAAAATAATAATAATAATATATTTTATTTTTATTAGAAATTTTTTTAATAATAACATATTTTCTGAAATAATGTTTTATTTCTTAATAATAACATATTTTTAAAAATAATATTTTTAAAAAATAATATGTTATTATTATTTTTTAAAAATAATATTCTATTATACAAATAGTATTATTAAATTAATAATATATATATATATATATATATATATATATATATATATATATATATATATATATATATATATATATATATATATATATATATAATATATATATATATATATTCTATTTTTTTTCTGATTTCTCTCCCCAAATTTTGTTTTCTTTTTCATTTTTTTCTTTCTTTTCGTTTTTCCCCTTTTCCTTCCATTAGTCCGCAGCATCCCCCGCGACCCCCCACGGCGCGCACCCGCCGCCGCCCTCCCCCCATCCTTGGCGAAGCCCGCACTCTCCGCCGGCGCCCGTGCCGTTTCGTCCTCCGCCGGCACCTCCCCCCGTCCGCGCCCTCCGTCCTCCGCCGGCGCCCTCCATCCTCCGCGACCCGGCGCCGCCGTCGTCCCCCTCCGCTCCCCCGGCCCCGCCGTCGCGCGGCCCCGCCCCACGGCCGTCCGCGCCACACCCCGCGCGACCGCCCCACCCCTCCCCGCGGCCCCCTGTCGCCGTCCCCTCTCCCGGTCCCGGCGAACCGCTCGGCGGAAAAAAAAAAAAAAAGGACGGCCATGCTGCGCGGGAAAACGAAAAAAAAAATGGAAAAAAAAAAAAACACGTTAAAGAGGCAATTTCTACTAAAATCCCATCTTCAACCTATAAATTTATTTTTTATTTTATTTTTACCACCTCATCGCATTGAATATCTTCAACATGTGATTCCATCACCATCTCATCACAAATAAAATAGATTCGAAAATAGATTTAAAAAAAAAACTATTTTTAAAATTTAATATTTAAATAATAATATTTTAAAAAAATCTTCCAATAAATTTTTGCTGCCAAAAGGGAGCTTTACAAAGAATTCAAAAAACAGATTCGTATCATCATATATATTTGTTTAATCTGATTTAACATTTTTTGGATTTTAAAATAAAAATAAAAATACAGAATCAAGTCCCAGGAACATCCTTTGGCTGTTTGTAACCAGAATTTTTTGAATCACCTTCATGTTGCATATGGGAAATGAAATTTGAAATCTATTATATGTTCGGAACTAAAGAGCGGCTTGATTTAAATCTTAATATAATTCATGATGCAAGGGGCAATTAGCAATCAAATTTTATTTTGCATTTTCATGTGGCAACCTTGAAACGTTTTTGTGGTCATTCTATATATCATGGTACACAAAAATACATGATTTAGCTTTTAAAATAGTTCATAAACCACAAATGGATCAATTTTTAAATTTTAATGTTCATATATTACATAGTGATCTGAAAATAGTTCTATCGCCACTACATGGGAAGATGAAATTTGGGTTATATTATAATTAATGAGCTAAAGAGCAACATGATATATGAAAAGCATATTTTATATAGTTACAAGAAAATAATTCTTTGGCAACTATATGGGAAACATGAAATTCAAGTCCTAATTCATGAAGCATAGGGTGATCCATGATCAAATTTCATTTTAGTCTTTCATGTAACAATCTCAAAATGATTTTCTGATCACTAATTATATGAAAATATAAAAATTAGATTGGAGCTTGGAGCTATTAATAAATTTTATTTTCAGGGCTTATTTGGTTCATGAAAAAAATTTTCTCTCATTAGAATGTTTTTCTTGAAAAGCTAAATGCTATCTTATCCAATTCTATTCATGGTATTAAGATATTTTTGAAAAAATAAAAAAGAAGACCCCAATTACCATCCCATGGGACAGCAAAAAATTTATATCCCATTTGGAATTTTTTTTTTTATGAAACATAAAAATTTTATTCTCATAGAAATGTCACTTTTTAGTTTTTCTTCTTTGAAAACTCCATCTTCAATTTTTCATTGATCACATCTTCCCCTATTTTCTTCGCATGAACCAAATGAATCCTTGGTGTTTTATGTTATGATCCCAAATGGTTTGGTGATTACCATACAGAAAGATGGTATTTGAACCCATTACTGTCCAAAAAAAATTTCATTCCCTAAAAATAAGAAATTTAAATCTTAATATAATTCATTAAACATCGATGGTTTGCTACAAAACTTTTTTTTTCATATTTCTATATAGCAACCTTATAATATGATTTTATGGTCGCTATGCGCATTATCAGCGTATGAAAACACAAATTTAAATTTTAAAATAATTAATGAATGTTGGATGATCTATTTTTAAATTTTATCTCTATGTTTTTGACTTATCCTAAAATGATTTTGCTGGAGAAAGCATAGAACTGCATCCATTTTGAGCCTATTGCATGAGCTGCGATAATTTTTTAAAATTATTATTTAAAAAATCTATTAAAAAGTAAGAATATTGGCAAAGTATATCCGTTGCCAGGTAATATTTAGAGGTCTCGTGCCATCGCAATGTTTGTCTAATATATTTTTTGAAAAGTAAATAGTACCATAGATTGGATTGCGTTTAGTACAGCGAAGATTGGGTTAGACATTAAGATGATAATTGCTTTCGGATTGATATTTTATATTTTAATTTTTTAAATTATATTCATGCTATGGTTCGATTATATCAAAAAGAAAAAAAAAAAAATTCACTGGCAACTCGAGTTATTCTGCAAAAGAAAGTGGTCAGCCGTTCAAAGCTTGAGCGGCGCTCTTTCAAGAATTCGAGCCCCGTCTCAAGACGGCAATGGTATTTGCCCTGCCACGTAGCTGATAAGTAAGGTGGATCTAACTTTCCGTTTTTTTTTTCTCCTTAAAAAAATATAAAAATATATTTTTATTACTGACTTTTTTTTTTTTTTTTTACTTCAAAACAAACGTTTTATTTTAGTAGGGGCTGTGAAATGGGGCTGGTACGGCTTCGACCTATTTAAAATCGGCTATCGATCTACTTCAACGGATCGTCTGAGTGGAATGATGCGATATTTTGCCCGTGGTTAGCTATAGATAGGTCTAAGCCGATTTATAGTTCCGATCGATCTACTGAAGATTGCTTCCTAGCAAAATGATGTAGGCCTTCATATCTCATCCTCGTCGGATTCAGATCGGCAACCGAGCTATATGAATAGGATGATTTATCATAGTTCGTCAATAGTTCGTCAATGGCCGATCTATAATTATTTTTGCTGAAATTGCATCCTTTTCGAATCGAAAAATTTGGATAAAGAAAAAATCTATCGCAATCTCGTCTTCTAAGAATGAAAAAAATCTTTCGAATCAATCCAGAATAACAAACTTGAAAAGCCGTTAGAATTCAAAATGTATACAACTCTAATTTTTTTTCTATAAATAAAGGAGTTCAATTCGATGCTTTTTTTTTTTTATTTTTTAATTTTTTGATATGAGCATCGAAGAATTTTCATCGAAGAACATTCGGTAAAAATTTTATTATAGTAAAACTTCAATGAAAGCTTATCCTCAGACTTCAGATTTTTTGATGACCGAGCTTTTTCACCTTTATTGGTCGATATCGGATCGGAAGATTCAGGGACAACAGTAGATTTTTCCTAAAATATTATAAGATAAAAAACCATAAATCTTTCGCTTAAAGCAAACTACAGTCCATCAAAGAATCCCTATTTCTTTGTTACAGGGAAAAAAAAAATCCATATTTCTTTAGCAGTCAACTGTCAGAATTCCTTGTCAATCGCTGGAGCACGGTCATCTTATTTTCTCCGAGGAGAAGAGAGAGGCGAAGGGTAGGTGAGGGAGCGGAAGACGGGGAAATGTCGAGGGCCGGGGGCATCACAAATGCGGTCAACGTGGGGATCGCCGTGCAAGCTGACTGGGAGAACCGCGAGTTCATCTCCAATATCTCCCTCAACGTCCGCCGCCTCTTCGAATTCCTCCTCCAATTCGGTATTCCCCTTTCTGGCTCGAATCAAGTAATTTTAGCTCTATAGCCTCCTAATATCCAGTACCTTCTAATATTTGCTTTTATCGCATCCGTTAAACTGGCTGTTGCATTCAATTCAAGAGGTAAAATTTTGAGATCTGAAAAGATCCTCTCAAACTGCTTCGTAATCGAGCTTGTTTTCGCGGGTTTATCGACTTTCTTGTAAAATTAGGGACAGCTCTAGACACGAACCCTTGATTGCCAGGTTTCCAATAGGGATGAATCTAAGGGAGGCGAGAGTGACATAAATTCGTGAAAAAGAACGCTTTAATTAGATGGCCTGGTGAAGCCCTTTGCTGAGACTAGTCAGAAGCCAGGGATTTGCGAGAGCATGATAGGAAAGATGATATAGGAGATGAATTGGGACGATAGGTGGAAAGCTTTTGGTCCAGTGGCCTAAAATGACTGGAATTGATTCTGGGTAGCTCTTCAAAGAAAAATGAACTTAAAGACTACTAAATATACCCTTCAGCAGTGTTAAAAGCTCTATTAGGGACTGTTATTTTGATCTTTTTAATTTAAAAAACCCCTCTAATGACAATCGAGAAGTTTGATATGGAGTGTTGAAATAGACTCGTAAGTTTGGGTTTTTGCCACATTCAACGGAAGCCTAGATGAGATACTTTGAGCTTCCTATAGCATAAATTAGGGGTTTTTTGTACGTACAATATGTTATGGACTTCACACTTATTGATGTGAAGCCATTCCTGGTCTTGGCTGAATCACAGCGTACTAATTGGTACTTTGTTATAATTTTATTTTGTCTTTTGATCAATTAAGGTCGTGAGTTCAGGTAGACTTGATGACCTTTGGTCATAGGGTCTAATAACAATCTGCTTGTTGTTTCTTAGTGGGTATCACTATCTTGTCATTCATGTTGGTATTTTACTTCGAGAGGTGTGTAAAGGGTAAATAGAGACAATTGGATGCCTATAATTGATGCTTGTTAATGTATGAGAAAGTGTCCCATGACTCAACCTTTATTGTCTAATGATCATTACTTAGGCAGTTACCTATGCAATTTCCTCTAGAGATAATATTCTCACCTAAAATTAAAATATGGGCAGAGCACCAGCAACAAGTGTTTCTAGGATGTTATAAAATGTGGTGATACATTTGTTCTGTAAAGAAAATTTTCATTTTGTTGCGATAAGTTGATGCTCTATATTTTATGTTTCACAAAATTTTCCTCGTACCATTTAAGACTGTATATATGTCTGCTGGATGTGTCTTACTATTAGGAATTTCATCAATCATTAAGGGCCTTCTCACGGATCCTTTGGATTAGGTAGTTCATGGATAAACAGGGGAAGACATGCTATTGCTTCATGTTATCCAATATTCTCTCCCTTGTCCACATTGCCAGGCAGTTGTTTGTTTGTCGTTATGCTGCATGATGCAATGTGGTTGTTCAAATACAAGGGCCTGAAGACTGCAAGATTCTGAGTTCTTGAACTTTTCCGATTGCTCATTGTTGTCAGGAATTATGATTGACTATAGTCTGGACATATCTTACCATGTACTCTATATAACTTTTTAATTCCTTCATAATAATAGTTTTCTGATTCATCCATGACCATATGATAAATTCCATGGGCAGACGAAACGCAAGGATAAAATGTTAAAAAAAAGGATCATTATCCAAATTGTAGATATGATCCCTCCTACTAAGAGAAAGCAGATGGCCGGAGGGCAAAGAAATGTCCATATGTACCAAGTAGATGGTTTAAGATCAGTTGGTGGCTGCGGCAGTTCTGTTACTGACCAGCTTGGGCTGAGCTCAGAAATCAGTTTGTTATATTGAAAAATTAGCTGATTTCAGGATACCTTGTGTTTCATGGAATCTCTTTTTTTTGTTTTTTTTGTTTTCTTCTGAAAGCGGCGTTTCATGGAAACCTGAACAGAAGAACATTTAGTATCTAAAAGAAGTCCCTGTCTCACTTCTCTTTCAACCTAGCCTGTTTGGAGTACCAGCTGAATTCCTTGCTTTGACTTTGCTTTTCTTCACAGGACTAGAACAACAACAAGATCAATTTTAATTGCAGAAAGATAGTGATTGGACCCGTTGTTTTCTTTTTGTATGGTTAGGCATGTCATACGTTATGCCATGTCTTGTTTGCAGGGGAATTAAAGGAATGCTGCCATTCTTGAAAATATCAGATGTTTCTATTAGCGTGGTTGATATCTCTTCTCCCTCTGGACTCCTGTATCAAACCCAATTAAAGGGGATTAGTTTAGTTTCACACTTGTATCTCGAGCTTATTAAGAGAGTCTGCATCTGCCTCCTCTCCCTACAACATCCCATATTCTGACTGTGACGAGGTTCTGTAGCCATTTAGAGAAAACATAATTGGGATATGCCAGCTTATTATCAACATCAGCAATGGTTCAATAGTTTATGGCTTTCCTGGCTGTACACGGCAGATTCTCATGCAGCAGAGGTTAATGATGGAGAACTGGGTTTGGAGAGGAAGCAGGGGTTTTAACATTTACGGCTTGAATGGAACTGAAGTCCTGTTGGAAGGGTTTAGCCCTTTTAAATTTAATGAATCAAATGCTTCTTTATCTGTTTCGCTCATCTTATATTAATGTTTATATATTTTAATCTGATGTTTCTCATTAAGTCTAATGGTTTCTCAGAGGCTACAACGAAGAGCAAATTAGCAGCTCTAAATGAGAAACTGGACATCTTGGAGCATCGGCTCGAGGTGCTTGAAGTCCAGGTGAGCACGGCAAGTGCAAATCCCTCTGTTTTCACTTAAGATGTATTTAAATGATGTCAAATATTGTAACGAAGTGCATTATGGCTGCAGAGAATTAGCATTATTCTGTCTATTCTAAACATCTTTGTGGCATGCAGTTATGGAAACTGTTTGTTGCTTTTGCTCATCAGCCTGATTACTGCTATTGTTAACAAATATTGTATAATTCTAGCATCCAGGTGATGGATCCATGCTTTGTTGTGTGGTGACCTGATTCCACAAGCCATGATAAACTTGGCATTCTATGGTATTTGAGTTGGGATCCTTAGTCATCTTTGGATATGAACACAAATTCAAGCTTAACCATACTGTTAAACCTGTGGAATGAAATGGCCCCCATGCTCCTTATCAATATGGATGGTAATGTTTAACCCGTTTAACTTGATTTTTATCTATTGTAGGCCGAGTTATCTGTTTAATAAAACAATCAGCTTCAGGTCTGAATTTTTAACATATTTAATAGATAGGTTGGATTTGGTTGGCAATTTCAGACCTATGTTGCATTGGATCCGACTTGTTTGCCACCCCTATCGGATCGGTGAGGGTTCCTTTTCTCATAAGTTTAAAGTTGCTTCATTGTGCCGGTATCACCGAACTTCTGTTGCTTATAGCAGCTACCTTGTAAGTCAGCGAGCACAAATCCACTTTCCAAATCATCATTATCATTTCCTCATTTGTTTTCAATAGTAGACTAATTTATTGTCATGTTTGTAGGAATATATCCCTTGGGCCCTCCTATGTTATGAGTTCTCTGGAGCACTAGTAAAACTTGATGCTGCAATTGGTCCAGCATTTCTTTTCGTTTTCTTTATTCATTGTGACAACCTGTTAACGAACAAAAAATAAGGCAATCTAAAGTGTCATTAGGTAGTGATATTAGATTTTCTCATCTCAGCCGAGGGATACTGAATGAACCATTCTGAACAGGACAGCTTTAAAGCTCCTATGGCATAGTTTTGGCGCAGGTAATACGCCCAAAGTGCAACACTACTTACTTATACAAGGCCTCGGATGTATGGTAGTTTGATCTGGTACAAAACTATACATATCACGAATTGCTCGTCCGACTCTTGACCAAACCATACTTGTTTTTTGTTTTTGGTGGTAACCATACTTTTTAAGTTCTGCCCTAATGTCAAACTGATCAGAACCTGCACGACCTCTCGCCCTCCCCATATTTCAAAACACATTGGATGGAACTTCCAGGGGGTTGGGTGGTCTCTGACCACGAAGTAGAACAAGTTTCTTGTGTAATTGAAAAGTTTTAGTAATGTTTTGAAGCATCAGCAATGAGAATCTAAGACGGTTAAAACTTCTGTTTAAAGACTTTGGAAGATGTAGATCATGGTGAGCAGTGTACGGATCAATTTGTGCATCACATCTTGTATTTTGATAATGCTGCATAATATACAGGCTGTCTCATGTGAACATAGAAGTAGCTAGCTTTTGGACATCAACCAATCTTTCCAGCCAAAAAATAGTAACAGAAAACTTGGACAACAAATAGCACAATAAAATGATGATTTGTAACTCGATAAAAATAAACTAATGAACAATATCAAGAAACTAATGATGGCCAAGAGTAATATATTCCAGAGGCACAACGAATCCCTTCCGCTATGCCGACTTGACTGGAAGCGGAGCTCTCCTAGCGACGATCCAGCAAAATGGAAACTAACCATCCATATGGATATTGTATGCTCGGTAGAATTTTTCTTATGCTGAAAAATTTAATGATGAAGCAAACTTGCTACATCATTCTGATAAGAGATTTGGAATGCAGAATCTTTATAACCATTGCAAATTTCCACCGTCAGACGAAGCAGAACGCTATACTGAAATAGCATGCACATTGTTATTTTCCATCGATTAATGCTGCAAAACCAGTCACACTGACAGGTTTCCTGAACTGAACCAACCGATGGAATGAATTTCTCACTAAACTAGATATGGAGCAATGTAAAACTATTTAAGATCATATAAGCTTTTCTTTTTTCCAAGAAAAAAGTTAGGCAGAATTCAATCAATTTCATTCAGAAAATAAGTAAAAGACAACCATACAAAGCTAAGATCCCTAAGGCTGAAGCCAGAAAGGACAAATATATACCGCACACAAAAGTCCGATAAGTCAATCCAGTCCAATTTTTGATAAGGAAGCATATAATCTTCAAAGCTTCCTGTTGGGAGCTTTGATTCTCAGAAAAACATATGCTTAATCTTACTAACTAAAATAGCCAGCAACAAGTTGCGGCAAGGGAGAGCCAACCAGTCGAGTTCTTGAAAAACTCACTCTCCGAGCCGTCCAAAAGAAGGAAATCTCTCTTGGTAAAGATAGCCTTCTAAAGAAACCCCACCATAAGTTACCGGGCAAAATTGCAATCTTGGATGATTAATCGGTTCCTTTTCTACATTCCTAATGATACATAAGGGTGGTACACGCAAGTCACGTTTTCTCAAATTCTCTGCTTCACCAAAAAAGATTGAAGATATTTTTCTTCTCTCGGATGGATAATTTCCAGATTAGCTTGGCCAACATGCTTTCTTGACAAGGAACTTGCAAGCTTGTCATATCCACTAAATTAGATACATTCATACCAAAAAGTCAAGGCAAAGTGCAAACATGATCTTGTCCATTTATAGTTTCTGGTCACTCCAATAATAATAAAATGTTGCATTGACTGTCTGACTCCAGTATTTACTGACAAACGACAATGAATTGGGAGAAGGAGAATCTGCAGGATTTTGCTCGGACAAGAAGGACCTGCAGGAGTTTTAGTAGCAGTTTCAGCAGTGCTAACATGAAGAATACAATATTAAAACACAAATACAAGGAGTAAAACAGATGGAAATATTAACCTAATCTCATCTTGGATTTCCTGGTGTTTTCATTCAATGTCGGTTCAATCAGTGACCTTTTTTATAGCTATCTTGCCTCACGTTTTCTTCCTCAATACTTGCATTGCCATCTATGGGAGTAGCTCCAACTTTAACACCGAGTTCTCTCAAGAAATTGATTGCCATAAGATAAGTTTCTTTGGACAAAGCAGCTTTATCCGCAATTTCAATAGCCTCATATAACATGCTATTAAACCGAGCAACCACTGATGTTGCATCTTCATCATTTGGCCGAATAGCATCTTCTTCAGATGCTTTACCATTTTTAGCAAACTTCGTCCACCGCTTTAAAATGTACCGATCTGGAATAACAAAAATCTGTTTAATCTTGAAGATGCTCAGAGCATGCCTACACAATATTCCCTCAGATTCAAAGAAATGACAACTGCAATTTAAGACATTATCTTCCCTTCTGAAAATAACACCAGAACCAGAGTCATCATGCATGGTTTCCTTGACAGTGTAAAGCTCCTGTCCCCCACGGTCGCTGACTAGAATTGCAATGCATGCAAGACTGCTGATGAATTCCTTTTGAAACCTCATAAACATGACCCTCGTGTACAACTCAGCCGCCTGTTGTTCCATAGGAACTGGGGTCCTCAACTCTGGTTTTGAGCAGATCATCCTGTACTCTTCATCAGCTTCTTTTTCAAGCATGACTTGCAAGGCTCTTTCATACTGCTTAATGAATTCCTTAAGCATTGTGTTCTCGTTGATATACATGTCAAATATAGAGTATACACCTTCGACATGCCATTCTGTTAGAACACCTGCAGAAAAAATCTCTGTGACATAAGCAGGGACCCAGCTGCACCTCTGTTTGTACAATGAAGATACCCACTCAATAGAATGGAGTGAGTATTTAATGACAAGTTCTGTCCGATAATTTTCAAATTCAGAGTCTGTTCTAGACTTACAAATGCAGTCAGAAAATTCATGGTGGAACTCTTTAAATTTCAAGCATACATCAGAGAGTTTTTGCTTAACTTTCTTTAAGATGTGCCTCTTGCACAACCTATGGTTGGAATTAGGGAACATTTTAGAAGCGGCACGTTGGATTTTTCATCTAGATCAGTTATGATACAACCTGGCTGATATCCATGCATGGCCTCCAACCATGATCTGAATATCCACATGAAAGTTTCTTCTGTTTCACTTGCCACCAGCGCACCTCCAAGGAAAACTAACTGGGCATGATTATTTACTCCCAAAAATGTAGCAAATAACAAGTTATTACCATTAATCTTAGTCCTTGTATCAAAGATAACAACATCACTGAAGAGGTTGTACATAATTCTTGCCCAAGCATCAGACCAAAAAACACCACTCAGACGTTGTTCACCATCTAGTTGGACAGCAAAAACACATGTTGGATTTCTAACTTGCCATTTGGTGAAATAGTCTAGAAGAATTTGACCGTCTGATCCAAAAGCCTTTGGCTTTCCACCCATTGTGCAATTGCTAGCATATTTTGCACCAGCTCCAACATATCCACAAATTTGTTCTTCCAGGGCATCAGATATGAAATTTGTTTGCACCCCCACCTCTTTTCTCACATCCATCTTTTTCTTTGATTTTGGTTGTTTCCCTTTATGCAAGTTTTCCCAGTAAGGGGATACTACTTTGTGATTATGCTGATCACAAAAATCCACAACTTCCCATTTATACTTGCTTAGCCGCTCGATCTCGATCATTGCTGGGCATCCCTTCCTTAGAACTGACGGGCCCCTCTTCTGATTGCTTCCCTCAGCTTCACCTTCCCTCTTACGCTTGGCCCTACAACAAACATATTGTCATGCACAAATGCTTCCATCTTCCAAGCGACGAACCTCACCATTGCGGGCTCGAAATCCTTCCTGCTTAGCATACATATCATAGTGAGCACTCGCCTCCAAATCTGTAAAGAACTCCATTCCCAGATATATATCGCATCTGTCATATTTCTCGGTCGCCAATCTCATGGCTTCCTGGGAAGAAGTTTCCTCTTCGGAGCTTGCTAGATTAAATTCATCTAATTCTTCTCCAACCATTATTTCTTTACTAGTGACCATTCTGTCAACAAAAAAGAAAAAAAAAAAAAAAAGAACTCTCTGATGCTAAAATTGTATATATAATCAGCATAAACATCAAAAAATCAAAACTTTCTACTATTTCTGGCTTAATCTACAGTCTATACATTCGAATATCAAAGTGAAGCACAAGAACAACATATTAATACATTCAGAATGAAACACTCAGAATATTTTACTGAAGAACAGCACACATACAGAAGGAAGTTTCAATTTTTAAGCAAAAGCCGGAATATTTTTGCAGAAAAATATGGAGAAAACCACAAAAACCTTTCACCCAAGAACGTAGAAATTTTTTAATCAACTTGGATGGGAAAGGGGGGAGATTGGAGAAGCCCATAGGCGGAATGGGGAGAGAATGATAGACATTATGCGTCTCCTAACTAACCTAAGAAACAGTAGGGATTTCTGTTGCCTTTCTTCAGATCCACGACGACGTTATCGTTTCCTCCGATCGATATGTCCACCTTTGAAGTTCGTAGGGTAGCAAGGGAGCAAACGAAGAGGAAGAAGTTCGCAAAGAAAGGAAGAATATGGGAGGGTGGAGGGGAAGAAGAGGGGAGGGCTTTCCGGGTTTTCTTTCGGGTCCGGATGGAGTACGGGATTTGATCCAAAGAACTTTTATTCCCGGGGAGAGGCTTGCTCCACTACGTGGAGGAGCTGAGCTCGTGTAGGTCACGTGAGAAGAGGCTTTTTTTGTCTTTTCACTTCAGGCTCCATTTTGGAGGCTTTGCTTTTACATGATTTGTAAATCTTTAAATTTTTAAAATTGGTAGTTTTAAAGAGGTATTTGGCTGTTGGTGATCGTTGATTAGGTAATATTTAGAAGTGAAAATATTTGAAAATAAGAATAAGAAAAGGAAAATTACTCATCTCCCCGAATTCTAGAAAAGCTGGCACTCAAGCCCCTAATAAACAGTTGACTGTCTGTATTTGGCACCAAAAAAAACCGGGTTCATACCAGGAAGATTTTTAAATAAACATAGGATCGCGCATGAGAAAAACATGATTTTAAAAAATTTTATTAAAAAAATATTTAATTTTGTGACTTCAAAAGTTTTTAGAATCTTATGATCAGTGTTTTAAAAAAGGTTATGATTTTTCGAGAGAAGCTAAATCATATGGAGTTTGGATGCCAACTTTGATCCAGTTTGATTCAGGCAGATACAATTTGATGTGGTTCAGGACAATCTAGATTTACTTTAGTTTTTACCTCAAAGTAAGTGGCTTTGAGAATAATTGATCCCTTCTAAATGTTAGTTATCTGGCATACTTTTGAATTGACATGTTGGAAATTACAAAGGTTGGATGAACTAGTTTGATTTGGATTTGATTCATGCTAGATAGAGTAGGCTATGAGTTGTTAAGTTGATTTTTTTTTTCTTTTTTTCTAATAACAGTTAAGTTGAATTATTAAGGTTCGACTCTTGAGCTGATGTGGATCAAAGAATTCCAATCCAATAACCAAGTCAGACCAGATATGAAAAAGGATTTGTATGTTTGTTTTCTTAATGATTTTAACTCAAAGCCGAGGTCGCGGGTCCTAATCTATTGTCAACACCAAAGGTCAGGGCTGTTCATGCTCCCACCAACGTGCGTTGTCTCTTCTCATCAACCAACGCTATATACTCAATTCTAATAATCCATTGTAATCCAGCCCTCGCATCAACTAAAAGCAGCCGTTGAACAAATCTCAAGATGTTTTATGGAACTAGTTTGGATTCTGGTCGGCAGAGGTGAGCATTATCTTGACCATCTAATTAGATACTTCACGGGGGCAAAAAAAAAGTGTACTTGTTGGTTTCTTGGTTCAATTGGTTGCTTGCAGAATTTTTTATTTTTTTTTTCTTATTTAAATATATTATTATTATAAAAAATTAATACTCAAGTTCTAACATGCACAATCAAATTATACTCTAATAGAATGCAAATATAAATACTAAAAGATTACAAATGGAACCTCATTTATAGCCTCTTTTGGTATATCATATGTTACATGTATCATTTTTCATTATTATAGAAAAAAAAATGCTATGCAGCAATGTCTAATTATCTCCCAAAAAATTATATATTATATAATGTCCTCTAACATGTGGTACGATTGAATTTACTAATCCCTTATAAGTTATGAATCATATCAACTATTTTTTTTTAAAAAAAAATCATATCATCCATATCTTGAGATATAGCATATGGATCTCTCCTAACTAATCTCTTATAAGTTATGAATCATATGGATCTCTCCTACTCTTATTCTTCGTTTATTTCACTTGTAAACTAACATGAGAAGATGGCGCAACTATAAAGTAAATAAAAATAATGGTCTAAAATATTTTTGATGATATTGATGCAGAATTTGATTGACGTCGGATCGAGCTGAAATTGAGAAAGACGAGATCGCCATCGATGACCTACAAAATAAAATTTCATCCGAAGTCGGTGGTGGTGGCTCCGATAAAATCCTCCGACAATCAAGTCAGCTCTTCTAGCCAACAGAAATGGAGTGCTCAGAAAAGAGTTCGATAGAGTTTCGAGAAGGAAAAAAGAGCTTAGAAAAAACGTATCTAGAAAGTTCTTTTTTATATACAGAGCTTGTTGTAACTGTCCTGATAAATGACAGTCGTAATCGTCCTGATAAATGCCAATTATAATTATCCTGATAAATGACAATCATAACTATCCTAATAAATGATAATTGTAATCATTCAATAGTGGAATCGTCTATAGAAATCCATCTGAAGAAAAAGTATGGAAAGAGTTCGGCTTCTGTAGGAATTCGACTACTGGAGGAGTCCGAAAGAAGTTCGGCTCCTGAAGAAATTCAACTGCTGGATAAGTTCGAAAGGAGTCCAGCTCTTGGAGGAATCCGATTGCTGAAGAAATTCGGAAGGATTTTGGCTCCTGAAAGAATTCGACTGCTGGAGGAGTTCGGAAGGAGTTCGACTCCTAGAGAAATGCTGAAGGAGTTCGGCTCTTAGAAAAATCTGACTGCTGAAGGAGTTCGGCTTTCAGAGAAATTCGATTGCTGGAGTAATCTGGAAGGAGTTCAGCTCCTGGAGAAATCCAACTGCAGGAGGAGTTCGAAAGAAGTTCGGCTCCTGAAAAATTCTGACTGCTGGAGGAGTTTGGCTTTTGGAGAAATTCGACTACTGAAGTAATCCGGAAGGAGTTCAGCTTCTAGAGAAATCCAACTGCTGGAGGAGTTCAGAAGGAGTTCGATTTTCGTAGGTGTCCGACTGAAGGAGGAAGGAAGGAGTTCGGTTCCCGTAGGTGTCCGACTGAAGGAGGAATCCGAAAGGAGTTCGGCTCCCGTAGGAGTCCGACTGAAGGAGGGATCCGGAAAGAGTTTGGCTTCCGTAAGAGTCCGACTAAAGGAGAGATCTGGAAGGAGTTCGACTGCTGAAAAAGTTTGGCTGAAGGAGAAAGTTTGGCTTGGGCTCGGCCACTGAGGAGTTCGACTGGGGTTCGATCGTTGGAGGAGTTCGATTGGATTCGACCGCTGGGGAGAGAATTTTCGATTGAAGCTCTTCTGTGATTACCAGTTGCATTAGACTAAGCATCAGACTAGACTTCGACAGGAGCGGAGTTTATCCCCAACAATAGTCTCCCCACTTTCGAGTTCGAAAGTTGAAGGAAGGGAGTACAAAAAAGATGACTACCGAAGTCTTTTTTCGGGCTCTACACCCGTTGGGGTTGAATCTCGGGGGCGACCTTATCTCCAGTCGAGATTGACGTTGAAGTTGAGGCTCGGGGGAGATCTCATCTCCAACCGAGGTTGAAGTTGAAGTTGAAGCGCGGGGGAGATCTCGTCTCCAACCGAGTTTGAAGTTGAAGTTGAAGCGCGGGGGAGATCTTATCTCCTATTGGCGTAGAAGCTCGGAAGAGATCTTATCTTCAACCGAGGTTGAAGGAGATCTTATCTTTTGTTGACGTAGACTTTGAAGCTCGGAGAAGATCTTATTTTCAACCGAGGTTGAAAGAGATCTTATATCCTATTGACGTAGAAGCTTAGGGGAGATCTTATCTCCTGTTGACGTAGACTTTGAAGCTCGGAGGAGATCTTATCTCCGATCGAGGTTGAAGGAGATCTTATCTTCTATTGACGTAGACTTTAAAGCTCGGAGGAGATCCTATCTCCAGCCGAGGTTGAAGAAGATCCTATCTCCTATTAACGTAGACTTTTAAAGCTCGGAGAAGATCTTATCTCCAACCAAGATTGAAGGAGATCTTATCTCCTATTAACGTAGAAGCTCAGAAAAGATCTTATCTCCAACCGAGGTTGAAGGAGATCTTATCTTCTATTAACGTAGACTTTGAAGCTTGGAGGAGATCTTATCTCCGATCGAGGTTGAAGGAGATCTTATCTTCTATTGACGTAGACTTTAAAGCTCGGAGGAAATCTTATCTCCTGTTGACGTAGATTTTAAAGCTCGGAGGAGATCTTATCTCCAATCGAGGTTGAAGAAGATCTTATCTCCTATTGGCGTAGAAGCTCGGGATAGATCTTATCTCCAGCCGAGGTTGAAGGAGATTTTATCTCTTGTTGACGTAGACTTTGAAGCTCGGGGGAGATCTTATCTCCAGCCGAGGTTGAAAGAGATCTTATCTCCTGTTGACATAGAAGCTCAGGGGAGATCTTATCTCCAACCGAGATTGAAGGCCTTCGACTTGCTCATGTTAGGATGAGGTTCTCCTCCTGCTCCTAACATGGCCACTATTGATTGCTCCTCCTTTTCCTAATATGGCCACTATTGATCGCTTCTTTCTTGTCATCACATAATTTTTGCACCAAGAAATGAAAATATTAAAATGGGAGAGTTTTATTGAAGAAAAATTATCGATAGTATATTCTCAGATTTTCTGAATTTTAAGATCGTAGAAGCATTGTTCCTCTGAGCTCCTTCAGGTGGTAAGTTTCGTGTCAGACGACCTTCCCTAGCTTTGAAGTTTAGAGATGGCGGCTTGTCGAAGTACCAAGCCCCCCCAAGAGGTAGCATTGATGATGTCGGAATGTGGCCGATCTTCTTATTATTCCTCCGTCATTGGTGGTTCTGACTACGGCAGCGCCTTTGGCCGATTTTCTCCTATTTTAGGTTGGCGTCTGAGGAATCGATCCAGTCGGTCCCTCCTAATGAGCTCCTCAATTTTATCTCGGAGTCGAATGCATTTTTCAGTATCATGGTCGTGGTCATGATGGTAGAAATAGTACTTGCTTCGATTGCACTTGTTTGAGAGAGATCGTAATTTTTTTGATCTTGATAGCTGATTCTTAATTTCTATCAAAACTTGAGTTTTAGGAGCATTAAGGAGAGCATAGTTGTAGAATCTTCTGGAGGAAGAACTTCTTCGTGTCCTTCTGTCGGGGCTTCTTTGATGATGAGCTCGAGGAGGAGTTTGATCTTACTTGCACTCGGGAGGAGTCCTTGAGCGCGGTCAAACTTCATTTGGCCCTTCTTCACGGTGGGTCTATTAGACTCATTCGCCCGTCGTTCTCCTACGGCTTCTTCGTCCTTCAATTTGAAGGCTTCTTCTACATGGATATATCCCTTAGCCCGAGTTAGCAGAGCAGCAAAGTCTCTGAGGTACTTCTTTTCTAGGAAGAACAACAAATCGTTCTTCTGAAGGCCACCCTTGAGTACGGCCATCGCAACAGACTGATCTAGGTTTCAGACCTTCAATGCAGCAGCATTAAACCGGATGACATAAGTTCGGATAGATTTCCCTCCTTCTGCTTAATATTCATCAAGAAATCTGAACCTCGGTGGGAACGTCAGCTGCTGATGAAGTAAGCCGCAAACTGATGGCTCATCTGATCAAATGAGAAAATCGTACTTGGCTTCAACATCGAGTATCAATTTTTTGCTGCTTCCTTTAAGATAGATGGAAAAGCTCGATATAAGATGGTGTCTGATGCGCCATGGAGCAGCATCATGATCCAAAAGAACTCAAGATGATCGATCGGATCAGAAGTTCTATCGTAGCTTTCAAGTTGGGGAAGCTTGAAGTTAGATGGAGTAGGCTCTTGCATAATTTGGAAAGAAAAAGGGGGATCGATGCAAACATCATCATGGAGAGTCAGAGCGATGTGGCGGAGTTTTTCAATCCGTCAGCTCATTTTTTGGAGCCTTTGATTCAGGAGATCTTGACGATCGTTGATCTCTAGAGTTTTCTGATGGAACGGGAGCAAAGCTTTCTCCAGGGTTAAATCATGATCCGAGCAATGGCTCTTCACCCTCTGTTTCTTCTTGTTGGAGGTCACCGATCGGCTAACCCAAGTCGGCCATCCTTCAATCGGATCATGGGGCTCCGAAAGATTCTGCTCTAGTTGAATTAGCACTGGAGCCTGCCGATGTATGGCCTGCATCGCCTCCATGAGACCGCGAACCTGCTGGACCAGCAGGTTGAACTGCTTCGCATCCACTATGGCTGTAGGTGGAGCTTGAGTTACTAGAGCTGGAGTGGAAATAGATGTATCTGGACAGGATCTGACTGCAGAGACCATTGATTATCGGGTCGAAGCTTTTCTGTGAGGCATTTTTTTTGGAAGAACTCTAGATCGCTGTTGAGCACTCTTTTAAGATCAAAAGAACCTCAGAAATAGAGAATCCTTCCTCTAGCATCAATTCTATTGGTGCAGAATTTGGTTGACGCCGGATCGAGCTGGAGTCGAGGAAGACGAGGTCGCCGTCGGAGACCTGCAAAATAAAGTTTCATCCGAAGTCGATGGTGGTAGCTTTGGTAAGACCCTCCGACGATCAAATTAGCTCTTCTGACCAACAGAAATAGAGTGCTCAGGAAAGAGTTCGACAGAGTTTCGAAAAAGAAAAGAAAGCTTAGAGAAAATATATTTGGAGGGTCTCTTTTTATATATAGAGCTTGTTGTAACTATCCTGATAAATGATGATCATAACCATCCTGATAAATATCAATCATAATCATCCTGATAAATGACAATCATAACTATCCTGATAAATGATAATTATAACCATTCGGTAGTGGGATTGCCTGTAGGAATCCGTTTGAAAAAAAAATCTGAAAGAAATTCGGCTCCTGTAGGAATCCGACTATTGGAGGAGTTCGAAAGGAGTTCGACTCCTGAAAAAATTCGACTGCTGGATGAGTTCGGAAGGAGTCCGGCTCCTGGAGGAATTTGACTACTGAAGAAATTCGAAAGAAGTTCGGTTCTTAGAGGAATCCAACTATTGGAGGAGTTCGGAAGGAGTTTGGCTCCTGAAGAAATGCTGGAGGAGTTTGACTCCTAGAGAAATCCGACTGTTGGAGAAGTTTGGCTTCTGAAGAAATCTGACTGCTGGAGTAATCCAGAAGGAGTTCAGCTCCTGGAGAAATTCGACTGCTGAAGGAGTTCGGAAGGAATTCGGTTCCTAAAGAAATCTGACTGCTTGAGTTCAGCTTTTGAAGAAATTCGGAAGGAGTTCTACTCCTAAAGAAATCCGACTGCTGGAGGAGTTTGGCTCCTGGAGAAATCCGACTGCTAGAGTAATCCGAAAGAAGTTCAGCCCCTGGAGAAATCCAACTGCTGGAGGAGTTCGGAAGGAGTTCGGCTCTCATAGGCGTTTGACTGAATGAGAAATTCGGAAAGAGTTCGGCTCTCGTAGGAGTCCGATTGAAGGAGAGATTTGGGAGGAGTTCAGCTGCTATGAACATTTGGCTGAAGGAGAAGTTCGGCTGAAGGAGAAAGTTTGGCTGGAGCTCGACCGCTGAGAAGTTCGAATGGGGTTCGATCGTTGGAGGAGTTCGGTTGGGTTCGACCGCTGGGGAGAGAATTTTCGATGGAAGCTCTTTCGTGATTACCGGTTGCATTAGGCTAAGCGTCAGATTAGATTTCGATGGGAGTTCGACTTTTGGAGAAATCTGACTGCTGGAGGAGTTCGACTTTTGAAGAAATCCGACTGCTGGAGTAATCTGGAAAGAGTTCAGCTCCTGGAGAAATCCGATTGCTGGAGGGGTTCGGCTTTCATAGGCGTCCGACTGAAGGAGGAATTCGGAAGGAGTTCGATTTTCATAGGAGCCCAACTGAAGAAAAAATCCGAAAGAAGTTCGGTTGCTGGAGAAGTTCGGCTGAAGGAAAAATTCGGCTGGAGCTCGACCGCTGAAGAGTTCGGCTTAGGTTCGATCGTTGGAGGAGTTCGATTGGGTTCGACCGCTGGAAAAAGAATTTTCGATTGAAGTCCTTCCGTGATTACCGATTGCATTAGACTAAGTGTTAGATTGGACTTCAATAGGAGCAAAATTTATTTCTAACAAATAATTTCAAAAATATATTAAAAATATTATTTTGATAAAAATTAAAATTTTAACTGGATTAAAGTTATATACCTAAATTTTTATGCAGGTTAAATTGCGCCGCAATTATAAACGGTAGTAAGTTTCCGGAGGTTTGCGTATGGTACGAAAATCGATAACCATTTCCCCACGTTTCCCTCCCCATGTCCCATTGGTTTCGTGTGACGACCGGAGAAATCCACTCCCAGTCCTCCCACCTCGTTCTTGTTCTTGGCCTGCTACGTACCTGTTCTGCCTCCACCAGCCAAAAAGAAATACGTTTCACTTTAAAAAACGAATCCCTCGCGCTTCGCACGAACGCCGAGTCACAGCGATCGACTGTCCGAGATCACAAGGAAGAACGCCGTGGGTTACGGTTTGTTTGGGGTTGCTTTCCGCTCCCTTGCTTTTATTATTATTATTATTTTGATTTCAAAAAAAAGAAGAGGAAGGGGAATTTCCTGCAAGTTTCCAACCAAAAGGCACGAAAAAAAGGGCAAGTTCAGACGTCACTACAACGGCGGGTTCATCTTATCAAACTATTGTACGGCTTTCTTCCTTCGGGGTTCCATACCTTTGCCCTCACTATATCAATTTACGAAAACGCCACTGCATGATCAAGACCGCATGTTCAGACCTTTCAGCGGACTGGTATGGTAATCCAGGACGTCTTCCTTATAAAAATATTAAAAATATTTATTTTATTGTTATTATTTTTTTATATTTTGTTATTTTTTAAATAATATTTTATTATTATTATTATTTATAGTTTCTTTTCTCTCTTTTCCTTCCGTCCATCTTTTTGCTGTCTATTGCTCCTTGCTCCTGGATCTTTCAGCTGGAGATCGGCCGACGAGGATGAAGAAGCTCGATCATCGAAGAATAGAAAGCTGATGATAAACTTTCGCTGGAGCTTCGGCCGTTTACCTGCAATAAAGTTTTCATCGGAGTGTTCTCCGGTAAAGATCCTCTGACGCTCAAGTTAGAAAATTGGAGAACAATGAAGAGAGAAAGCGTCGAATTGAGTGGCATACCTGAAGGATCTTGGAGCTCCTTTATTTATAGGGGAGGAATTTGAGTCATATCCATTCCGGACTCTAACGGCTTTCCGAGTTTGTCGTTCTGAATTGATTCGGAAGATTTCTTTCCTTCTTGGGAGATGGGATTGCGAAAGATTCTTCTTTTATTCAAGTTTTTCGATTCGGAAAGGATGCAGTTTCAGCAAGAACGGTTGTAGGTCGGCCATTGACGGATAATGATAGGTCATCCTATTCATGTAGCTCGATGATCAATCTGGACCCGACGAGGGTGAGGTATAAAGGTCTACATCGTTTTGCTAGAAAGCGATCTTCAGTAGGTTAGTCGGAATTGTAGGTCGGCTTAGGCCGACCTACAGCTAACCACGGGCGAAGTGTCACATTATTCCGCTCAGACGATCCGTTAGGGTAGGTCAGCGGTCGATCCTAAATAGGTCGAGGTCGCACCAGTCCCATTCCACAACAATTCACCCCCTACTTACGAGGTCGATCTATCTCTGAACGACCGATGTAAGTATCCTATCAAAGCCGAGGTCGATCTTCAAATCGTGACCACATTGCAGTGTTGGAGATCAGTAGCATGATAAGATTGGGAGAAGTCTAACGGCCACGAAATCTAACCGTTCGTTGCTTTGATCTGGGTCTGTCCATTCCGACCAATTAGTATTTGACACCTGGCGAAGATCTAGAAGGGCAGATGAAACGAGAGTAGATCGGAGCTGTCCATGCCTCTTATAAATAGGGGTCAGCATTATTCTTTTTGACTGCTACTGTTGCTTAAAGAATGAACTCTGGTACTTTGCACGTGAAGAATAGCTCGGACTTAGTCGAACTACCATCGACCCCGCCTTAACTTCCCTCATTGCTCGGCCTCCTCGCCCCTTAGGTCGGTCTTTTTCGCACTCATGAGTCAATTTAGTTTGTTCCGATCTTCTTGGAGCTTGGGTAGCCCTTCTCGTGAGGATCACGGTTTCGGATAATAGGCTCTCCGGGCAAATCCGAAGAATGTGAAGTTTTAGACTATGGTCCTTTCAGAATAAATTTCATCCTCTCCTCGGAGGACCTGAAAGTCATTAGGATGAAATACCATGTCCCTGATGATTTTAAGTTAGAGGTCGCCGGTCCCGAAGAGCGTATAGCTCTTCCTCAGCCTGGATGGGTCGGTGTTTACGAGAAATCATTAAAAGCTGGCCTCAAGTTGCCTTTTTAATTTTTAATCATCGAGTTTCTGAACCTGTATAGAATTAGCTTTTGTTGTTTGGCACCGAACTCTTAGCGACCGATCCTAAGCTTCTTCACCCACTGCCTCCTCCTCGGAGTTGAGCCTACCTCCCATCTTTTTCGAGCTTGCTTCACTTTAAAGGAGCATCCGATGGAAGTCGAATGATGGTATGCCTCTCCTCGGAGAGGATGTTGTCTTTTTTGAGGCACTTCTTCCTCGATGCATAACTGGAAGGAGCGCTTCTTTTTTGTTTCGACCGAGCAACCATAGAATTTTAGCACATCATGGGGGCGATTTCATAGGTCGGCCGTCAGACCTCCAACACTGTCCGATGCCGAGGAGGAGGCCTTAAGTCAGATCTTTAGTCTCGCTCCTCCTCCGCTGTCTAGGTTCCTTATCGAGGAAAACTTATTTAAGGTCGGACTGATTCCAACTGATCCGAGAAGTAAGTGTTCTTATGCGATTTTGTTTGAATCATCTTTTCTTTCCTCATTATTATCATTGATCGAGTCTTGTGTTTTCTGTCCAGCGATGAATCCGTCCAATCTCGAAACTCTTTGATGGATGGCGAAGAAGAGAAAGACGAGCACGATTGTGGCCCCCAAATGCACTTGGACCGAGGCTGTCTTGGCACAGCCCGCAGTGGAAGGTTCCTCGAGAGCGACCAATGCCCCGAGGAAGGAGAAGTCGGCACCGACGAAGGCTATGACGCTGATTCGGTCTGCTGCTCCAGCGGAGTCCGTCCCTCGACCTTCTGCATCTTCCTCTAAAAGAAGCTCGGGCGGGCCGAAGAACTCCATTCGGATGTTCGACTGCGGACCCGATGTTCCGAAGAGTGTTTCTCCGATGGAAGTTTCCTCAAATACCGAGGATAAAAGGAAGGGCGTCGACGACTATCATATTGCCCATTCCTTGCTGAAGTCGGTCATCTTACCGATCGATGTCCAAACCTTTGAGGAGGCCGAGGGTGCCTTTCGCATTCAGGACTCTTACGATTCTCTCCTTCGGATACGTATCAGTTTTTTTACCGACCTTCATTTTAGCTCTTACATTCATTCCTCGGCTCAGCTTCTTTTTCTTTTCTCTTCCTATTTTTTTTTTAGCTCGTCCATCACGTGGACCATTTTGCCAAAGTAATTAGAGAGGTTCGGTGCCTCTCTAAGGAAGCTGAGGAGAAAGCCGCCCAAGCCAATCGAAGGATGGACGATGCTCAGTTATCTCGGCTGAAGGTCGAGAATGAGATCAGGTCCCTCAAGGAGAGGGTGAAGCAGTTAAAATCTGAGCTGGCTAAGGCTGAAGCTCGGATGCTGGGGGAGAGAGAGGCTGGGAAGGCACGGGCAGAGGCCACCAGGATAGAGGCGGTCAAGACCTTCCGCGCCTAGGAAGAATTCCATAACATCAAGGTGGATTTTGCTTTGCTCTCCTACCTGCAAGAGGGTATAGACCTGAAAGAGAAGGTCCGGAGGATCTTCCCCAATCTAAACTTGGACCTCTTGGAGTTGGACGACAAGGAGGCCAAGAAAGTTGAGAGTCGAAAAATTCAAATAAAAGATGTCTTCAGCCCTGCTCGTGATGATCTGGCTGTCGAGAATGTAGCGTCAGTACCACCCTCAGCCGTCATCGCTCTGCCAGACCAAGCGAAGGTTGGCGAATCTAGAGCTCTGGATGGAGCTTAATGTATCATTTTGATCGGGCATGTCCGATCTTTTTTAGGTCGACCTTTTTTGTTTGTCTTCGATTTTTGCCGAAGTATTTTTGTATGGGCCGACCATCACTTGTAAATACTCAACTTTAATACAAAGTCTTCTTTTACTAAGTTGTTGAGTTCGTATGTTCTTCGTCAAATTTTCTTTTTTTGAGATGTAGATCAGCATAGATCTTAGGCGGTGTGATCGAGAAGTTATGGCGAATGATTCATGCCGGTGCATTACGATCCTCGGCCACAATCGAGGAGCGTGTTTTGATGAATTTTGTGAGACACGTTCCAATCCTCGATCGTGGTCGAGGACCGCATGTTGGCGATTCATATTGGAGATGCATACCGCTCCTCGACCATGGTCGAGGTGTGCACGTTGGTGAAATCCGATGGAGACGCATTCCATCCCTAAGCCGTGGTCGAGGAGCGTGCGTTGGTGAAATCTGATGGAGACACGTTCCGTCCCTCGACCGTGGTCGAGAAGCGCATATTGGCGAAATTCGATGGAGATGCATTTCGCTCCTCGATCATGGTCGAGGAGCGTGCATTGTACTCCTTGACCATGGTCGAGGAGCGCACGTTGGTGAGATCTGATGGAGATGCGTTCCGCTCCTCGACCACGATCAAGGAGCACGCATTGGCAAAATTCGATGGAGATGCGTTCTGCTTCTCAACCATGGTCGAGGAGCGCATGTTGGCAAAATTCGATGAAGACGCATTTTGCTCCTCGATCGTGGTCGAGGAGCGTGCGTTGACGAGATCCGATGGAGTCACATTTTGCTCCTCGACCATGGTCGAGGAGCGTGCATTGGCAAAATATGATGGAGATGCATTCCACCCCTCGATCGTAGTCGAGGAGCATGCGTTAGCGAAGATAAAACCTGTGAGAAGTTATTATCCATTATCGAAGAAAAATTCAAGATGAAAATTACATTCTAAGGATAATATCTTTGAAGATTGTCGGCGTTCTAGGTTCTTGGGATCGAAGTTCCATCCAGTCGATAGAGATGATAAGTTTCAGGCCGAACTACTTCAGCCACGCAATAAGGATCTTCCCAGTTCGGTGATAATTTTGACCATTCGGATGGGCGAAAAATCTCAGCTCGATGAAGAACTAATTATCCTGTCAGAAAAAATTTGCTCTTTACTCAAGAATTGTAGTACCGAACAACTTTCTATTAATAGTTGGCCATTTGAACTTGAGCTCATTCTCGGATTTCTTCCAGCAAATTCAGATTCGCTCTCATCTCGAAGGAATTACTATCTTCATCGAACTCTTCTACTCGAAGCATGGGTAATCCCTTCTCTAGGGGTATCGCAGCTTCCGTACTGAAGGCCAACATGAACGGTGTCTCTTCAGTTGGGATACGTTGCGTCGTGTGATACGTCCAAAGAATATTGTACAACTCTTCGACCCACGATCATTTTGCCTGGCTTATGCGAGCTTTCAACCCCTGCAATAATGTCCTGTTTATCACCTCAGCTTCACCATTAGTCTATGGATGACCTACTGACGTTAATCTGTGAGAAATTTCATAGTTATTACAGAATCTTGTAAACCTCAGGTTATTAAATTATCGTTCATTATCAATTATGATGGCATGGGATAAATCGAATCGATATATGATAGACTTTTAGACAAAATTTTGAACTCTGACTTTAGTAATCATAGCTACTGCCTCTGCTTCTATCCATTTAGTAAAATAGTCGATCGCGATAATCAGAAACTTCTTTTGTACCACGGTGATGGAAAATGATCTGAGGATATCCATTCCACATTGAGCAAAGGGCCAAGAGGTCGTGATCGAGGCTAATGGAGTCGATGGTCGGCATGGAATGTTTGAGGTCCTTTGGCATTGGTCATACTTGCTCACTAGATCGGCCGCATCTCTTTGCATGGTTGGTCAAAAATATCCCTACCATAATATTTTATGGGACAGAGCCTTGCCCCCAAGTGATTACCACATATTCCTTCGTGAACTTCCCGCATGGCATAGTTGGCTTCCAAAAGATTGAGGCATCTGAGAAGAGGTAGGGTAAAAGACCTCTTGTACAACTTTTCTTCATAGACGATGTATTATGGAGCGAGGCGTCTCAACCTTTTTGCCTCATCTTGATTCGTAGGCAAAATTTCATCTTGCAAGTAATGGAGGATAGGATCTATCTAGCTCGATTTTAGATCAGCTTGCATTACCGAGGCCTTCTTAATACTTGGCTTCTCTAGGACTTTCATATATGAGCTTCTTTTTAAGTCGGCCGTCCTATGGGTTGCTAGCTTAAAAAGAAGATCAGCTTGCACATTTTTCGCCCTTGGTATCCACTGAACATCCATTACTAAAAAGCTAGAAGCTAAGTCTCTAACCTTTTGTAGATACTTAACCATATTCGGCTCCTGAGCTTCATATTCTTCCTGAACCTGACCAATCACCAACTGCGAATCGCTATGGACTCTAAGATGCCGAACTCCCACTTCTTTAGCTATTCTGACTCCCACTACCAATGCCTCATACTTGGCTTCATTGTTGGAAGCCAGAAAGTCGAAGTGCAGGGCATATTCCGCTACTACTCTCTTCGGGCTGGTTAAGATCAACTCGGCTTCAGAGTCCGTGGCATTCGAAGATCCATCAACATGTAGGATCCAACATTCATCAATTGAAGGGACTTCAGTGTGACTGGATTCCTCATCCAGAATTATACATTCTAGGATGAAGTCCGCCAATGCTTGAGCTTTAATGGACGGTTTTGGCAAATATTTGATGTCAAATTCACCTAGCTTGATAGCCCATTTAGCCAATCGCTCCAAGGTATCTGGTCGGTACAATACCGATCTAATGGGTTGGTTTGTAAGGACACGATGGTGTATGCTTGAAAATATGGGCGTAAATTTTTTATGGATATTAAGAGAATATAGATGATTTTTTTTCAGTCTCGTATATCTGATCTCAGCATTGTGAAGTATCCGACTCACGTAATAGATCGACTTCTGCACCTTGGCTTCCTGTCGAACTAGAACAGAGCTAATTACCGAAGAAGAAATAGCTAAATACAAGTACAATACCTCCTCGAACTCTGATTTGCTTAAAAGAGGAGGAGAGCTGAGGTATTTTTTTAGCTCATCGAAGGCTGTCTGACATTCATCTATTCATTGAAAGTCCTTCGATTGCTTAACAGCTTTAAAAAATGAAAGGCTCTTTTCTGTCGATCTTGATAGAAATCTATTTAAGGCTGCGATCCTTCCTATGAGTCGCTGCATTTCTTTGATCATCTTCGGAGGCTTCATCTCTTAAAGAGCTTGAATCTTCTCCGAATTGGCCTCAATCCCACATTGTGACATCATGAACCTAAGAAATTTTTCAGAAGTGACACCGAAGGCGCATTTATCCGAGTTGAGCTTCATCCGAAAGTACCACAGTATAGAGAAGGCTTCTTCTAGATCGATGATATGATATTTGACAGTCCTACTTTTGACGAGCATGTCGTCCACATATACTTCCATATTTTTCTCAATTTGCTTCTTGAAAAGCTTGTTCATAAGTCTTTAATAGGTCGCTCCAGCATTTTTCAAGCCAAACGGCATGATCCTATAACAAAAAAGACCTTGATCAGTTATGAAAGAGGTTTTTTCTTCGTCTTCGGATGCCATTCGGATCTGATTGTATCTCGAGAAAGCATTTATGAATGATAGGAGCTGATGTCCCGAGATCATGTCCACTAGTTGGTCTATGTGTGGTAGAGGATAGCTATCTTTTGGGCATGCTCCATTGAGATCCACATAATCAACACACGTGCGTCATTTTTCACTGGCCTTCTTAACGAGGACGACGTTAGCCAACCACTCTGAATAATAAATTTTTCAAACGAAATCGACCTTCGAGAGCTTATCCACTTCTTCTTGTATCATCCTCTAGCGTTCAGGGGTAAAGCTTCATTTTTTTTGCCTGATCGAACGATAATTCAGATCCACATTGAGTTAGTGCACCATGACCTACGGATCGATGTCGGGCATATCTGAAGCTGACCAAGCAAACACGTTGGCGTTATCTCATAAAAATGTGATGAGGTGCTGTCGATCCTCTTCACATAAGCTTGAGCCGACCTTCACAATCTTGATCGGATCATTCTTAATCGGTACAGAGATCAGTTCTTTTATCAGAAAGCTTCTTTATTCAGTTTGTTCATCTCGGATGTTTAACTCATTCATGAGTTACTCTTCAGCCATACTCCATGCAAAGTAGCCATGTAACATTTCCTTACGACCGACTGATTTTTTTTGAGCTCGTCGATTCCATGTGGAATCATGAATTTAACCTTCAAGTGATAAGTCGATACTATGGCCTAGAGGGTATTTAGGCCTGGTCGACCTAAAATGACATTGTAGGCAGAGGGGCTATTCACAATGAAATAAGTTATGTCGACAACCGCCTGCCTTGGAGCTCGTCCAGCTTTTGTCGTTAGTAAGATAGTCCCTTCCACTAGAATCGTAGCGCCAGAAAATCTGACTAGCGGTATATTTTTCTTCGTCAGTAGTTCAGGGTTCAAGTTCATCCGAACAAAAACATCATAAAATAGAACATCCATCGAACTTTCATTATCAATAAGGATCCGATGTACATCATAATTAGTAATATTCAGAAAAACGACTATAAGATCGTCATATGGTTGACTTATTTCTTTTAGATCTTCATTGGTGAAAGTAATTTCATTATCTGCTTTTCTCTTTCTTGGTCCTTCTCCTAGTCGATCTCGATCCAAAGTGTTTCCACCGAGGTTTCCTCTAGCAATTACTTTGATCTCTCCCGCGGTCGGCTATTCTCCGCACGGTTCACCTTGTCGAGGTTGGTCATGACTCGGATTCGTCGAAATTCATCATTCATCCACATAATGCCAAAGTCGTCCTTGCCTAATTAGTGCCTCTATTTTCTCTTTAAGCTACCAGCACTCCTCGGTATCATATCTATGGTTACGATGATATCGGCAATACTTTCTCGGATTTTTTACTCAAGCAAGGATTATCATTTTTCTGGATTGAGGTATGTCTTCTCGTCGCTCGATCTCCATCAGAATTTGAGCCCGAGGTGTGTTGAGAGGGATATGGTAATTGAATCTCCGAGGTGGAGTTCTAGATTAGCATTGCGGCTTTGGAGATGTTGGTCGGCTACTCCAAGGTGGGATGCACGATTGATGAAATCATGGCTTCTTTCGATGGTGCTGCACCCATCTATGGTCTTTTTTCTTCTCCTACTTTTGGGATGGATCCGATCTACCATCTCGACTACTTCCTTGCTGGTCCCAAGTCTCTTTGGCCTGGGCATACTTCTCCGCTCGTTCTAGCATCTTGACGAAGTCCTTCAGATAGTCCAAGTTGAGAGAGAACAAAAGATCATTTTGGAGAAGGCTGGTCTTGAATGCCGTCATGGCCACCGATGGATCTAAATTTTGGACCTCCAAGGTGGCTTCATTGAAGTGATTGATATACTCTCGAAGGGGCTCATTCTTCCATTGCTTGATGCTCACGAGGAAGTCAGAGTTATGATGTTATCGATGACTGCTTACAAAGTGGACAACGAACAGATGGCTCAACTGATAGAAAAAATCTATGAAGCCGAATTTCAGATTTGAGTATCAATATTGAGCCACTTTTCTCAAAGTTGAAGGAAAAGCTCGACATAGTATTGCGTCGGTAGTCTCTTGCAGATGCATAAGAGTTCGGAAGCTGTCTAGATGGTCTACGAGATCGACCGCTCCATCGTAAAGCTCCGTTTGAGGAATCTTGAATCGACGTGATAAGGATTCATCTATAATCTTTTGAGTGAACGGAGGATCGATATTAAACCCCAAATTCTTCTCTTGTTGCCTTGGCTTCCATAATGCATCCAACTGCTGTTGCATCTCTTTGAATTTTTTCTCCATTTTATCCTTACGAGTGCTCGGTGATCGAAGAGATCCCTCTCTTCCCTCAAAAAGATGGAGACGTTGGAGATTCTTTGGGAGGGGTGGATGATCTGGACACAGGCTTTTGGTGCCGTGCAATTGAAGAAGCTTGGGCCCTCGGCGATTGGAGATCAACGAAGGGGTAGCGGTGCAGCGGCTGATGAAGCTACTGCTGAACATGATGATCGAGCGAAACATGGGACCGATGCTCATGGTGATGTCGCTGGAAAACACGATCTGGTCTGGATGGCAGTGAAGATGTATGCCAAGTAGGGCCACCGATCGCTACCCCCCATACCGATTCGAAAGCCTTCAACCTTCACAGAGTGCCCGTTTGAAGAAGCTTGGAAAAAATACGTGGTGGGGGGCATGAGAAAATAGACAAAAAATTATTAGATTGACTCATAGATAAAATATTTATTTATTTATTTATTATTTTATAATTTATCATGATTAATTTAGATTAGTAATTAATAAAAAATAACTAAAATTTTTATTAACTTTATCTATCATGAAATAAGTTTATTTAATATTTTTTTATAATAAAAAATAATATTTTTTTTATTTTAATATATATATATATATATAGATTTCTCCATTCCGCTGGTAGGATTAGAATTCAAGGCAATAAGTTACTAATTTCTAGGGATCACATGGGGGTAGGATGGAGGGGTGAAAAAAAATTCTTTGTGCACCACCCACCGCATGCACATCCGCGCATGAGCCCCGAGCGCGGCACATGATTTTCTATTTTTTCACAGTGTGCAAAAAATTTTTAAAAAAAAATAATGCTTTCTACACCATATGATATAAAAAAATAATATAAAATATATTGAGTAATTTTATTAAAATATGAGTATCTATATTTTTTAATATAAAAATATTTTTTAAAAAAAATTATGATATCCATTCATAAAAATTATAATATTTCTATATAAAATATAATATTTTATTTAAAATATTATAATTTTTATATAGAAGTATCATAATGCTGTTTTCATATATATTTATTATTTTTTTTATTTTTTTATATCATATTATGATATTTCTATACAAAAATTATGACATCCATTCATAAAAATTATGGCATCCTGAATAAAATACTATATTGCAAAGGTGTCATAATGATTATTCACAAAAAAATTTTATTATAATATTTCTTCATAAAAATTATAATACCTATTCACAAAAATTATGACAATACTATATTTTCTACGTAGTATCATAATTTTTTTAAAAAAATATTTTTATCATCCAAAATTTTGAGCATTGCAGAATATTAAATGCACCTTGAGAAATGGTGGGTACATATTTTAATAAAATTATTTGGTGTAATCTACATTAGTTTTTCTACACCGCATGTATTTTAAAAAAAAAAAAAAGTGTGGGGTGGGGGGGGGTATCTACCAGGCCTAGTTGTCCAAAATTTCCCAGTTGCACTCTGAAGTCTTTGGTGCAAGCAATCCACCCAACCATGCACGCAAATTTATGTAGATCCTATTCATCAGCCACATATCTTGATGCACAACCATAGGAACCAGTGGTTGTGATTGGCTGCATGTGCGGCCACAAGGTGGATATAGACAATAATTTCTCCTCTCTCCCCCCCAAAAGAACAAAGCACACAAAGAAACACTTTCATGTCAAGCATGCTTTGCAAGGTACGAGATGATGGAGTAGAACATTCATTAGATCTTGTACAATGGATATGGCTCCATCAAATTCTTGTCTTAGGGGTTGTCTGGTTGCGGGTGAAGTTTCTTGAGGCACTGGGGAGACTCGTCTCTTGTAAGATTTATTTTTCCATATTTTTCTTTTTTTACTTATTAATATTTATGAAATCGGTCTTATGAATAAGTGTTTAAGATGTTGTTCTTCGGTCAGGATGATAGCGTGATATTGCACTAATTTAGTTGGTGATGCTCGGAAGCAATGATTATTTCCAACACTCAGCTCCCAATGAAATAAGATGGATCCATCTCTTTAATCTAAATTTAAACTAAACTTTGATGTACTTAAAGTCATGATAAAATGGTTAAAAGGTTGTGGGCAACTTGGATTTCATGGATACAATATGCAAAGACGGTCATTTCCTTGATACAATAGACTATTGAGCTTTCCTTGGTTTAGTATTAGGTTGATCTTGTGCTCCAGAGTAATCAGAAAAGTGACGATTAATTATGCAAATTAAGTGAAATGGTATCAAGAAACCATCATAATCAATCAAGGTTCATAGAAATCAAATTCAATCTCCCAATCAAGTATTACACCTAGGTATCTAGACACACTATGCTCGTTTACTTAATTGTTGGCTATTAGAGAATATCAAGGAAGATTTTTGGCTGATATTATATTAGTTATTAGAGGATATCATTGAAGAAGACTCCTTGATATTCTCTAATAACTAATATAATATCAGCTGAAAATCTTCCCTAATATTCTCTAATATTTCTCTCCTAATATCCTCTAATAACTAATATAGCACTAACTGAAATTATTCCCTAATATTCTCTAATATTAGTATTCTTGGCATTTTCTTGTGCGTGTGTGTATAAACTCATAGTTTTTTAGCTCAGTACCTATGATCATGATCAACTCGGTATGATATATCGGTGTCATTTAATTATGTCCAAATAGATAATCCATCCTTTTGACCTAAATCATTTTTCCACTTCAAGGCACACTTGGTCGGTGCTCAAAAACCATCACCATCCATGTCATGCTGTCTGAGATTAAGATTTCTAACTGCATGTTTGGGATGGTTAGTATTGAATACAATCTTTGAACCTCCATTAGTAAATTTTTAGTCTGTAGATCATTCTTACTCTCTAAATTTCTAATTCTATTAAAGGTTCGATGCATGGCTTTGAAGTACAACCTTTGTGATGTATATTAGTATCATGTCATCGAGATAAGAATTCAAGTTATCAGAGTTGCCGAGTTCATAACAGTCATTCTACATGATTTATCATCATTACCTTTAACATTGTGCAACAATTGCAACAGTCATCATATCACCAGTCCTCTTCTCATGAAATATAATATTGTGAAATAAAAATTTGAAAATTACGCACTGAATCCTAAGCATTGTTTGCTGAAATACAGAAAAGTAAAACAATGCGTTTTTTTGCTGTAATTTTTCCCTATTTTCGGTTGGATGGCAAATAATAGCCTCTATGTTAAAACTTAGCTGAATTATTTTTGAACAAAACTTTGCTGGATTTGGGTTTTTAATACTCGAAATTTATATACTTGGCTGACTACTGAATACTAATAGCATGGATCCTTTTTCCTTTTGCTTAACGTATGCTAAGCGGCAAAACTACCGGTCATGCAAATTGCACCATTGATCTTATTTTTTAATACTCTCAAATGTCATGTTTTCCACATCTTGTTGAGGTGTGTGGGCAACCCCAGTTCTGATGTTTGGTCAACAGCCAAATTTGGTGACAAATTTGGCGCCGACTACCCATGTGATGCCACCCTTGCGTGACGGCTACCCAAAATATAACATTGAGTGAGAACTCAGATCACTCAAATTACATCACATATGCAATGGTGCAATGTATCATTCGTGCTTTGTACCACCCCATATCATTCCCCTGATCCCTCCACATCATCATCTGCATCTAATAATATTACTTTAGCGAGCAATTTCCCAACCATGCTCCATTTTGTCGTCTTTGCACAAAAATGTTTTTGTTAATTAGCTTTCATTTCATATTAGCTCTCTTTTGCATCGCTCTCTCTCTCTAGACAAATCGGTGATATCAAAACACGTAGGATGAAAGCACATAGAGCATGTTTGATTAGAAAAAGTTGGACTCTAAAATGATAATAAAAATTAATAATTTTCTTTTTAAATGTTTGGTTGGAGGAGTATCATTCCCATTATGATTTCAAGGGAAGTAGAAATAGTCCAATTCTTAAAATTGAATCCCTACATTTTTTCTTTTAGAATTCAAAATTCATTCCAATTTCAAATCAAATGCATTGGAAAATATGACCATTTTGATTTCTAATCCAATCCATCCTGATTTTGATTCCTTGATTTGGTTTGGAGTAATATTTTGAACACCTTCATGATGTTGCTGGTGTAATAATGACCCTTGCACACGAGGTGACCAAGGCACAATTCAGGTTCTAGTTGAGCAAATTGGTTCACGTTATGATCAAAACTTAGTGCAATCAGACATGGCACCAGAATACACATGGTTCAAATGGCTAAGTTAAACTACTTTCTAATACTGGGCATAGTAGAACGGAAGAACAAAGAATATAAAAGAATATACTGTAGAGAAGTGACAAAAAGAGCTTGAGAACGGTTACATGTTGTATCTAATTTTTCATCATATTCCCAACATTTTTTTTGGAGTACAAAACAAATTTTCTTTCTTTCCTTGGCAGATTCTCACTTTCCAGTCCTCAAATAAACAAATATAACGAACTTCCATCTATACCCTTATAGCACAGTCTATTTACACTTTTGCAGCCCAATCCGAAAGCTCTGCAACGCGGTGTCCCTCGTGCGCAACGCCGCGCGAGACAACCGGTTAACGGCGTTTGACAAACGGTCCGATCCATCCTTCATTTCTTCCGCCGCCTTCTCTGCGTCCTTCAGGGCGCTCCGTAACCTTTCCGTTTTCTCGCCGCCATCCTCCCCATCGATGACGGCCACCAGTCTCCTAACGGAAGCCTCCGCCGCCTCCACTTCCCCGGCGAGGCCCTCGCCCAGCTCGCTGGAAACCGCCTCCACCACTTTGTTGAATGCCTCCGCCCATGGGAACTCGCCGGAGACGCTGATCCGGGCAAAATCCCCCTTCTCGCAGCCTCCGAGTACGGCGATGACCGCTCCGGCGACCAAGCTGGAGACGGCTTCCACGGCATAGATCGCCCTGCGGACGGCAGAGATCTTGCCGCAGGGGTGATCGCCGGGGGCAAGAGACCTCACCAGCATGCCGGCTGACTCGTGGAGCGCTCGGCGAGGCGGGCGATCCCGGTCCCACTCGGCGACGGCATCGCGGGCGCGGCGGGGGGAGTCGGGGGAGGAGAGGAGGTGCAGGGCGAAGCGGAGGAGGAGGTGGCGGCGCAGGAGGCGGTTGATGTGGGCGGCGACGGCGTTGCAGGTGTCGAGGAGGGCGATGCTGGAGTCGAGGTAGCCGGCGAGGGCGGCGCGGTCGGAGCCGGAGAGGGAGGGGTCAGAAATGAGAGCGGCGGCGTCGGAGAGGGTGAGAGCTAAGAAATCCACCGCCCGGCAGAGCCAAGAGAGAGGAATTGAAGACGGGGAATTGGGGATGGGGAGGAGAGAATGGAGGCCAGCGACGAGGGCTTGGTCGAAGGGGAGGGTGGGGAAGGGGGAGGGGAGAGAGCTCTTGGAAGGGAAGAAGAGGAGAGTGAGAGGGGTGGCGGCCTTTTCCGAGAGAAACATCGGCGTTTTGGGGGAAAAAGTGGAGTTTTTTGGGGGGGCTGGTAAGCGGAGGAGAAGGAGAAGAAGTCGGCGAAGGGAAGCTGGGGAGGAGGAGGGAAGTAGGTTTGAATAAATACAACGGGAGGAGAGAAGGTAGGGGAAGGAACGCAGGAAGGGACGGCGATGCAGCATCCCAAGGAAAGAGGTCGCCCGAGTGAGACGCGTTTTACGGGAATGCTGTCCGTGTGACTCTCTAAATACAAAAACATCGCAGACCGGCCGGTTGTTGACCGGAAGGAGCGGGCCCTGCCGCGTGGGTAGCACCAAATGGCTGCAGGAACAACGTCCCTTCCTTTTCTTTTCTTCTCTCTCTTCTTTATTTTTATTTTTATTTTTTTAGTAATGAACATATGAACCTTTATTCATAAAACAAAATATCATATACAAAGTTTACATCATGCCTTCTCTTAGAATGCATTTAGTTGTGGGAGAAATTGTATGCGCGTGCCACATGTCACAATCATTTATTTACGTGGGTCTCATTCATAAAAAACAAACGGTTATGATTGGATGTTTGCACAGCTATATAATATAAAATAGATAATAAATAGAGAGTGATAATTTTCATTTTCTATAAATAATAATTTATAAGAAAAAATATTTCTAAAAATCGTACACTTCTTTTATTTAGTTTGCTATTACACTTTTACTTTCCTAATTTCTAATCAATATAAATTAATATTAGTTATAAAATTAAGGAAACAAACCTGTATGCCTTAATAAAATAATATTATTTTATTATTAGTATACTTATTACTATTTAAATAACAGTTTATACCAATTGTCATTGAAAATACATATAGCCAATGCTGTTGGAAAGTAGCTAAGTACGAAGAAAGCCGGAGAAATGGCCGAGAGAATGATCGATGCACAACAATAGTCATCATCAGGCAACTTCTAGGATGGAATGGGTGGGGGTGGAGAAGTGGGAATGAAAGGGTCAAGAAAGGAAGGATTAAGAGTAGGTGATTCGAATCTCTTGAGGAACAAGTAAAGCAAAGATTCAAGGGTAATTGGACTAGAGAGCAGCACCTACTTTCAACGGTTCAGCTTGAGGGTGATTAGACCATAAATTTGTAAGTGAGTTGGGATGGGCTTCCACCCCAAGATTGCAACCACTTCTCCATCTTAATAATGGAACTCCCTAAAAATCACTTGTAAAGGGTAACCTAGAGTCACTGCAAGGCCTTTCGAAAAATGCTCTTGGCCAAAATCTCAATAACGACAATAATGCGTAATAAAATAAAATTGGAATGCTATTTTGAATAATATATTAAAAGATTTACATAAAATCCTCTTGCATAAAAATGACAAAGTAAAACATGACTTTGGTAAGGAAAAAAAAAATCAATGACGACCAATACAAATAATATTATAATAAAATTGATTTTACTATGGTGCTCCAAAGTTTTTATTAATTATTTTACTGTTGATTTTTTTTTTAGCCGCCCATTTTAATTACCAACTAGTTTTAACTTGCCATGTACATAACTAATATGATAAATAACTCAAATTTCAAAAATAATCTAAAATTCAAAAAATTGATGGAGTATTTTGAAAGTTGTGCCCCTCTCGACTCTCTCTCTTTTTCATTCTTCCTCTCTTTTTCTTCCTCATTCCTATAGAGTACCATCTTTTTCTATCGGGGGTCGGTATGTAGCGGGAGGTGAGTAGCAAAAAAAGAGAAAGAAAAGGTGGTATGTGGCTAAGAGAAGATGAGCGGTGGAGGAGGAGAAGGAAGAGGGCGGTGGGCCCAAGCGACGAAAAGAAAAAGGGGGCGAGAAAGTGAGCGACGTAGAGATGAGTAACAGCGGTGGGGAGGTGAGTGGCGGTGGGGAGGCGAAAGAGGAGGAAAAAGAATGGCTGTGACGATGAGTCCAAATAATAAAGAAGTGGGTGGAGGAGGATGGGGGCAATGTGCGGCGGCGGGCCCAAGTGTCGAAGAGATGGGCGTAGAAGGAGGAAAGAGGATGGTTTTAATGGCCGATCCACGAATAGATGGACGAAGGAGGAGGATGTAATCTGGCATATGACAGTGTTGTGGAATGGGGTTGGTACGATCTTGGCCTGTTTAGGATCGACCGCCGACCTATCCTAATGGATCGTCTGAGCGGAACGATGCGATACTTTGTCCACGGTTAGCTGTAGGTCGGCCTAAGCCGACCTACAATTTCAACTGACCTACTGAAGATCACTTCCTAGCAAAATGATGTAAGCCTTCATACTTCACCCTTGTCGAATCCAGATTGATCGTCGAGCTACATGAATAAGATGATCTATCATGGCCCATCAATGACCGATCTACAATCGTTCTTGCTGAAACTGCATCATCTTCGAATCGAAAAACTCGAATAAAAGAAGAATCTTTCACAATCCCATCTTTCAAGAAGAAAAAAATCTTTCGAATCAATCCAGAGCGATAAACTCGGAAAGTCGTTAGAGTCCGAAATGAATACAACTCCATTCCTCTTCTATAAATAAAGGAGCTCCAGGATCCTTCAGGCATGCCACTCAATTCGATGCTTTCTCTCCTCATTATTCTCCAATCTTCTAACTTGAGCGTCGAAGCATCTTTACCGAAGAACATCCCGATGGAGACTTTATTATAGGTGAATGGACGAAGCTCCAGCGAAAGTTCATCCTCGGCCTCTTATTATTCGATGGCCGAGCTCCTCCATCCTCGTCAGTCGATCTCAAGCCGAAAGATCTAGGAGCAATAATTGGCGCTAGAGGAAGGGCCCTCGATTGATTTTGAGGTCCAATTTTGAGGAAAGAAAGTACATCATCAAATATCATAAGAACCTGAAGGAAAACATCAAACGCATCCCAGTATTCTAGTGGTCGGAGGACCTACAATGCACAGCAGGTTAACGCATCTCTGCCATCAATCCAGAAAAACCCACCAACAGCATCGACAATCTCACAGGAACAGTATAACACGCTGCTTCATCAGGTGTAAGCACCATCAGCCGCCATAAGAGGAATACAATAGGCCGATGAGCACCGTCCAATCGAAGAAGATTCAGGTTTGATCTGGAGAAGGTCGGAGGAATGATGCCTTCGAAGCCCAAGGATGAAGGCCAGCCATCACAGCCAACCTATCGGTCCTTTCCGTCGAAGATCTGAATGCTCGACCACACTAATTTTCAGAAGAGGCTCCACCTCGGACCATGAGACTCCTCAGCATCGAGTCACTCGCAAGGATAAAATGGAGAAAAAATTCAAAGAGATGCAACAACAGCTGGATGCATTATGGGAGCCGAGGCAACAAGAAAAGGATTTGGGGTTCAATGTCGATCCCCCATTCACTCAAAAGATTATGGATGAACCCTTATCACGTCGGTTCAAGATTTCTCAGACGGAGCTTTATGATGGAGCGGTCAATCTCGTAGACCATTTAGATAGCTTCCGAACTCTTATGCATCTGCAAGGGGCTTCCGACGCGATACTATGTCGAGCTTTTCCTTCAATTTTGAAAAAAATGGCTCGATATTGATACTCGAATCTGAAATCCGGCTCCATAGATTTCTTCTATCAGTTAAGCCATCTGTTCATTGTCCACTTTGTAAGCAGTCGTCGACAACATCATAACTTTGACTTTCTCGTGAGCATCAAGCAATGAAAGAATGAGCCCCTTCGAGAGTATATCAATTACTTCAATGCAGCCATTTTGGAGGTCCAAAATTTAGATCCATCAGTGGCCATGACGGCATTCAAGACCAGCCTCTTCCAAAATGACCTTTTGTTTTCCCTTAACTTGGACTATCCGAAGGACTTCGTCGAGATGCTAGAATGAGCGGAGAAGTATGCCCAGGCCAAAGAGGCTTGGGACCAGCAAGGAAGTAGCCGAGATGGTAGATCGGGTCATAAAAATGAAGAAGGATTTAAAGGCCCTCTCCTCCCATCCGATGGGGTGTTCTTATGACGTGTAGGGGTGCTACACGTTCGTCCTTAATCAAAAATCCAAAACTTACTTTCTGTAAAATTCTAGATCCTGAAACCCTAGAATTTATTGTGCATATTTTGTTTATGAACCCTACTTAATTAAAAATTAAGATTATGAAATATTAATTAGATTTAAAATTGAGAATTTCAGATCTAAGACATATTCATAATACTGGGTTCGGGCTTGGGTAGCTCAATTAGGTCTAAGCGGTTGATCAAACCGAATCAAGAGTTGGTTAGATGGGATCAACAATGCTTAAATTGACCAGCCTAATAGGATTAAGTCTGGGTCAAGATCGAGTCACGATCAAGCAAGACCTAATTAGGCTCAGAGGTTAGAGTCTGGATTGTAGGCTAATCCAATTGGTTCTGACTCAATAATTTGGTGTCTAAGGATAAGTTTGGCACATACGATCGACTGATTTTTAATTGGAAGCTACTCGATCTGAATGCATTCTTGTATGAGTTAATGGCATATTCCCTTCCACCGGTCTCACTTACCTGGCCATATCTGTTGACACAGTTCTGATCTGAGGTGGTCAATAATCCGAGCTAACCCATGCCACTAGGTTAGTCATAATTGTTATGACTATGACAAGTCTAGTTTAATGAGACCTGAATCAATTCTTCCTAAGAAAAGATTAAGTCTGAGGTCTTCCACCATTGTAGATGTGCGGGCCCTTCCTGGGTTGATTGTTCTCGACTGGATACAGTGGCTCAGTTGCACCGGGAAGACGCAACCATGTCTATTAGGCATTGGATGCTATGGGCTGGAGGATGAGTTGGGCTCAATATTTTCGGATACGGTGAGAGACTCAATTAGAATCCAGTCTGTGCAAATGGTGGGTCTGACTTAACTAAGGAGTGGATCAATATTCTGGATACGGTGAGATTCATGAATTAGAGATCAAGTTTGGGTGCACCATGATTAGAGAATCATTGAACAAGAGTTGTTCACTCATTGGCTAACCCATCACCAATAACTGTTAGGTGAGGTGATGAGTCAGTTGGTGAGACCGCACCATCCACTAGAAATTATTAATCATGGAGATTTTTGCATCTCTACAGAGGGAAGTGTAGGGATCCGAGAAAATAGTAGGAAGCTAATTTATTTAAAAATAAAATTTCTAAATAAATTGGTCAAGTCATAATTACAGTATCTAACTAGAATCTTTGACTCTCTACAGAAAAATGTCTGCATCCAACCCATTGGCACGTATCCTGGACACACATAGACTGACCGAATTCAATTATAAAGATTGGCTCAGGAACTATAAAATAGTTTTGGAATTTCGAGAAGTTAATCCATGTATTGGACCAGAATCCTCCCACCTTACCAGCCCGTCCATCCACTGAATAGAGAGCGTCTCTAAAAAAATGGATAGACGAAGATAATAAGGCCAGATATTACATGTTGGGCTCGATGTCTGATGAGCTCCAGCGCCAACATGAAGATATCGGGACTGCTCGCCAAATATTGGCTCACCTTGCAGGAAGATGCTTGGTGAACAAAGTCGCGCAGCCAAATGTTAAGTCACGAAATGACCTTTTAAGGCCAAGATGCATGATGGACAGTCAGTCCAAGATCACTGTCTGATAATGATCAAGGATATGAAAGAGCTTGAGAAGCTCGGTGTGAAGTTAGACTTGGATCTTCAGAACGATGTTATTTCTGCAATCCTTGACTGATGCATATGGGCAATTCATCATGAATTACCACATGCATAAACTTCAAAATTTCTTGGATCGAATTAATGAATATGCTGGTCACCGCTGAGCTTTCTATGAAAGGATTCTAAAGGCTCAGTTCTTGCTATGGAACGGACTTCTTCCAAAAGAAAGTCTTATGAAAAGAAAAAGAAGTCTGCAAAAAAGCAAAAGATGGAAGGAGCAAAGAAGAAGAAGGATAGAGCCGAAGAAAAAGACCGATGTCAAAGGAAAGTATTTTCATTGCAACAGCGACGGCCATTGGAAAGCGGAACTGCCCTACTTACCTGGCCACCCTAAAGAACAAGAAGGAAGGTCCTTCTGGAGGTATGCTCGTTATTGAGTCTAACCTTATGGTTTCTTCTGCATCCAGTTGGGTGCTTGACTCTGGTTCTAGTGCTCATCTGTGCACTTCCATGTAGGATCTTGAGGATAGCAGGAGGACTGAGGGATGGAGACATGATCCTATGCATCGATAATGGAGCAAGAGTTGCTGTAGTAGTCGTGGAAAACATACCTCTCTTCGATTACCTATCTGGTTTAGACTTAGTTTTGAAAGACTGTTATTATGTGCCTGCAGCTAGCAGGAATTTGATTTCTGTTTCATGCTTAGCACTAGAAGGCTATGTGATTACCTTCTTTAAGGACCATTGTAACATTCTTTATGAAAGAAATAAAATTGCAAATGGTTTTCTTATTAACGATCTTTATCAGCTACATATTGATGTATCTGTTCTAACTATCGAGCAAAATGTGAATGCCAAACGACCTAGGGATAGTCCAAACGACAGGTATCTATGGCACCTGAGATTAGGTCATATAGCAGAAGATAGGATCAACAAATTGGAGAAAAATGGGCTATTGAGTCCATTGACTTCTGAGTCATATCCAACTTATGAATCTTGTCTTCAAGGCAAAATGACTAAACTCCTTTTTTATAGGACATGGGAGAAAGGGCCACAGATCTTCTTGCCCTAGTACATATTGATGTGTGCGGCCCATTTGATGTGCCTTACTAGAGGATAATTTTTGTCTACTTCATTATCTTTATCGATGATCTGTCTAGGTATGGGTATGTGTATCTTATGAGACACAAGTCTGAAGCTTTTGAAAAGTTCAAAGAATTCAGACATGAAGTAGAAAAACAAACTGAAAAACCCATTAAGGTTCTTCGATCAGATCGAGGAGGTGAATACCTTAGTCGAAAATTCCTAGACTATCTCAAGAAAAATGGCATAGTCTCTCAATGGACTCCACTAGGAACACCTCAACTCAACGGAAATTTCAGAATGGAGAAATCGAACTCTATTGGATATGGTTCGATCCATGATGAGCTTCACAGACCTCCCTGATTTTCTTTGGGGACACTCATTGTTAACTTCAATTTATCTACTGAATAGGGTTCCCTCTAAAACCATTCCTACCACACCGTATGAGATATGGCATGGTAAGAAACCAAGTCTGAGTCATCTCAGAATTTGGGGTTGTCCGGCTCATGTCAAAAGACAACAAGCGGAACAAGTTAGAGTTTAGGTCCTTCAGAGCTCGATTCATAGGATATCCTAAAGAGTCATTAGGATACTATTTCTACATTCCAGAAGACCATAATGTGATTGTGAGTCGACATGCCATCTTTCTTGAAAAATAGTTTATTCAAGATAGCGGCATTGGAAAGCAGATTAAGCTTGATGAGAAAGTCTCACAAGTACAACGAGCTAAGGACCAATTGGAACCAAATCAGGTTGAGCCAATAAGAACACTACCTCCTCCACCTCGTAGATCGAAAAGAGTTTTCCATCCCCCTGAAAGATACTTAGGTATTATTTCAGAGGAAAGTAGAGAAAATATTTCTCGTAGGTAATGGTGCTCATGGTGATGATCCCAAAACCTACAATGAGGCGATATCAGATATCGACTCCGAGAAATGGCTAGAGGCAATGCAGTCAGAAATTGACTCGATGCACTCAAACCAAGTCTGGACCTTGGTAGATCCACCAGAAGGTATAGTACCTATTAGGTGTAAATGGATCTTCAAGAGAAAGATTGGTGCAGATGGGAAAATGTGGAGACATTCAAGGCTAGACTAGTGGCAAAAGGTTATAGTCAATGCGAAGGCATTGACTATCAGGATACCTTTTTTCCAGTGGCTATGCTAAAATCCATCCGCACATTGCTTGCCATTGCAGCCTATTTCGATTATGAAATATGGCAAATGGATGTGAAAATGGCATTCTTGAATGGATATCTTGAGGAAGATATCTATATGGAACAGCCGCTAGGTTTCACATCCAGTGATACTGATCACAAGGTTTGCAAGCTGCAAAGGTCCATATATGGACTTAAGCAAGCATCTCGGAGCTGGAACACTCATTTCAATGATGTGATCAAAATGTTTGGTTTCATCAAAAATGAAGAGGAACCATGTGTCTTTCAAAAAGGTCAGTGGGAGCGCTGTTGTCTTCCTCGTATTGTACGTGGATGACATCCTCCTTATTGGGAATGATATTCCTCATGTTGACGACAGTCAAAATATGGTTGTCCAAGGAATTCTCCATGAAAGACCTTAGGTGAAGCATCCATTTATTCTAGGAATTAAGGTCTATAGGGATAGACCGAATAGGATGCTAGGACTTTCATAGAAGATGTACATAGAGAAAAGTACTAAAGAGGTTTAGTATGGAAAACTCTAAGAGGGGATTAATACCCTTCAGACATGGTATTCATCTTTCCAAGAAGATGTGCCCTAGCACACCTGAGGAAATAGAACGCATGAGCAAGATCCCTTATGCTTCTGCAATAGGGAGCCTCATGTATGCCATGCTATGTACACGACCTGATATAGCCCATGCTGTGAGTGTCACAAGCAGATATCAGTCAAATCCAGATGAAGAACACTGAACTTTTGTGAAATGTATCCTTAAGTACTTAAGAAGAACTAAGGATATGATGTTGGTCTTTGGTAACAGAGAACTCCAAGTCCAGAGATACACAGACTCGAATTTCATGTCCGATATAGATGATCGAAAGTCGACATCTGGGAGTCTGTTTGTGTGCAATGATGGTGCTGTCAGCTAAAAGAGTTTCAAGAAAATCATGATAGCAGATTTCACCATGGAAGTAGAATATATCGCTGCATCAGAGCCTGCGAAGTTAGCATTCTGGTACAAGAAGTTTGCTGCAAAAATAGGAGTAATTTTTATGAAGAAATGTTATAATGAAAAATTTTTGTGAATAATCATTATGACACCTTTGCAATATAGCATTTTATTCAGGGTGCCATAATTTTTATGAATGGATGTCATAATTTTTGTATAGAGATATCATAATACGATATAAAAAAATAAAAAAATAATAAATATATATGAAAACAGCATTATAACACTTCTATATAAAAATTATAATATTTTAAATAAAATATTATATTTTCTATAGAAATATTATAATTTTTATGAATGAATATCATAATTTTTTAAAAAAATATTTTTATATTAAAAAAATATAGATACTCATATTTTAATAAAATTACTCAATATATTTTATATTATTTTTTTATATCATGTGGTGTAGAAAGCATTATTTTTTTTTTAATTTTTTGCACACTGCCTTGCAGGAAAAAATAGAAAATCACGTGCTGCGCTCGAGGCTCATGTGCGGATGTGCATGTGGTGGATGGTGTACAAAGAATTTTTTTCACCCCTACACCCCGCCATCCTACCCTCGTGTGATCTCTAGAAATTAGTAACTTATTGCCTTGAATTCTAATCCTACCAACGGAATGGAGAAATATATATATATTAAAATAAAAATAATTATTATTTTTTATTATAAAAAAATATTAAATAAACTTATTTCATTGTAGATAAAGTTAATAAAAATTTCAGTTATTTTTTATTAATTACTAATCTAAATTAATCATGATAAATTATAAAATAATAAATAAATAAATAAATATTTTATCTACGACTCAATCTAATAATTTCTCGTCTATTTTCTCACCCCCCCCCCCCCGGTCCACCACTTGATGGACTCAGACCGAGCAGTGATGGACTCCGACTTCTTCAAGGCGAGCAGATGCGACCAGATCTTCGAGTTCGCCTTCAACAACAGTAACTTCTTGGATCGGGTGCTGCAAATCGAGATCATGGCGCTAGGGAGCAAGTCCGACGGAGAGGGTGGTAGCAGCAGCCGCCGCCCCTCCTCCCGATTCTGCCCCCGCCGCACCTTCCAGCGACTCCGCCACCAACCCCGACCTCGCTGTCCCATTCCGCATCCCCACTCAAAAGGTCCTCGAGCCGTCGGAGGTTGAGCAGTACACCCTGCGACTCCCTGAACGGATCACTGGTGAGGAGCTTGATATCATCAAGCTCACTTCCCAATTCATCGCTTGGAATGGGAAGCTGCGGATCGAGATCACGGTGGAGCCGCCGGGGAGCAAGTCCGACGAAGAGGGTGCCGCCGCTGTCGGGGAGTGGGCGTGGCACCCCAATTGCAAGTGGGACGAGATTAAAAAGGACAAAGGTAATCGCCCAGATCCTGACCCCGATTCCTCTTTTATTGAGCCCTTTGGAGGTAGAGGCCTAGACCTCGGCAGCGACGGCATCCCAGGCCGCATCCCCATCATGACCCCATGGCAGAGCATGGCACCGCCTAAGACCAGCTCCTCCCACGTACCCCATCTCACCGCCTCCGCCATCGCTAGCCGTGCAACCATCTGGGTCCACTATTTCCCGATGAGAGGAAGAGATGGACGTGTTGTGATTGGGTACAAATAGCAGAATATGCATATCCCATCACCGCTACTTTGGCTTACTGTGTCCCATTTTATCCGAACAAGAATTCTGATCAACGTTGTAATACGATTAGGTTAACTCTTATATTAGATATATTATTAATTGGGAGGAGGTCCACCAGTTCAATGGTGGACCAGTCCAATTAGGAAGCAACGTCAACACACACAGGTCCGTTAGCTGGTCCCCGTCCTTCCTGCATTTGATTTCCATCACCATCCCCTCACATAACCTCCATTATATAACAAAGAATTAAGTTAGAGTTTTAAAAATAATGATTAGTTAATTAATTAATTATTTTCTGATGGGTTTAATAGATAATTAGAGTAGGAATAAAAGAAGAAAAGAAGAAAAATTTAAAATTTAGATTTTTAGTTTTTTTTAAAAGAATTAAGCTTAAATCTTTAAAATTTTAAAATTTTTTATTTTTAAAATTTAAATCTCTCATAAATTATCAGTTAGAGACATGTTCATCAACTCAATTTCTGATCACTATTTTACAAAGCCGTTATCTTTGTGAAACCAAGATCATCGATCTTCATAAAATTTATTAATAACTTATCATTCAAACTATATATAAAATATATTTTTTTATTATTTGAATAAAATAATTTTTTTAAAAAAATTATATCCCGTGCATGGATTATAAGCTAGTTATATCCTATTTACAGATCTGCAAGTACTCAGGTCGCCACGTCAGCAACCAATGAAGCATAGAGTGAGGAAGTCCAGAATTCCATCAGTCAATATAAACACCCTCCTTCCATGGGCGACAAAAAGAAGAGCTTAATTTCTGTCGCAGGAAAAAAAAGAAAAAAAAGAAACCTCGTAGCTAACCCTCGAAATGCCCGTCGTCCGTCATGGATCCACTCCCTCCAAACCCTAACCCTAAGTCTCTCCCCGATCTCCAACCCTCTCGACGACCGCACGATGTCCGATGAACGGCCTCCGGGTCCCGATGTCCACCTCCATGTCCCCGGCTTCCCTTTCTGGCCCTCATCCCTCCTCCTTCTCCTCCTCCGCCGCCGCCGGCTCGTCGCCGGTGCCCCTCCAATCCCACCTCCCCTCCCCCCTCTCCCTCGGCCTCCTCCCGCTCCCCCCGGTTCCCGGCTCCACCCCTCGCCTCCCGTCATCCGGTCTCGACCCGGCTGAGAGCGCTCCCGTCGCGAGGGTGAGGCTGGCGGACATCGCGCCCTACGAGGGGGCGCCCGGTGCGCCCTACGCTAGGGCGGTGGAGGCGCTGTCCGGATCGCTTATGAGGCATAACGCCGTGGTGATCGAACTCGGGAGAGAGGAGGCGGTGGTGGTACGGTGCGCGATCGAGTCGGTGAGGATGTACTTTAAAGCAAGAGCGCAGTGCGGCAGTGGCGGTGGGGGATTGGTGGGTTGGGGAAAATCGAGCCGCGGGGTTTACATCTACCGCGCCGGGAGGTAGGAAACTGATGCAAAGCTGTAAAAAAGTTAGTTTTTTTGAGTCTTTTTTTTCCCTTCTTTTTGAGTCTTTTTTTTTCCTTTTTTTTTTCCTTAATTTAGGTTCGCGATTTCTGAAATTAGGGAATTCGATGAAGAATTCGTCTTGGGTTAATTATAAGAATTCTTTTCCCCCCGGGGGATCAATCTTTTAGCTGTCACTATGATACTAAATACAAAAAAATTGGAACTTTATTGTTCCAAAATGTTGCTTGGTGCAATGGTTAAGGTCTTAGGCTGACAAGCGCAATGGTGCAGGCTCAAGTCCTAGGGAAAATACCAGTCCCAGTCTGCTCCTTGCAGCACCCTGGACCATAACTGGTACCATTCTTTATTCTTATCTGAAAAATGCATGGCTGCAAGCAACTTCTAGGTCAGATTACTGGAGTACTTGCTGACTTTGGATCAGTTTGGTTTCTTGCAGTGGCAGTGACTTATTATGATGGACAATTAGATGTGTACATGTCTGTAGATATCCAGTCTTGAAGGTACAATCCAAAGGCATGGTTGTTCTAGAATTATTGTAATTATGAGAGATTACCTCAGATGAATCTTTTGACAATGGGTCATTGCTGGTGCATATTTCTGCTTTGCAGATTGCCTTTGCCAAATCTTATTGGAGCTGTAAATTGGTGCATGCACATCTGATCTAGGTGCATGCTTGTTTTGATTGTAGCTTAACTTCCTGTAACTTCAAATATTTGGTCAGGTGTCCCTATGGGCCTCATACCATGAAAGGGTAGGTGGAAAATTGGTTCCTAATTTGGGTTTGATTACAAGTACTTTTATTTATTGAAGAACAGGACATTCCCTTGTTCCGAGCAAATGCTTGATCAATGCATAGTTGTATGCTAGTAAGTATTATGGAGCACTTAAGTGACTATGGATTTCTTTCATGTTATGAGAAGAGGACGGATCTTAAGAGGGGTCTAACTGTGAGTTGAGCATAAGAAGTGACAGGAGCTAGATGGTGCATGATAAATTTGAAAATTAATCTTCATAACATTTTGCAACATTCATTTGGGCACTGGACAAACTTTTAAATTAAAGTCGACGGAGGCTTGCATAGGAGAGGATTTAAAGACTTCTACTTCAGAGAACTTTAGCCTCGGATGGGAGCAAGCATTACAAGTGGACTCATGTGCACAACCCTTGATCATTGGAATAAAACTTGGTGTCTAGTTTCTTGTATTACATGGGTTTATGCTTGTTCCCTTTTCTCAACTTTTTTGATTTGTGTGTACATTTTGCAAGCCACTTTTTCGACGTTTCCCAAACACCATTGTTTCTTCAAGGCATCCCTGCTATGCATAATATTTATCAGAAATACTAATGGGCATCTCACAGTTCTGGTTAATTGTTTCATAGAAAAGCTGGTTAAACAAGCTTAATTGATTTTGTTCAAAACAGGATTTTTCATAAAAGTTCTTATTTAGAAGGTTTGCTTTTAGGGTTCTGTTTGCAGATGTGTATATATTATGTTTTAGCTAGACACATGTTGATGAGTGAAGCATGATAAAGGGATTACTGTTTCAGGGTTTTTTGGTTCTGTTCAGAATGTTCCGTCAGCAATATATTTGAGGTTTTGGACTCGTTTGTCACCCAGATCCTATCACCTCTCATGTAATATGCTAAATTTTAAAAGAATAGAGCTGCGAGGCTGGTGGCTAGGGGAGTGCTGGCAGCTTGGTGGGGCACTCAGTGCAAGGTGCAAGGCGGGCGCTTGATCGCAACCATTGCTGCACCAATGGCAACAGTAGAACCATCATCCCTTGTGGTGTTGCAGGCACCACTAGAAGCAGTATAACTACCATCCCTGGTGGTGTTTCAGGAACCATCAACAACAGCAGAACCACCACACTCGGTGCTGCTGCAGACAACACTGGTAACTGTATAGCCATCATCACTGGTGGTGTTGCAGGAGCCACTGGCAGTAGCATAACCACCACCATTGCTGCCTATGGTAGCCCCATGCACCCCTTTGAAAAAGAAGGAAATAAAAGGGAAAATAGAAGGAAATAAAAGGGAGAAAGCACAAAAAATAAGCTTACCTTCCCTCATCATTCATTGCTTGACTACCACCTTCACCCTCATGGCTTCCTTGCCATGGCGCCACCTCCACATCCGCACCATCACACTCCACCACCTTGTTCAGTTCTTGTTGCTCATTGCTCGCTGCTTACCACTGACCGATGACACCCACCCATCAGGCGATCAGATTGGCTAGGATTTAGTTGATAGGATGAGCGGAGGAAATGGGAGGGATTAGGGAAGGTGAAAGGTTAAAGTTGCAGACATTTGGGGTCTATTAATTTATTGGTACCTAACTCAGTAACCTAAATCTGCTTCATGCTCAGCCCATGTACCTGCCTTGTGGCATGCTGATTTCTGTGGTCAGTTGGCCTAGTCTGACTGGGGGCCTAACCTGCTTAATGTAGGTGCCTAGGTGGCTGCCCAGCCCCTTTTTTAAAACTATGGTAATATGGTTGTTGACTTAAAACCTTTATGCATGGAGAAGATTTCTTTAACTAGGTCTACCAGTATTGAAGGATCTCCTTGGTCTTGTTATATGGATTTTATTAAGCTCCTATTTTTTCTTAGGCCTTGATAGGGCCATGAATGATGATGGTAGGTTCTTTTCGGTAATGTTAGGCATTGTGTGCTCATGGGCCATAACCATAGGCCTGCACTTTTTGTGGATTCTTTAAAGGATGGCTGAACTCTTATATACAACGGTTGGCCAATCAATTAAAAGTGATGCAACAAGACATTTTGTTATTCACTTTATTTTATACCCAGTTTATAAGATTCTTTTACCCTTAAGCTATTAGACTATCATCTGGCATACTTACAAGTATGCAGTTTTTTTTGGAGTCTGAGGTGATATTTCATGTTTTGCACCATCAAGCTCCATCAGCTTGTGTTATGGAATTTGGACTATTCAACTGATGTGCTTACTCAAAGTTATATAGATAGTTATAGTTAATTAGAATGTCAAAGTCAAAGATCTTGCTCCTAGTGTTTGTTCAGATCCCTCTTGGATGTATTTAAAATGACAAGCTGATGGGTGTTTGCTAGGTATTTTGAGATTTAATTGGTTCATGCACAATTTAGGATTAGGCACTCATCCAATGGCTTCAATGACTTTAAGGAGGAACAGTTGTTTCTTCAAGCTTTGAAGGAGCCAGATGTGATGTATGTTGAGTTGACAATGATGAATCGTGGATGCTGTTGCAATGGTTCTGATGTGATGGAACATGTTGATGTGAGGATTAGCTTTCATGTCTTTAGAGATGGCATGGTAAGATGGACATGTTGGCTACAGATGGGCCTAAGTGGATGAGTTGTTTAATCCCCTTATTTAAGGATAGGTGTTTTGCTGAGAGTGTAGATGGATTGATAGACTCCATTTTCCCGTTACTTTATGTTATTCTGCTCCTTAGCTAAATGCTTTTTCCTGATGTTTTACATGCTTGTTTTTCTTACCTGAGCAAAGTAGAAATTCGATTCATGTGTTCAAAGAAAATTAAGTATAGCCAATGAAAGAGACATGGGTCTGTCTGTTGCTATGCACTTATCAAAGGTTCCAGTTTCAAACATGGAAGGTGGCATTCCTGCTGTATTTCTCAAAAAAAGAGAGCTAACTGTATGTGTGTATGAACAGTCACAATCTAGGCATAGGCATATAGGAAATGGTGACTTATTGTTCCTAACACTTGTGTCTGTGTTGGTCATATCATAAATAAAGATGTATGGCACTATCATATCATAAATAAAGATGTTTGGCACTATCTATTTTTAAGGCCAAAATATAAGAACTGGAAGAATTTTGTAGAACATTTTGCTGTATAAAAGTGTCTGTCAACATCAAACACTTTTAGTGGATGAAAAAGAAATCCTCGATTTTCAAGCCACTTGATGCTTCATCATGGCTGTCACTAGAGTTAAGAGAAGGGTTATTGTTTGTATTGATCGAAAGCAAAGCTTATAAACTGTGGCAAAATATTTCTGTGCAGCTGTACAATGTGTCATGATTTTTTATGAAAATTTACTGATAATTGGATGAATTATATTTTATGTTGATTAAAATTCTTTGTTTTGATTGTAATGCATGTTAGGGCTTTGGAGGATGGGGACTTGTCACCCCCATGCATGAGTGATGCTTTCAGATGTATGGGAAAGGCAGCTCGTGCTGCACTGTGTGCAATAGGAAGGCATCTTCGCCTACGCAGCGAGTAAGATAGTGTTTGTGGATGTTATTTTTGTCTTGTATCTATGGAATGGTTGCATCTGGTTCAAATGGTTTTTAGTGATTTTCTCCTGTGAATGATAATGAGAAATTCTGGCAGTGTTTTCAACCATCTGCTTGATGATACCCCACTACCTGCCAATGAGGTCTCGGCATCAGTGTTGGTTGCAGCTTGTTCTCATGCCTCATTACAGAATGGCAAGGGGCCTACTGGAGGAGGGAAATCTTTGGCTAATGAAGTTGAAAAAGGGTTGTTGACATTAATTGCTTCTGACAGTCCTGGGATCCAGGTATTTAGCTGGTTTTTTCGGTAACATATGAATTTTGAGCAATTAGTAGTCAAAAGGTTCTGGAGTAGGCTTCGCTCGCCAATGTTTAATTTTTCTCTCTTCTTATTTTGCCTCTAAAACTTTTCTAAATATAAGGAATATGGCTGGTATGCTTTTCCATCATACATCATTATTCCACTGTTTCTACATTTGGCTACCTACGTTCCTTGAAATCATTTGCTTAGTTACTTATTGATAGGTTTGTGATGCAAATGGTCGTTGGTACCTAGCAGATGGCAGCTCAGGTCCTGGTGACCTATTGTTGGTTACGGGAAGGGCACTTAGTCATGCTACTGCAGGTCTTCGCCCAGCTGCCTCATTTAGGACTACTGCTGACTCTTGTTCAGGAACGATGACTGGTGGAAGGTTTGCATTTACTTTAATATGCTATCAATTTATGCACATAATTTTACTTAACCTTGACCTTTCTATATGTAATAATGTACTGTCAAGTGTCAAGCAGACAATTCATGACTTTGTGCACTCATTTGATAGTTAATTTATTCATAATGCCTGACTATTGTCTTTCTTTTTGTAGGGCATCACTGACGTTTAGACTAATGCCTCAAAGCAATGCTATATTGGATTGCTCCCCAATTGCCACTGCTGGCCATATAATCCCACAAAGTTACCAACCAATATCTGTGAGCCAGTTTATGGATGACTTGTCCGCTGAAGAAGATGTTGTGTGCACCATTCCTGATAATGCTTATGTGAGTTTTACTATTTTAAGCATCTCCTATCTTCATATGTATTGTTTTTTCCTTTTCCATTCACTTTGTGAACTGTCTAATACTTAATTGTGAGAAAATAGGACATGCCACTCTATATTGTTTGACTAAAAATTCTAGAACATTACGATTGCCATTGTTATAGAAGACTGATATTCTAACTAGTGGAGGTTCTAGAAGTTGTACAAGTTCTACGATTACTATCGGACAGTTACAGATGAAGCAAAAAAGTATAATAATTGAGTTTCAATTCTATCTAGAAACTAGATAAATCATTTCAGAGTTGGCTTCTATGAATATCTAAGGGTTTTATCCAAAGTATTTATGTCAAACAAGAAAAACATCATTTTTTTGGTTGGAGCCAAAAGTGTTAGGGTTCTAGACTTCTAGGGCCAGGAGAGTGGGGACAGGTCTAGGTGGAAGTGTAAGAGGGATCTATGACAACTGATGATAATTGCATCTTCTGATGTTGTTAGGGCTTCACAACTACACAATTACCACATACATTCTCATAATGATCGGGAATAGCTGAAGTTGGAATCTCAGATGAAGAGAGTATAAAGAAAGGAGGTCTAAACAGAAGTGAAGAAAGAGGGATGACAGTTCAGTATGTTCTAGTAAAAAAAAAAAAAGGCTAAAAAGAAAGTTAAGGATGAAAAGAAGAAAGAAGTGCAAGAAAACGAAAAGGGAGAGAATGGAGGAATGTAGCCAGAATTTGAGAAAAGAATGAAGAGAAAGCCCATCATGTTACTGATACGTTTTTCCTATTCCATCATCATTTCCTCTTTAGCAGAACCACAACTCGTAGATTACCTTGTATTGTTCTCAAACTTGGGAGTTTGTATTACTTTATGCCCTTTAATGGCTTATTGCTTCATGTTTTCTTGGTGCATTACTTGTAATCCCTTGCACAGTGACGTAAAACCAAAAGAAAACAAAGAAAGAAGAAAAAATTGAAAAGAAAAATAAAGATTTAAAGCTTGAAATTTCAGGGATTCAATTAATCAATCATTCAAGTTTAAAGTTTTCCATATTGGTGGAGCATTTACACAGAGACACAACTTGCAACCTAATAGAAGTCAAATTATTGACTCGTAACCTAACATAACTCCTCTTATTGAGTCCTAACAAAATTAAAAGACCTACTTAATAAAATAAGAAATAAAATAAAAATTCTAAATAAACCCATAAAATTAAATTAGGGTTAGGGTTTGAAACCCTGATTCCCATCATTCAACTCCTGAGAGTTCAGTAATAACAATTACATCATGAGCCATTGCTTGATGACCTTTTAATGAATAGTTAGAAAAGATAATGTATTTTGTGCATACGGTCATATCCTGTTGTTTTTATCTGGTCATGTTCACAGCATCCCACATCCTCACCACTACATACAAAAATTAAGATAAAAGGATAAAAATAAGCAACAAGCAATTCTAAATTGCTTACATTATCCAATAATGTCAATTGAGCTGTAAGGAACATTGTCATCATATTTTTGAATAGAATGTGTAGTACTGTTTGTTGCAGACTCTATTCCATTTTATTATGTATCACATGCTAGTGACTGTCTCACAATTTTAACATGCCAGTTAGCATATTTTGTATATTGATAACATATAAATGATTTCCAGCTTTCCCTTTCTGTTTGGACTTCTCTCTTAGGTGGCATGCAATGATCATGATCTCATTAGGGAACCATCACTGAGAAGCGTCCTCTCAGATCCTCTATCGTAAGTTTCAGTTTTCTTGCTACATTTGTATTTATTTATTTTTAAATGTTTTCTCATCACCTCTTTTTGCAAACCATTGTATTGGGGAGGAGGAAGAAAAATCAGATTGGTTCTTATCATTTGTTGACATTATTTTGTTACCCTATCCCATAATTTTAAAGTCTGCCTCATAAGTTCAATTCATGATAAATGGTACAATTTTATCAGTCCACTTATTTCAGTAAATGGGTATATCTATAGTTTTCTAAAATCAGTGTCATCTTCTACATGTTCAAGATCTCAAAGGATAAGCCAATAACAAAACTAACATGATTTTAGCTAGTCATAGTACCTTATTCTTTTGCATTCCTTGAAATGAATCTCCGGTCTAGTTATCCATTGACCCGTTGTACATGTTCGCATCCACTTGTAGTTTCTCTTAGATTATCTTATATCCAGTCCCTGTTTAACAACTCCTAGAAAAGGTATTTCCATCTTTCCTTTTCTTTGAGATATTATGTCCCTGTTTCCTTATTTTCATCAATTATTTAGTTTGAATTATATCAAACTTAGTGCAGCTACATTGATCTACATCTCTAGTTTCATTTTCTCTGTCTTGAGTGGCTTGAGTGGTGTTTTGGATCCTCTTTACTTTTTTATAGAATCATTAACAGCCAATATACCTTTCCTCAGCTCAGTTAAAGCTAGACATATTTTACCTTGGTTTCATTTTGTTCTTGTGTATCTTGATCTTTTGTCATTCCTCAAAGAAGATATTCAAGAATCCAGATAAAATTTTCCTTCAGTTTCCATTTGAACCTCAATATTTTACCATAGCATTTCTTTTAGGTAACTTCTTTACCTTTTAGAACTTGAACTCTTCATTCTTCAATATGTGTAATGCGCGCTGCAGAATGGATGGGTTTGCATATTTTTGGTCGTATCCTTGGAAATAGAGTGCTCAGATTTATTCAAATGCTATATTTCTGCTTTTGTTTGGCAGAGTAGAGAAGCTGCAGGCGTTAATCTACTTTGGCTGTTTTACAACCAAGTGAATTTTGGATGATTTGTGTCATATTTTGTGCTGCTGCTAACATGATACAGTTTCTCATGGATTTATTTTGTCAATTTCTGTTGTTGCAGTGGTGTTTTCCTTGAGGATGCTATGGTTGTCTCTTGTGGACATTCATTTGGGGGCGGCATGTTGAAGAAAGTTATAGAAATGGTACGTGTGTATCCTTCTCATACACTCTTCATCTATGCTCTGAATGATTGGTATATGGAGTACACATACGATTTTAGTACTTGAAATAAAATTGTTACTTCTTAGATTAGCCTCCAATAGGTAACAGAAAATAACTAGCCAGATAACACGTGTTGTTAACTTGGGTAAAGTTATGGGTTCTCAATTTAAGGTGGATTAAGTTTGCAATCTAGTAATTGCTCTGTTTTGAAGTGCAAATTTTTGAGAAGAGTCAGTATAGGTTATAGTAGGAGAAATGGCATGAGAGGTAAAAACGAAGAATATTGGGAACTGAAAAACAGTGATGTCGTCTGAATGTTGGAGGATTCTAGGCTGAAAGACCCAGGGCTATTTTTTGGCTTTATCTGGAAATGCATCTGCAATTTGGGAAAAAGGTCACTAGGAGTTTTCCCGTCACCACCTCCAGGGTATAATCTGTAACTTTGGTGGTACTGTTGCAATGTTAGCCAACTAACTTCACTCTTTATTGGTATAGGTGCTAACTTTTCTTCAACAAATTTCTAATATAAATTTGAAAATTCAAGTCCTGTTGTATATTTTTACACTGGCTTCTTTTGTAAATCTATTGTTTCATATATTCCAATTTCTTTGTTCAGCAGAACATTATTTGGATAAAGAAATAACTAATGTATGTCTCTCATGATACTTTCTTTCTCAATCAGGCTAGGTGTACACTATGCAATGCAGAAATAGATCCTGGGTCGTTGGTCCCTAACTTTGGTACAGGCTGATCTTGTGCAAGATTTTGCAGTAAAGCTTGATCCTCCTATATTTCTGGCTAATTGTTAACTTCTTGTAGTCATTTTATTTTCTTATAGCTTTGAGAGCTGCAGCTACAGCAGTGAAGATGGAGGATGACAGGAGACTCTTCCATAATGCTGCTCTCCGAAAACGCAGGAAAGAAATAGGTGAACAGGTGGATGCCCTGAAGAGACTAGGCAAGGTACATATTTAATGATCCATTGCAAAAAGCTGTATTTGATGGCCTAAATAAGTTTCTATGATTGTTGATTATTTTTTATTTATTTTGTAAAATTATCAGGAAAATGGTGAGGTGCCAGCTGATGGTGATGGCCCTAGACTGCTAAAAGGAGTTCAATACCCATTTGCAGTAAATGAGAAAGTGTTGATCAAGGTAAATTTTTTTTTGTGAAAGCCTGTCATCATCAAGTTACCATTCATACTGTAGTTTGATGGACTTGTGGAGATAAAGTGCTGACCGTACGAAGTATACAGGGAAACAGGAGGACACCTGACAAGTTTGTTGGAAAGGAAGCAGTGATCACATCCCAATGTTTGAATGGCTGGTAAGTTTGCAGGGATTTTATAGTTTTAAGTATGTTATGTGTTAATTTGAAAACTTAACAAATCCCTAAAACCACGCATCTAATTATAAATTTACTTGCAGGTATCTCCTCAAGATTCTTGATAGTGGAGAAAGTGTGCGCCTTCAATACCGCTCTCTCCAGAAACTCCTGTGCTCTCAGGCTGATGATAGGGCAGAGCCACAACCATTGCTTCAGAGTAGCAGTTGACGACAGAATCACATTGATGCTTTTATGGCATCATCTGCCTGCTCTGGTCATGAGGTTCCTCTCTTTGGCCAGTTATTGTATATTTTTTGGCAGGTCCCCCAGTGTACATGCTTTTCTTTTGTAAGTTTTTTCTGCCAGAGAGAAGAAAGAGGGGTGGAAAAAATGCTGCAAAATCCCTCAAATCATGTGAAAAATCAAGGGCCAGATTCACCGAGCTCCTGTAACTGGCAAATGATGCTCCATGTTGCTGTCTTTGGTGCCTTGCACCTGCTGCCGTGTGCAATATATCTCGAGGACAAATGAAAGTTCATACTAATTGTGATATGCAGAATCCAGTCAAATGAATGGTAGTGATGATGTTGAAAAGCATGTTTAATGAAGCAATTGCTTCTGGTAAAAGTATAATTTGATGTTCACTGTTGTTTTGGTTGTCTTGTTGATATGCATTGGTGCTCATCGAATTCAACTCTGGGTTTGCGATGAGGTATCACCAAGATGATTCAACCATGTAGCCAAATTATCACTAATTGTCTCAAATGAAGTTTTTGACAGTTACGCAAGTTATCAAGCCTTCAGCTTTTATGATTCGTTGCACCAACATCTACCTTCATCTGGAAAACAAGGCAGGTTCTTAACTGGCCTTGGTCAACATATTTGTTAGAGGAGACCCCATCCAGGTCGGAAGGTTGCGGCAGCCAATTTTTTTCTTTCAAATTTCTTTTTCTTGATATCCAGGGTGAAAGTTGAGTAAAAACTTTATGTTCCCTGTGGTCCCCATTACAGAGTCTGTTGTAGCATCAAGTTCAATCAGAACTCTGCAACTAAGCATGCTTTGGTGAGATAATTTATGTGAGTCATGCCATGATATGATATTGGATGGTCGAACCATTTCTCTACTTTATGAGGTGCTCTGTGTTGTTCCTCCGGTCTGCAAATGTTGCTTTCAGTTGGAATAGCATGTTCCCTTCCAGCTCTATCGGGGGATCTCATGACCGGTAGCCAAATTTTATATCAAACTTCTAAATTAATATTAAGAGCTTAGTGGATAAATATGATCAATGGATAAATTATTTTTTTATAAATAATATTTATTCGTGGAAAAAATCTTATCTACCTAAAAGATGGGTAAATCACTTTCTCATCACCTAAAAAAATAATTATTTTATTTCATTCCTAATATATTTATAACTCTATAATAATAATATGATAATATATAATATAATATAATATAATTATCAGATAATAATATTTTATTATTTTACTATAATATATTATTACAATAATATAATGTTATAGTATAATTCTTATTTTATTATTATGATATAAAATATTTTATTATATATATAATATATATTATATTATATTATATATAACATATATTATCTATATTTGTGAATATATATTATATAATATTATATACTATGACATATAAAATATAATATATTATATTACTATATATAATATAGATAGATTTTAGCAACATATTTAAAAAACTCGTAACGTGAAAGAATATAACTAACAGATACTTGGACTATTTTTTAATACATAAAAAAAAATATAGATAAATTATTTTTTTATTTAAATATTTTTTAAAAAATATTTATCTAAAAAAAATAAAGATGTTTGGATAAGTTTTTTACTTTCAAAAGAATGCCTTAGCTCGCATAATAGTTTGTAGCTAAAATTGGCTCAAATACCATGATGGAGACATATCAGCCACCATAATTTAATCAAAAGTGACTGCTATCTAGAGACCGCAATTATTTTTATTTGATTGTGTGCGAGATATGACATTAAACAATTTTCTTAACTTTCTATCAAAAAAACACAATCTCCTTAACTTTCCTCTTCCACGAAGGTATATGCCGAGACATACCTACTCCAAGAAAGATACATAACCTGGTGTGTGGGTCTACCCATGTATGTCATTTGTCTTAAAAATGTAAGAATCTAATATATATATATATATATATATATATATATATATATATATATATATATATATATATATATATATATATATATATATATTATTGATGTAGAATTTTGTTAATGTCGGATCGAGCTAGAGTCAAAAAGATGAGATCATCGTCGGTAACCTACAAAATAAAGTCTCATTCGGAGTTGATAGTGGTGGCTCCGGTAGGATCCTCCGACGGTTAAGTTAGTTCTTCTGGCCAACAAAAATGGAGTGCTCAAAGAGGAGTTTGGCAAAATTTTGGAAAGAAAAAAGCTTAGAGAAAATGTATCTGGAGGATCCCTTTTTATAAATGGAGCTTGTTGTAACTGCCTTAATTAATTACTGTCGTAACCGTCCTGATAAATATCGATTATGATGGACTTGATAAATGCCGATTGTGTTGTCTTGATAAATGACAATCATAATTGTCGTGATAATTGTAACCATTCAGTAGTGGGATCGTCTGAAGAAATGGTTTGTAAGGAGTTTGGCTTCCATAAAAGCTCGACTAGAGGAGGAGTCTGGAAGAAGTTCGGCTCCCGTAGAAGCCCGATTGCTGGAGGAGTCCGGAAGAAGTTCGACTTTCGTAGAAGCTCGGTTGCTGAAGAAGTCTGGAAGGAGTTCGGCTTCCATAGAAGTCCGACTGCTAGAGGAGTCCGGAAGAAGTTTGGCTTCCGTAGAAGCTCGGCTGCTGGAGGAGCTCGAAAGAAGTTCGGCTTCCGTAGAAGTCTGGCTATTGAAGTAGTCCGAAAGGAGTTCGGCTTCCATAAAAGCACGACTGAAAGAGGGTTTGAAGAAGTTCGACTGCTGAGAAGTTCGACTAGGTTTGGCCGTTGGATAGTTCGGCCACTGAATGAATCTGGCTGTTAGGAAGAGAATTTTCAATTAAAGCTCTTCTGTGATTACCAGAGGCATTACACTAAGCTTCAGATTGGACTTCGACGGAAGTAAGATTTATCCCCAACATATATATATATATATATATATATATATATATATATATATATATATATATATATATATATATATATATATATATATATATAAGTAGAAATTAAGAAAAATATTTTTAGTATTTGAAATTGCCTACATAAGCTGTCAATTCTCATCTATAAATGCCATTTGGATAATTAATTTTTTCTATGCCATATTTCTAAACTCTCATATCTAATAATCTTTAAAGCATTAAGGTTAAATCTTAAATTATTAAAAGACTGAATTGAATCCCACTTATGTGAATTAAATTATATTATCAAAGTATAATATTATTGCATGATTATAATTAAAGTTTATTTATATATATAGTTAAAAATATAAATTAATATAAAAAAAAGTTAAATAGATATTATTTTATTATTTGTAAATATTTTTTTTAAAAATAATTAGTTTTAAAATCTGTACGTAATATGCGGGCTCAAAACTAGTTTTTATGATTTTTGTTGGGAATAAATCCCGCTCCCACCTAAGTCCAGCCTTATGCTTAGCCTAACACAACCGATAATCACGGAAGAGCTTCAATCGAAAATTCTCCCTCCAGCGGTCGAACCCCATCCAATCTCCTCCAGCGGTCGAACTCATTCAGTTGTCGAACTTCTCCAGCGGTCGATCCCAACCGAACTTTTCAACGGTCGATCCCCAGTCGAACTCTCCAGCGGTCGAACTTCTTTCAAATTTCTCTTTCAGTCAGACTTCTGTAGGAGCCAAACTTCTTTCGGATCTTTTCTTCAGTTGGACTTCTGCAGGAGCCGAACTTCTTCCATATCTCTTCTTCTGTCGAACTCCTACGAAAGCCGAACTCCTTTCGAATTTCTTCTTCAATCGGACTTCTGCAGGAACCAAACTTTTTTTAGATCTCTCCTTCAAACGGATACCTTCAGGAGCTGAACTTCTTCCGGGCTTCTCCTTCGACTTAACTTCTCCACTAGTCGGACTTCTCCTGAACTTCTCCATTAGTCGAACTCCATCCGGATTGCTCTAGTGGATTTCTTCCAGATTTTAACTAGCATTTCTCTCGGATGATCCCCTCTAGCCGTGTTTCTTTCAAGAGTCCGAACTCTTCTAAAATTGATGTATGTCAAAGCTTTTCACCAACCAATGCCTGCTTCCTTCGAACTTCGACTATTAAATCTCAACGAACGACCACTTCATGGCAACGGATACCACTCTCAGAAACAAATCCTATGTGGCTCCGAGCGGCCCACTACCGAATGGACACATCTTTCCATAATAAATTTCATATGGTCCCGAGTGGCCTACTATCGGACGGTTACAACCGTCACTATCAGTCTGCTATAGGCTCCATCTATGAAAAGAGATCTTTCAGATGCGTTTTTTTTAAGTTCTCTTCTTTTTTCCAAAATTCTGCTGAATTCTTATCTGTAGACCAGAAGAGGTGACTTAATCATCGGAGGATCCTGCCAGAGCCACCACCATCGACTTTGGATGAGATTTTATTTTGCAGATCACTGATGGCGATCTCTTCTTTCTTGACTCCAATTCGATCTGACGTCAACCAGATTCTGCACCAACAATTTCTATGCCATAGCATTACCACGTAATACATACTTTGGTGAGTTCAAAATAAATTTATAAAATAATAATAAATGCTATATTACTATAAATTATAAATTTTAAGATACCAAATATTTGAGATGAATGCCTGTTAGTATTTAAAAAAAAATAAATAAATGAGAAAAAGTGCATGAAAGAAGTTGTAGGACTTTAAACAATATAATTAAAAATCGGTATGCACATTTACAACACAAATATAAAAAGGTTAAAATAAAAATCTATATTTATTAGATGATAAAAATAAAATATAAAAATACTTGATGAATAAGTATTTATAACTTTGTCTTCAAATAGTTGGGACAAACTTTATTTTTTTTTGGGTGGTAATTGGGGCAGACTTTCATGGCAATGCTTGTGACCATTTGAACCAACGTACAAGCCTCAAAACGTAAGTGACGAGATCAATTAAAAGTCCAATCATGGATTCCCATGGACCCACATCAGGACCCGAAGCCACATTTCAACAAGCAACACACGCACATGCTAGATTTGGTCGGGGGAAAACAGCTGGCCAGCGATAATATTTTTAACTCCCTCACGCAAGCCATGGCGAGTCAGGAGAGTAAGACAAACCCTCGCGAACACCTCAGGTCTCGGACACTACTGGAGTAGACTCGACCCTCCCCTTCTCCCCTTCTCGAAGAAACGAAGGAAAAGAACGCACCATGGGCTCGCCGGCCTCTTCCTCCTCCTCCTCCTTGGGCGACGGCGATCGGAACGGCGGCGGCGGCCGGAGGAAGAAGAAAGATTTGGGTTGGATCGAGTGGGCGAGGGGTTGGTGTGGTATCGTTGGTGAGTTTCTTTTCCAGAGGATCGCTGCCAGCTATTTGGAGAACCCTCTATCTCTCCCCCCTCTAGATGGGATCACTTGCATCGTTACGGGCGCCACCAGTGGAATCGGTCTCGAGATCGCCAGGTCCACTTCGTATTCTTCTTCTGAAGATTCCTTTTTTCTTCCCTTTTGTTGGTAAATTTTGATGGCATCTTGTTTGGTGGGTTTCTTGGTTCATTTTAGCTTCGTTTTTATTTTTCTTGGTAGATATTTCTATCAGAAAATGATTTCGAAGTGATCTTTATTATTACATTTTTTTTTTATGAATTATGGTTATAGATTTCTTCCAGATGCTGATCGTAGTTAGATGCGACGAGACTGCACATTTATTTTCAAGTATTCTTTCAAACTTTATTTCACATTTCTTGTTTGACAAATAATCTGGTCAGAGAATGGGAAGATACAAGTCTGCAATATTTAACCTACTAGGTTATTCTTAGGTTGGTTTAATCTGAGAATGCCTTCATTTTCCCTAGAATTTGAGTCTTTACTAACAATTAGAACTCCATTTGAGTTTCTATATAGAAGATTATCTTCTGTTCTGCGTTCTTGATTATGGCCTTATACCTTTTGTGTTACTCTAAAATGTCCATGGACTGGAACAGGCAACTTGCACAGTCAGGAGCGCATGTTGTAATGGCTGTTAGGAAAACTATACTAGCTCATGAGCTGATCCAGAAGTGGCAGGATGAAAAAGCTGAAATGGGGCTGCCACTTAATGTTGAGGTATGTACTAATACACCTACCATAGTTGGGTAGAACAGGGATTTTTCTTATCCCACAAATCATACCCTTTGTGTGATTCACTTTCATGATTTCCTTTTTTTCCTTTTTCTTTTTTGCTCAACTAAGCCCTATCATGAGTTCTTTATTGGATATTTCTAAGGATTTCTAAATCATCTGCGAGGTCTGTTGTACACCTATTAGGTTTTTGGTGCTCCACCAGCGTCTGTACTACGTTGTAACTATAGTCTGCTTTGATCTCGGTCTTATGAAACAAATACAACTTCATGGGCCACCATTGGTGAAACATTTAGATATCTTTTACTTCTTTTTACTGAAAGAAAGGTCATCGGTGATCTGTAAAAATGGCTGCACCATATGCGATATTATGATAGAAAGACTACTAGTAGTATATAATGCAGGACCATAAGGGGAGAAGAGCTCTGGCCTTCAAAAATTAAATGCAAATGGGCTTATGAATCCAGAATAGTTGTTGTTACGGACTATTTAGAAGTTTTACTACCATAAAGGGACTTGACATGATCAACTGGTAGTACGACACTACAATATAATGCTAGCAAGGTATACCTTTTTTTTTTTTTTTTCCTCCCTTCACTCCTATTGGAAGGCAATAGATAACAAATATATGTATGAGAGGAGTACAAGAGGACTGCTTCCAAATTTCTTTCTACAAAGGTAAACGGGAAAAGAAAAGAGAAGGAAAACAATGTAGAAAAATCAAAATCAAAGCATGATAATAAAAGTGATTTTCCTAGGTAGTTGCTTGCCTGATAAAGATGGGGCAACCTTTTATAGCAGAGACAAAAGGTAGATTGCTATTTCTGTATGTTTATGTTTGCAAATTCTGGTGGAAAGTTGTTTGTTCCCCTGAATCCAGATCATCAAAAGAACTGCCTAAGTAGATTCCATTACAATATCCAAGTTTCTACAGCTCCATTTAAAGTGGGCTATTTTGGAAGAAAAATAAGTTCAAGCCAAACATCTCTGGTGAATAACTCATTCAAGAATTAAGATAAGATATATTTTTATATTTGAGGACGTACTCATTGTAAGCACACGAGTTATGAGAACTTGTTAAAAGCCTGCCAAGTACACTCATGTTTTGTGATGATTCTGTGGAGCAGGTTGAATTCCTGACGGAATAAGACTCCATCTCTAGTTACTTTCGTAAAAGGATGGTGCTCTAGCTTAGGATAATGGAGTATTGAATAGTAGTCAAGGGAGTGTGTACAAATCCCACATGGGCTAAAGCAAGGAAAGGAGTAATCCTAAATCTGTGAGATTGGGATTCCATGCCCTATTATCTCTGTGTCAATTCCACACGACTTATGTTGAAAATGGTTGCACTGCATGCTTAGCATTTTTTAACTTCATTTTCTGCATGGTTATCCATTAATTTTTTTAAACTTCAAAAATATGTTTACTATTAGTTAATTATTATATATGAATTTTAATATTCTCATCTATATGATACTAAGGCTGCTCTTCCACTATTTTAATATGAGTGCAATTGTTGTTTGCTTAATTGCTAGTTAATTAACAATATATATTGTTGCATAAATCTAAGGAAGAGAGGCACCCACTCTTATGTGCTTTGGCAATTCTAATTAAAAATTAGGCATCTAGCTTATTTGGTTTAGATAGAAATATTACATCCTGCAAATGAAAAAAATAACTTTGATCTTTTTATATTTGGATTTTCATGCATCTAAATATAGAGTACATAGCATGCAGCAGAAGTATTCGTGTGATCGTATGAACAACCTACTAACATCAACAAAATGAAATCTGTTGAAATGTAAAGCTATCTTGACATATGCTGTCATCTATTGAGTGATAAATTCTCCTTCTTATCTGCTCCATTGCATATTCAACTCATGTAATCTGCTTACTGATTGACTTTTTCAAAATTTGTACTCCTGTCAAGGTGATGGAGCTTGATCTGCTTTCTCTTGACTCTGTTGTACGATTTGCTGAAGCGTGGAATGCTCGTCTTGGACCATTGCATGCGTTGATCAACAACGCTGGCATTTTCTCTATAGGAGGTTTGTATGGATCACATCAACATTTGATTTAATAGATTTGACTTTGTATTATGACTTGTGATTTCATTATCTGCTAGTTTTCTAGCCAGTCGAATGCCTCACAGTTTTGTTTTATTTTTTATTTTTAATCCTGCTATAGCTCCTGCAAAGCCAGTTGAAGCGTTTATTTCTTTCCACAAAACCAACATTTATTGCCCAAAAGGATATTCACAGAGTTTTCCAGAATCTAAATAATTTTCAAAAAGACTGCTAAAACTTTTGACTAAGCTGCATATAGTGATTCCATACAACTTACACTTTATTAATTTTCCTAATAATATTTATCAACAGTTTTTTTTCCTTGACTGCTTTAGTTGATGATGTATGTTTAGAGATGTTGCTTCTTGCATTGATGGAATAAGGTTCCCCCATGTGCGGTGAAGTTCCAAAGATTGGTGGACTATTTTGTTGAAGAGGGTGTACATGGTTGGATTTGTTTGATCATCCAAATTCTCCAATTATGCTGTATTTCTTCCTTTTCCAGTTTCAAGGCCAACACTTTTGTTATCATTGGATTCAAAGTGAATATAAAACACTAAATAATGCTATGGTCAGAGTGGGGAACGTGTCACTTGTCATGGTATCCAGTAGGCAGATTCACAAAATTCTGATATGATGACAGCATGGTATATACTAGAACACATGAATATTCACACATCTATACAGCGAGTATATAGAATCATGTAACTTGTCCTAGTGTTGTCGTAAAGTATGAAAGTGTTGGACTTTGCGACATGGATATGCATCTCCATCAAATCATAAAATCTAGGGGTACCTAGATATATTCACATGCTTTAACAAGAACCCTTCAATTTTAATTAACCAGTAATTTTAAGTTTCTGTTTAGGCAACTATTTTAACAGCTCGTTTTGTTGTTTTGTGCTTGATGGATTGCAATACAGTCATTTGGGTCATCATTTGTGAATTTGAACCTCATACTTAATCCTGTTTTGCTTTTAATAGTGGTGTCTGCGAAGTATGTATAACCAAACATATTATTAAAAAAGAAAAACATCCATTTTGACCTTGTTTTTCCCAATCATTATATAATTCTTACATATGTGATTGCTTCAAACTAGCTAATTCTTTTTATCACTTTTTTTAGAGCCTCAACGTTTTTCGAAGGATGGTTATGAAGAGCACATGCAAGTGAATCATCTGGCCCCAGCATTACTGTCAATGTTGCTTTTGCCATCTCTTCTTCGTGGATCTCCAAGCAGAATTATCAATGTTAATTCCATTGTAAGTTATCAGTAATTAACTACCTTTTGAAGTACTGATACATTCAAGTACATTCTTTTGGTACCTTACTAAAAATCATCTTTTCTATACATCTTTGAATTATGATTTATGTTCACCAATGAAAATCAAGAATCCAGTTTTTTTTTTTTTGTTTTTTTCTCTGCACTACCTTGTGCTATAAAGAACAACATTCCTCTCTCTCTCTCTGTGCCATGTGGCAATCTATATGATTCGGTAGATACTTTGGGCTAGTGTGCCAATACACCTGTTTCTATGTTCTGTACGATACCTTCAATACTCATCTTAAGCCATCTTCCAATATAGGACTGGCTTATCAGATTCCAGTCATGTTCCCTTTCTATACTGTCTTCCACCAGGTCTAATCCCTATCCTACAACTCTGTTGTTCTCTTGTTTCTTCCTCATCATCTTCGTTTAATTGAATCACATCCTTTTATAGGAGAACACACTCTTAGAATCTAGTGATCATCTCCATAATCTTGTCTCCTCTGATTGTATATTTCTGTAGATGTTATCTAGGCACATTTGCCATCAAATTATTTAGTTGATGGGATAATGCTCTCCCACCTTTTATAATTGACGTGGAAGAAAATCAGAGAAAAGGGATGAGAAGTAAGGCCAAGATCATCATCCAGACATCCTCCATTAACCTCGCTCTCCACGTCTCCCTAATTCTCCACGTCTGTGAATAAATCCACCATCATCCATTTCCTATTAGCTTTGTTGCATTAACCCTATCACAATCAACTGCCATAATTCCACCCTTTTCCTACCTCCCTTATCCCCTCCATCACTACCATTCACCATCAACTCTTAAAATCTTGTCACTGTCCATTATCTACATGTTCTTCATTGCTGTCTTGCTACAAATCATCTTGATGTCATCTCCGACATCTCTTCTATATGGTCACTGACCATTATCCCCCTTCTCTAACTGGTTTATCTAACACTCCTATTCTCCATATGCTTACCTTCATTACCTTCCATTACTACCACCATTAACCTTTATAATCCTATCTCCACTTCCACCACCGCAGGTCCGCAACTGCCATCTTGTCCGCTTCACACTAATGTCTCTGTTACACAACTTTTGCTCCTTGAGAGAACTAAGGGAAGGTTACATGAAGAATGAGGTGGCTAGCTGATTTTCTTCTATCACCCTCATGTTTTGACCACAACACTAATGGTTGGTTTTCTCTTTGCCAGCATCTAGCCTCTATACCATTGCACTTGCATCCTCTATATGTTCCCATCTCCTTATCTCCTTGTTATGTTACTGCACCCCACTATCTTTACCAGATCTCCAAGGTCATCATCACTACTTCCATCTCATATCATGCTTTAATCCTCCATCTGTTTTTTCATGTGAGGCCCAAATGTCAAAGAGAGAAGAAAACATATGAGAGAGGGTCCGAGGGAAACAAGATAGTAGGATGGTGTCGAAGCATGCTGCCCCTTCATCACCTGCTGAGTTCTGTTTATCCTTAACTGCTGATTTCCAGTTCACTTCTATCACAATATCCACACTTCTCCATCATGAGGATTGATCCCATATTTACAGAACCAAATAACATATGGTATCCACCATCGCTATGATCCTAAATTCATTTGTCTGTGATCAGAAACAGGCTCTTCATATATGCATTGCAATCAAGCTTACATTTTATTATGGTAATTTGTAATGGTCCATGAACTGATTATTGTCATTCATTGGTTAAGCCTTGAGTGCTGGTAATTAGATGATGTGTTTCAAAGCAATGAATTCATGATTGTCCACACTTGATTTCTGTCCTTTGTTTGTTTCATCCCATGAGTCCAGATTCAAGCTATTGTTTTTCCCTGTTGCAAACTGATGGTCCTCAACTATGTAATTTTCTTCTCTTTAAATTCCCATTTCAATTGCTTATGGGTTTATTACCAATACTCCAATCTTTTAATACCAACTTCAGTGTATGGTGAGGATTTGCCTCTGTTCAATTTAATTCTCAAGGGTTTATGTTAATGAATGTTAGAGTTTGCTTCCATCAGCTTTGACAGTTGAGAGTTGATGCTTGAGTTTCTGCTTTCTGCCATTATGTAAGCTTTCATTATTGCATTCTCCATTATAAATAAGTTGTATGATGATTTCAAAATAAGTTTATTATCTCTTTTCAATTTTTTTTTAAAAAAAATTGTTTATCTGAAGATAATTCAGAAGTCATTTGATTAATGAAATTTTGACAATGAACTGGAGAAGCTTTCAGACATTTGGGAAAACAAGATGTATTATATGGGAATTGATTGTATTTATTGACTTTTTTTCCCTGGTGGATGCTTATTTTCCCTTTTCAAAAAAAAAAAAAAAAAAACACTTTAAAAAATTGACTATCTAAAGATAATTCAGAAATCACTTGATCAGTGAAAATTCGATGATGTATTGGAGAAGCTTTCAGACATATTGGGAAAAAAATGTATTTTATGTGATTTGGTTGTATTTATTGTCTTTTTTTCCTGGTAGATGCATTCTGTGGGTTTTGTTGACACAGAAGATATGAATTTGACTTCTGGGAAAAGAACATATACAAGTTATCTGGGATATTCAAATAGCAAGCTGGCACAGGTATGTTAAGTTTTCTCTGATCATAATTGCGTCATTTGTCTTTGTAAAAATGATAATAAGTTCATTCATTCAACCTTTTTTTTTTTGGTTGGGGTCTTGAGGTTATTTAATGTCATCTTACAGTTTCATTGACTTTTGCCTGCTACATGATCAACTTTTGAAACTGCATTTTGCATCTTAATGAAGCTTTTACGATCTTGAGGTGAAAATTATGTTTCCATATCAGGTAAAATTTAGCAGCATTCTCCACAAGCGGATACCTGCAGAAGCTGGCATCAGTGTTGTCTGTGTTTCTCCTGGAATTGTGCACACAAATGTTGTGAGTCTCTTGTGCCATTTTATTTCAAATATGCCATAATTTAGTTGCCAATTGCTCTTAGGCATTATTGTGATGTTTCTGGAATAGGCTTCCCTGGTAGACTTGAGCGTGGACTGGAATCTTTCATGCCCATCTCAAGGCATTTTCTACGAAAGGGTGGCCATAAATTCATGCTTTTGCTTCGTATAGGATACTACTGTATGAAAAGAATAGCTACATATATTATGGGCACCTCACTTTCTATTGAATAATTTTGTAGACATGGAAAAACTTCTGAATCAATCTAGCCAGTGACTTTGGTTCCTCAATGCTTAGAACAAAAAACACTGTTCCCTCAGGGGAGGAGCCAAGATACCGGTGCAATCTTAAGGATTGCTTACTTCTATAGGCATTATTGAGTGATTTATTATTCCCCTTGAACGTTAAGATATTTGAAGTGTTGGAGGCAATGTGCTTCTTTGCTGCATGTTCTTGCAAGCTAACATCTTAAACAATTGCAGGCCAGAGATCTGCCTAAGATGGTCGTAACAGCTTATCATCTAATTCCCTTTTTCATCTTTGATGCCCAAGAAGGTAAGAGTACTCTTCTCAAAGGTGGAACGATAACCCATGTCACTATTTATTGTTCATCTCATCTCAAGATGAAAGGAAGAGATCTTGATGTTCTACTGCAGGTTCTCGAAGCACTCTCTTTGCAACCACTGATCCTCAGGTCCCAGAGTACTGTGGGGTTTTGAAGGCTGATGAGTGGCCTGTTTGCGCCTACATCTCACACGATTGCCGTCCGATGAATCCATCTGAAGAAGCACACAATCTAGAAACCTCTCAGGAGGTCTGGGAGAAGACCCTTGACATGATTGGGCTCCCCTCTGATGCCTTGGAGAAGCTTATTGAAGGAGAGGAGGTCCAATGCCGTTATGGGTCTGGCGGCGAGTAAGATGTCTGTCTTGATTGGCGAATAAGATATCAAATAATTCTTCCAGACTGCAAATCTAATGGATATATTTGGTCAAGTCTTCTCAGATACAGAAATCTAATTCCGAGTTTGACATCAATTTACGTTTGCTTCGATTAGGGACCCATCGATGTGTTGCAACTCCATGAGATGTTTTTCTGGGAGAGCCTGTGTTTTTGAAAGCTTGCACGCTCTTGGCCGGCAACCTCTTTCATGACATGGTATTGAGGTACGGTTCTAATAGTGATCAAGGCATTGTGACTTTAATTGTACCAATAATAGGTTTGGACCTAAGGCAAATTATCAATATAATCTTCAATTGTATCAGTCATGGTTATGTACCCGAAAGGTAAGTTATTTTGTTAATTTGTGAAGCGTTCTTGCCTTAACAATTTGATTACATCTTCCCATCTGTACTTTGTACATGTATTCTAATTTAGGACGTGCACATCTCTTTCCTCCTACCCCAAAAGTAACAAACAGAACATCAGTTTAATATTAATGATATTAGGTGGTAAGAAGTCTCTTTTTCCAGAGAGTTCATTTTTTGGTCTCGACATGTGAATTTGTATGTTGAGCCAGAAGAGACTGGGCTCTGATACCATGTTTAGGTCCTACAAAAAAAATCTGGATGTTAAATGATTAAGTCCAAAGTATATAAGCACCGTCCAGAGAAGAGAAAAGAATAGAAGGAAAAGTTAATGTTTTCTTGTGGATAGAAATTTTTATTAAAAAAAAAGGAGAGAGAGAAACAGAGAAAATATAATTTTTCTTAAGTCTATAATTTATTTCTTCTTCAAATCAAGTGGATTGGAAAAAAAAAAATTAAAAATTTAATAAATTTTTAATAATTTTTATTTTATTTTTTTAATAATAAAAAATAAAATTAATATTATATTTTAATTTTGGGGTTTATTTCAAGCCTCCTATCTAATTGCAAATAGAAAAAAAATGAAGCCATTTAAAGCCTCTCACCCAATTGAGACTTCGATGAACGTAAAAAATGGTGGAAGTACTTTTCATAGAAAAAAATCAATAAAAAAAAAATATAAGATCTTTTTTCACTTAAATTATTTTTTTAATTTTATTTTTATTTTTTTTATTTGGAGATATGTGGAGAAGGAGAGCATTTGAGGGAGGTGGAAGGTTTCATGGTTCTAGATAATGAAAAATAGAGAAAAAATTAATAAAAAATATAAAAAAAAGAGAAAATAAAAGATAGATCCAAAAAAAAATTGAAAGTTGAGATCTTTTCTCCACTTAGATTTTTTTTTTTTTTTTGCTTTTTTTTTCATAGATCCATAGGGAAGAAGAGCACTTGAGGAAAATGGGGGATTTTTTGCGTTCTTTTCTTGGATATGATAGTAAGAAAAGATCGTAATAATTTTCTTTTCTTCCTTCTTTCTTTCCGGCCAACAAATAAAAGAATTATTATTATTATTATTTTTAAAATTCTCAACTAAAAAGATATATATATATATATATATATATATATATATATATATATATATATATATATATATATATATATATATATTATATATATATATATATATATTCTCTTCTTACTAATATATATTTTTTTTTTCCTTCTCCAAACTTCCAACTAAGGTGTAGAAGAGATCTGTGCCTGTCCAATATGAAACTATTATACCTCAACATTAGGGCTGGTAAAATATGACTCAATCCACCAACTCGATCCATGTTCGATTCATTATAAATAGATTTGGGTTTAGATTAAATATATTTGGATTGATCCATTTAATTTATTTAATATTTAAATTGGATTTGAATTTCAAATATTTAAATTATTTAATTTATTTAATAATTAGATTAAATTGAATCAAATAATCTGTTTAACATATTTAAAACTTGCTTAACTTATTTCTAATCCATTTAATCTAACCTGTTTAACATGTTTAACCCATTTAACATATATTTAAAACTTGCTTAATCTATTTTTGATCTATTTAACTTAACTTGTTTAATCCATTTAATCTATTTAACATAATTAGATTAGTTTAATAAATAGATTAAATGGATTAAATTGAATTATCTATTTAATAAATAAATTAAATTTAAATTTAAAATTTTAATTTATTTAAAAAATAGATTAGATTTGAGTTCATAATTTTTTGATCTGATTTATATTGATTTGATCAGTATCTGATCAGATTCAATTGCCATCCCTACTCAACACCAACGTGTCCGATGACAACTTTGGGCCGAGCACGGGCTTGGAGCTCACGTTATTACGATTGCATTCGAGGTCGTTCTGGGATGTGGATAAGGTTGCAAATGTATGCTCTTTTGTCCGTCACCAGTTGGTCGTCTCAGCCTCGCCCTCTTCCTCTTTTGCAGAAATATAAAAAAGAATACTCCTCTCACATACCTCGTTCCCTTTCTCTTCGAACTTCCTCCTTTTCCCTTCGCTTGAGGTACCGTGCAAACAAACATAGGAAAAAGTTGGGAATGAAATGGCTCTGAGAGATGCACTCCTCTGCCCGAAATATCGGACTCCGAATCCATTCCCATCCGCCCGAAACTGCCGAAATGCCGGCCGAAAACTTGTGGTGAGCGCTACCGCTGCTGCGCCCGGGACTCGTCGGCGGCGTCCCCAGAACGTCGAGGGGGAGTTCTTCGTTGGTAAGAACCAAAAGCTCTAGTTCTCTTTTTTAAATCTCACAATCAGGTCCGTTAGATGTTCCTGTGATGGTTGCGATTGGAATTGATTGATTTTTTTTTAAAAAAATGCGGTTTTTTTACTTTTGGTTCTTATTCATCTATCTGCAGATCACCGGTGTATTGATTGCGATGCCTGCCGTTGGATGGCTCCGGTGAGTGGCTTCACCTGCTGAGTTAGTCGCGATGTTTGCATTTGACCAAAGTGTGAGTATTTGGAAGGCTGGGAATCACTTGTTCTTGTAATCTGTCCGATTTTGAAGGAAATCTTTACTCGGATTGACGAACAATCTGCGGTGATTAAGCAGCCGAGCTGCGAGGAGGAAAGGATCAAAGCTCTACAGGTGATCAAATTTTACCAATTACACTATTTAGTGATTTTAAGGCTTAAATTATGTAAAAGAATGGGGTAAGTATCCTTTCCATAGTCAGGAATTTGGCGCTGAATCGTAGAGGGCCGGCTTCAGGTTCTGAACTAATTGGAAAGAAAGAGCTGAACTTTTGATCCAAAATGATGTTATATCAACAGCATGCCAAGTTATGGTTAGTGTTAAGCTAATCATCATGAAAAGAAAAATGGTCGTTTGCTGCATCAGTGCATGACATTTGATCATTTCCTTCAATGCTGCCTCATGTTGGTGTTGCTACAGCCTTACAAGCCAAGCCATAAAAAGGAGATTTTTATTAATTCGAGATTAAGGAGATATTTATTAATTGACCACATGTTTGTTTTATAAGGTTAAAGCTATTTTGCATCACATTAGAAAGGATCTGGAATGTGAATCCAAATTACCATGATTATGTGTTTTACTGTTACTTTTTGCATCACTGAACAAAGGCTTAAGAATAAGATTATGCTTTTCGGTGTACGGTGTATCAGTATTGTGTGGAATATCAAAATCTGTGGCATGTAAACCTTACGCTTTATCCACCATGTGTCAGTCTAAGGTTAGCTGTATCTTCTTTTTTCTGGTCCCTCAAAGATTTGTTCAGTTTTCAGTTCTATTAGATCTTACTTAATAGTTAAATTTAAAATTAAACTTGCTCTGCTAAGGCTATATGAATCAAGCTCATGAAGATTGTGCTGTCGTCCAAGCAGCCAGCGATTTAGGCTCTTACAGGAAGATCAAGATTCTTTTAGTAGAGAACAGACTGGACACTCGAGGATATTCAGTTGTATCATTGCATAAAATGTAGCAACATATATCAACTAAGGATGATGCACTCGTGTAAGCAGTAATATTGTTTTATCTGATCCTTCTATCTGTTGCAGGCGCTGCTTTCCTGTCCAACAAGCTCCATACATACGGAGAAACCTACAAAGAAGATTCTTGAAGTGCAGAAAATGTTTCCTCTTCCAGTAGATGAGCAGACACTTCCAGTATATTGCTTCTAATCGTTCTTCTCTTTTTCATCAACTACTTGCTTTCAAACTATGCAGTTATTTGAATTATCAATCTATAGTGTGCGCTTAGTTTATCCTTAATTTCTAAGTCCCGTTTCCAAGCAATTAGGATTGCAATGCCGCAGGCTGCCTAATCTGGACTTGCAGTTTTGTTATTGTACCCAAATTCAGATAGTCCATTGTAGACCAAGGCCATTCTCAAGATTGCACATTGGTCAAAAACTCAAGATCTGGCCTGGATGCGGTGGAGACTTCTCTCTGCTGATTTATCATGCAAATAGCTAATTACGTGTTTTCCTGCTAGGTTAGAATAAAAACTAGAAGAAGCATCTAACATATGTTTATACATGCGATGCTTTATGTGGTTTTCAAAATGGCCTTTGCTCCAACACTAGCTTGATGCCTACTTTTCTAAGACACATTAGACAGAAATGGCAATTGGAGCATTTTCTTCTTTGGATGTAAAGTTGGAGTAAGTGTTGCTTGAAAAAATTTATGCATCATTTCCACAATCACAAATTATTAAACTGAAGTTTCCATTCCTCACTGTCAAGATATATGCATTTGGAAAAGGCAGCTTGTACTGTATTGCAACTCTTACTAATCAGCACACACTTTAATGGCTTATAAACTGGAATGACAATTATGTGATGATCTATATGAAAGCAGGTTAAAAGACGGATGTATTCTCCAGATTGATTCTGATATTTTCTTTTTGATTACAGTGTATCGTGTTTAGGCAGCAACTTCATACTTCAGAACTTGCTCATATATATATTCTGCTTCCAGGGTGTTTATCATTGCGGCTATCATTCTGAATCATCTTATGGAGCAACTTCCTATCTTGTGATTCACCCTGATGGGAACATAATTGTTGATAGGTAAATTCTAACATCATTAGGTAACCCAGGATGTAGGAAGCTAAGTCACAATTACGAGTTGCAAAGGATCTCTTAGTGCCCAGCAGAAACTGATATTTGCATCACAAAAGCAAAAATTTAGTTATATGCATGCGTGCATGTATGCATGCATGTGTGACAAGCAATAATTAAGGTCAACCTTTTTATGGCTATTGTAGGAGCCAAAATTTGCATTTGTTTAATATTTGAAGCACATAAATGAGAAGTTCAGGACACTCAATAAAAGTCAGATGGTATAACAATATAATTAGAGCTCCTATTTTAATAAACTCGAAGCACTCTTTTGAGGGAAAAAAGAAAAAATATATTATGCTTTTGCAATTTTATATGATTTGGAAATTCAAGATTAAAATACTACTGCATAATTTGCTTCCCATTTAAATGCAATTTGTACACCTGTATGATTAAGGCAATTGTTGAGATTAATGTGCTGGAAGATTAATAATTGTTTGGAATTTGTGTTGCTAGAATTTATGTTGAGTTATTTAACTCTTTATTATCTTGTTGATATATGTGTCAAGTCAAAGTTGTGTTAAACAAAGAGTTGTTGGTGTATGTGTCAAGTCATTCAAAGTAATGTAAAATGAAGAGTTTTAGACAATGTTGAACTCATCTATAAATGAGTTCAGATGTATCTGGAGTTTTGTGTGTGGAACAATCAGATTTGAGAGTCAAAAAAAAGTTGTTCAAAATACATAGTTTCCTCCAAAATATTTTGACCTGATTCCTCTCAAAAAAATTATACAAACACTTAGATTTTTACCACACACATCAGCTAGATTTAAGCCAAAGTGGTATCAGAGCTTCTGATTGGAAGGAGCCTGATTTGGTGCGAGAAAAGAGATGGCTAAGGGAGGAGGACAAATTGTTAGTTGGAGTAGTGTCCAGCCACCAATATTTGAAGGAGAAAATTATGACTTTTGGTGTGTTAAGATGCAAACTTTGTTTACTTCATTGCATTTGTGAGAGACGGTGACAGAGTTTGAAGAGCTAGAAGATGACAACATGACTGTAGCATAGATAAAAGATTACAAGGAGAAGAAGAGTATGGATGCTGCAGCCTTTGGATTGATACAGAGAGGAGTAACTACATCTTTCCAAGGATTATGAGAGTAAAAATAACAAAAGAAGCATGGGAGATGCTGCAAGTAGAGTATCAAGGAGATGAGAAGATAAGGTCTGTCAAAAGTATGCATCTTAGAAGAGAGTTTGAAAACATGAAGATGAAGGAGAGTGAAACTATGAATGAGTATTTTGAAAGATTCATTGAAAAGGTAAATCAAATGAAGAGTTTTGGTGAAGAAATCCCCAACAAGAAGATTGTAGAGAAGATTTTGGATAGTTTGCGAGAGAGATTCAAGCCAATGGTGGCTATTATAGAAGAGACTAATGACATCTCAAAATTGAGTATCCAAGAGTCGATGGGATCATTAAAAACACATGAGAAGAGGTTGAATCGGAACTTAGAAAAATCCATTGAGAGTGTGTTTCAATCCAAGCTCACGTTGTCATCAAAGAATGAAGAAAAAGGATCTACGAGTAGTCCAAGGCAAAATTTCAATAGTGGTGGACGTGGTAGAGGAAGAGGAAGAGGTCAAAACTTCAGAGGAAGAGGAAGAGGCAGCTGTGAAAGAAGAGGAAGCAATGACAATAAGCCAAGTGAAGAGAGCCCTTCACGAAAGTGTTTTTATTGTGACAAGCCAGGTCATGTTGCAAAGGATTGCTGGAATAAAGGAAGACCTCAATGTTTTAAGTGCAAGAAGTTTGGGCATATGCAAAAAGATTGTAGGATAAACACAAATCAGCAAGCAAACTTCACGGAGGAGAAAGAAAGTGGAGAAAACTTGTTTTTTGCTTGCCAAAGTGTCAAAGAAAAGAAGAATTATGTGTGGTACTTGGACAGTGGTTGTAGCTACCATATGACACCGGAGAAGGAGATCTTTCTTGACATGGATAACTCCTTCATTTCGAAGGTGAAGATGGGCAATGGAGTAGTAGTTGAAGTGAAAGGAAAATGTAGTATTGGAGTTCAAATGAGAAAGGGAAGAAAGGTGATTCATGATGTTTTGTTTGTGCCGGAATTGGGTCAAAACCTGCTGAGTCTTGGACAGCTTTTGGAGCATGGATATTCGCTCATTTTTGAAAGTTGTGGATGTGCTGTTTATGATAAAACAAAAAAGAAAGTGACAGAGATCAAAATGGGCCAGCAAAGGAGCTTTTCATTGGCTTTTCAATATGTAAAGGAGATTGGTTTTAAAGCCGATTTGGGTGATGAGAGCTGGTTATGGCATCAAAGGTATGGGCACTTAAATTTTCAAAATTTGAAATTACTTCAAAAGCAAAATTTGGTGTATGGAATGCCAGGTATCCAAGAGAAAGGAGGTGTTTGTGAAGGATGTGCACTTGGAAAGCATCATCATCAACCATTTCCTAAAGGAGTTGCATGGAGATCCAAGGAAGTGCTAGAGTTGGTGCATATAGATGTGTGTGGACCCATGAAGACACCATCAAACTCACAAAATTTATATTTCATTCTTTTCATTGATGATTATAGCCGAATGACATAGGTGTACTTCATGAGGTAAAGGTCTGAAGTTTTCAGCATATTCAGAAAATTTAAGGCACTTGTGGAGAAGCAAAGTGGTTGAAGCATCAAAGTCTTGAGTGATCGAGGGAAGGAGTATACTTCCAATGAATTTCGAAAATTTTGTGAAGGTGTAGAAAGACAACTGATCGTGGGTTATACACCACAACAAAATAGAGTATCTGAGAGGAAGAATCAAACCGTGATGGAGATGGCCAAGTCTATGTTGTTTGCAAAAGGAATTCCAATAAATTTTTGGGCGAAGGCTGTTTATACAGTTGTGTATTTGATAAATAAGTCTTACTTCAGCCTTGAAGAATCAAACACCATTTGAAGCATGGAGCGGAAGGAAGCCTGTTGTTAAACATCTTAAAGTTTTTGGTTGTTTGTGTTATGTGCAGGTTCCAAAGGAGAAGAGGCACAAGTTGGAGGAAACAAGCGTGAAGTGCATTTTTCTTGGTTATAGCACGATGTTAAAAGGCTACAGGCTATACAATCTAAAAACCAACAAAGTCCTTGTAAGCAGAGATGTTATCTTCGATGAGAAGGCAAAATGGAATTGGGAGGAAGGCAAGATTGAAGATGCAGCTATTTCAGAAGTTGACTTGAAGAAAAAATCAGTTATAATAGCTAAAAGAGATGATGAAGATGATTATCCAGATCCAAGAGAAGGTGCATCATCAAGCTCACAGTCTTCTTCAAAGAAAATGAGGAGTATGAGTGATATTTATGCTAGCTATAATTTTTGTATTGTTGAACCTGAAAATTTTGATGAAGCAATCAAAGAAGAAGTATGGAAGAGAGCCATGCAAGAGAAAATTGAAATGATTGAGAAGAACAAAACATGGCTGCTGGTTGAGAGGCCAAAAGAGAAGGATGTGATTGGTGTGAAATGGATTTACAAGGTGAAGCACAATCCAAATGGATCGGTGAACAAGAACAAGGCAAGACCGGCAGCTAAAGGCTATTCTCAGCAGCTCGGAGTTGACTTTAATGAAACTTTTGCTCCTGTTGCACGATTAGATATAGTTAGAGCACTCATTTCACTTGCAGCTCAAAAGGATGGATGTTGTATCAACTTGATGTTAAGTCAGCCTTCTTGAATGGAGAGTTGAAGGAAGAGATTTATGTTGAGCAATCGGAGGGATTTGTTATTGAAGGACAAGAAGATAAGGTGTATTTGCTGAAGAAGGCATTATATGGGCTGAAGCAAGCTCCAAGAGCTTGGTATAGCCAAATTGACAGCTACTTTATTGAGCAAGGCTTTGAAAGAAGCAAAAGTGAGCCTACGTTGTACGTGAAGAATGAAGGTAAGGATGATATTCTAGTTGTTGCTCTTTATGTTGATGATTTGGTGATTACAAGAAGTAATGTGAAGTTGATTGAAAGATTTAAGGATGAAATGATGAGGAGGTATGAGATGAATGATATGGGGTTGTTACATTATTTTCTTGGCATTGAAATTTATCAAGATGATGCTGGTGTGTTTATTTGTCAAAAGAAGTATGCTGAAAATATATTGAAAAAATTCAGAATGCTTGGTTGTAAGGCTGTTGACACTCCTTTGGTTGTGACTGCGGTTGACACTCCTTTGGTTGTGAATGAGAAGCTTATGAAGGATGATGGAGGAAATAAGATGGATGAGATTTTCTATAGAAGTTTGGTAGGTAATTTGCTTTATTTGACTGCTACTAGACCTGATATCATGTATGCTACAAGTGTTCTTTCAAGGTTTATGTATTCTCCAAGTCATTTTCACTTGGGGGCAGCAAAGAGGGTGCTGAGGTATATCCAAGGCACGATTGATTTCGGGATCAGATTTGAAAGAAGTGCCGGAATGAAGTTGATTGGTTTTTGTGATAGTGATGGGGGTGGATGTGTTGATGATATGAGAAGCACTTCAGGCTATGCTTTCTTTCTTGGTTCAAGTGTGTTTGCATGGTGTTCAAAGAAGCAACAAACAGTAGCTCAATCTTCTGCTGAAGCTGAATATGTTTCAGCTAGTTTGGCAACTCAACAAGCTATTTGGCTAAGAAGAATCATTGAAGACCTTGGAGAGAAACAAGAAGAAGCTATAATAATTTTCTATGACAATAAGTCAGCAATTGCAATAGCGAAGAATCCAATTTATCATAGCCGAACAAAGCACATCGACATTAAGCATCATTTTATTCGTGAAGCAATTGAAGAAGGATATGTGGAGCTGAAGTTTTGCAGGTCTGAGGAGCAACTTGCTGATATTTTCACCAAGGCATTACCAAGGGACAAGTTTTAGAAATTAAGGGAAGCTTTAGGAGTTCAAGGCCAGCACATTAAGGGGGAGTATGTTGAGATTAATGTGCTGGAAGATTAATAGTTGTTTGGAATTTGTATTGCTAGAATTTATGTTGAGTTATTTAACTCTTTATTATTTTGTTGATATATGTGTCAAGTCAAAGTTGTATTAAATGAAGAGTTGTTGGTGTATGTGTTAAGTTATTCAAAGTTGTGTAAAACGAAGAGTTTTAGACAATGTAGAATTCATCTATAAATAAGTTCAGATGTATCTGGAGTCTTGTGTGTGGAACAATCAGATTTGAGAGTCAAAAAAAAGTTGTTCAAAATACATAGTTTTCTCCAAATATTTTGACCTGATTTCTCTCAAAAAAATTATACAAACACTTGGATTTTTACCACACACATCAGCTAAATTTCAGCCAACAGCAATAAAAAAAGACATCATGACTATTGTATGCTCTTGACCTGATATTTATGCAAAGGCTAGTTTTTAATTACACAGGATTATATGATAAAGCTAACTTGTGCACTGTGCAACCTAAAGAACCCAATTATTTCTGGAACAGCTTTGCTCGGATACATCTATTAGTCCATTGCCTCATAAAATTTAGAATCAGATGTCAATTGAGAACAACTACTTGTATTGTTAGATGCCACTGATTTGTAGTTCTGTGGTAGTGTATAATCTAGGCTAATTGTCTTACAGCTTCTGTTTTCATTTTGAACTTTTGAAAGTGTCTCAACCCAAGGGATGCCTTAGGTTGCACTGTTACCATGTTAAATATTTTCAAGAAGAGAACTTCTGAAAGTGGTTTAAGAAGTCAAAATTGTAAAACATGCCATTTTCCCATACCAATAAACTGATTGTAGGGCATCATGTTTTGCAGCCCAAGATTTACGGAAGTATTGGTACGCAACATTGAGAATCTTGAAGGAGCACGCTACATGTTTTTGACTCATAAGTATGATATTAGAAGCCTAGCAATATTAACAGTTGTTTACTCTTTGGGAAGAGGGATGTTTGCTAGCCAATTTTCTTGAACAGAGATGATGTAGGAGATCATGAAAAGTGGGCCAAGCGACTGAGCTGCGAACGAATTCTCCATTCAGGAGATGTAAGACTCGTGCTTTATCATCTTCATTTTTTTACATAGTCAATATTTGCCAAATTATTTGGTATGAGTGCATCAAACTGTGATTTGTATTTTAGCTCCTATTTAGATTAAAGGGCACACAATTTGTTTTTGGTGGTGCAGGAGGCTGGTTAGAATTGATTAAAATTTATGAGCAAGGAAAACTAATGGACAACCTCCTGGGGGAGGAATGAAAACCAGAAAAAAGCCTGAAAAAGCATAAAAGAAAGAAGAAACATAAATGCTTTATGCATGAGAAAATGTGAAAAATATTTTCAGAATTTTGAAGACCACCTTGTCAAGGTAGTTATGGATAGAGTCATTAACCTTCAATTCTAGTAAAGATTTGCTTGCTGTATATACTGCAAATCGGGGAGATTTAGTCAGTTTTAAAGTATAAATGAATATGAAGCCAGAAATCATGCAAGTGTTGTCATCATAGGTACCTTGAAGGGTTGGAAGCTTAAGCTTCCTTGGAAGAAAAGGTTACAGTTCTAAAATGTTAACTCATACATGAAAGATTTTAGCAACACATGCTTCTGCACAGCCATCTTTATCTTCTCTCTATATTATCAACAGATGTTTCTACTAAATATAAAATGGAGCAACAAAAAAAAAAAGCAAGTGCCATCTAGGATCATTCAGAATGGTTGTCATGGGTGCCATTAGGAGGTAGCTTACCTGCGAAAAGGTAATTGAGGCTTCTTTTGTTTCAAGAGCTTCAGTTGCCTCCTTAGATGAATGGGAACGTGCAGAACTCCGAAACTTTGAAACCCATTCCATTGAATTACGTGGTAGACATTAGAATAATTCAGGTTGGAACTAAAGCCATACATGATTTGTTGAGTGAGAAGCCCCCATGTGCTGACTTTCAGAACAATTATCCCTTCTGTGACAGATTCTTAGACTTGGCAAAATCATGCTGCATCTGCATAGAATCACTGCAGAGATGAAGAAGCTAGGATGGATGCGAATGATTTAGTAAGAGTGATATAAAACCAACTTATATGACTTTTACGTTTTGTGCTATTCATGTACATGACCACTATCCGATGCGTGATTAGTGCGTGGTTTCATTTGTTTATATTTCTGGATATGGAACAGTCAGAAATCACAGATGCTTCAGGAATAAACGTGCTTCATATGCATGCACAGAATTTCTGAGCTTTTAATTGACTAAATGCTCGGACGTGTTAAAATCCTGGAGTGCATAAGTGCTCTGTCTAATTACTTGATAATTTTCATGCTGTTGCTAGCTTAGGCTTTTAATCTCTGGAGTTCTATTCTCTAATGATTTAGTTTTCTGACTTGCCAATTTCCTGCAATTTCACCAGGTGGAGGCTCATACTGCAGATGTGGAGATGCAACTTTATGGAGATGGTCCATGGAGCATTGGTAATGACTTTGAGCTCATCCGCACTCCAGGCCATACTGAAGTAAGAAAAGATTTTGATTTTCAGATGCAGATAGATGTTGCAAAGGATAAAAGGATTGATTAGTTGAGAAAACCAAACTTTTATTGCAAATTGAATATTATATTTTTCTTTAAATTGGTAAGTATACAGTTATTGCATCAAGGAAGCAATAATTCTGCAAACAAAATTCTACAAACAAGCGCCAAATAAATGGGGCATCCATACATCCCAAAATTTGGGTTTGACTTAACAGAAAGTAGGACAATATATTTTGTCCATTTTGGGGGTTTTGGACTAAACATTTTGAATCCTTTAGAGAAAAACTTATTCTGGAAATTCTGTTAGATTATAAATACAACTGCATGGCCAAGGATGTGCATGTCAACACATAAACAGGCAGAAATGCTTATTGCAGATATGGTTTTTCATATTAATACTATTTAGGGGCCGAGCGTGATTTTTTTTTTTGTTTTTTTGTTTTTTTTCCGAAAAATGATTGTTAGGATATTTTAACTGGAGTTGGCAACATATGAGCATGCAGATACTTATTCATGCATGCGCTATTAAATTTCATGATATTTCTATCTAACTTGTTCGTGTGTATGCATGTATATATTTTTGACAATCCAGCTTCTTGTAGTACAAATTTGTTAAGAATCACAGAGCTGTTCCAAATTGATTAGATATTCTTGTGGAATGTGGCTGTGATTATCTACACAAAAAGAATTGTGAGCAAATATATCCATTCGAGGCTTTCCTAAATCAATGTATTAATGTCCGAACATTTGGATCTCATTTAGAAATTGTTTGTGTGATATCCTTGAAATATAAAGTGTTAGGTTTAAGTCTGACAATTTACCCTTCTAAGTCAACATTTTAAGCTATGCTGATCTTATTACTTTTAGAAGGGGTGAACCTAACTGTTTTCATAGCTCGTTAAGAATGCTGCTTTCCCATCCTTATTGGCAGGGTTCAGTCTGCTTGTACTACAAGCCACTAAAGGTTCTGTTCACGGGGGACCATCTTGCCAAATCTGGAAAATCTGAACTGACTTTTTTTGAGATGTATAACAGGCAATCAGGTACAACTACTGGACTTCATAATTTTGTCATCTCTCTCTCTCTCTCTCTCTCTCTCGCATGCATTAATCGAAGATGATATGTGAACTGGCAGTTAGCTTGCAACTGAAGAGCATCAGGAAGTTATTAGAGCTGGACTTTCAGTGGATTCTACCTGGTGGGTATTCTCCTCTTGTTTAGAAGTTCAGTTAGCATCCTTGAAGACAATGAGGTCTTTCTAGAATTTGTTTGGTTTTAGCATGTTCTGGACAAGAAATGTAGTAATCGAGGACTGCAGCAACCTTTTGCATGATTTCTTTAAACTTGTTCCATTCTCTCTTTCGCTGCTTATCTTTTTAAATTCTACACTCATTATTAGCTAAAAGGACCTTCTTCCAGGTCATGGGCGGAGGATTAAGTTTCGTGACAACCAAGAGAAGAATTCGGTTTTGGAAGCTTTCTTGACCAGTAAAGAGCCAGAATATGCCTAGTGGGAGAGGCTGCTTTAATGGGGTTTGCAAGGGTAATTTGATCTATATGGAACACAGATATAGGAAGATGGCATACAAAGGTTGCAAGGGTGGTGTAAGCTGTCAGAATAATGGACCTTTACCAGAACAAGTCTTCAAATACATGTTGCATGCACACATTACACGTGATTTCTCAGATGTTTGGTTTTTGTTGCTGTTGAGTTTTGAAATTTTCGATGCCCTGAACCAGCTAAGCAAGAAACAAAACTTTCAAGTGATGTACCATATGGTGCCAGATAAATTTGCAATGTTAAATTATGTGTACGAACACGTGCAAACCGATTTGTTTCAAGGGCTGGTAAATTGTCTACCTTAACTGAGTGCATCACACTACTAAATATGATAGGGTAAAATGTGTTCGATAACATTTCGCCGTAATGGTCTTTCATTCCTCAGGAACTAGCCTGTCTGTCTGATTTCGAGAGTTGCCTGTGGGTAGGTGAGTTGGTCGGCAGTATTCTCAAAGAAGGGTAGCATGAAGAACAGGGCTTTTTGTGCAAAGTTTACTGTGGATGTCCATGTTCACACTGCTGAAGATGATAATGATGCATATAGTCCACTTTATATGAGTCTTGTTGAAGTGATTAGATGTTGAGATTAATAATAGAAGATCTAGTCAAAGATGCCATCTTGTTGCTTTATATATTTCTGTAACCTCCACCATCAACTATTTTAATATTGGAATGAGGATATCGGTGATACTTCTGCAGCACAATACAAAATTCACCTCTTCCGGCCTTGTAAACCTACTTAAAATTTTATATAATTATCAGCATCCTTTAGATCTCTTCCATAATGGTTTGCATTTCATGGTATAATATATCCCATAAGCATTTTGCTTTTTTTTTTTTTTTCCCTCTACCCCAGAGCTTTTTCTCAGTCCCATGATTCGATTGATTGCACAAAAGTACCTGAAAAATTAGGAGGAAACTTGTTTTCTAACATTAGGTTCCCTTGGGAAAAAATGTTCCTTACCCCGAAACCACACGATCAATAGAATTGAAGGCAAAAAAACATTACACATTTATAGAATAATTGTCGTTTATTACTTGCAAAACATACTACCAATCATGCCTTTTTAACATATTAAAACTGATGACAACGTCATAAAACTAAGAAGAGACCAAAAAAAAATTGCTCATAACAGTCATTGCTCACAATTTTTTCTAAAAAATATCATTGCTCATAATTGCTTCTTCCTGCTATGGACATTAATATGAGACCTGTTCGTTTCCTCAGCAGACTTAATTGCCATTAGCACACCACCACAGTTGATTGAGTGCAGTTTGATGGCATCATTTCAAGATTTTCTTCATTGTTTGAATAACCTGCTCTGTTTGTATCAGCTTCCTGCTAGTTTGTTATTTCACCATCAATTAAGAAGTGACATATGAGTATGTTGCTGAAACATTCCCTGATATAACATAATAAGATTGAAAAGACACGCAAAGATTGAATCAAATGACAATTACTTCTTACATTTATGAACAGTTGAATATTCTATACTTATGACAGGTAAAAAACCATGAAAATTCTTAAAAACTTGCAGCTTCGTTACTGAGGATATAGCATCCTGTCTTTGATCCAGACACTTTCAGTGGACCTGCAAGAATTCTAGGGAACAATTGTGCCTCTGATTGGGATAGCTTTGTCAATATATCTCCTTGATTAATAAGCCTGACAAACTGAAAACCAGCCCAACAAATTGAAAACCAAGTGCCCTTCTTATAAAAGCACAGAAAATTAATACTTGATTTTTTGCATCACTTGTAAATCCACTCACTGGAACGACCACCAGATTCATCCATATCTATAAAAATGCTTACTGCCTGTGGGGATCAACAATAGAAAAAATTTATGAGGAATGGAGGCTAAAATTAAACCAATAACTTTTACCACGTCTCAAACAAAGGAGGACTACAGATACAGATTTAAATCCTGTTTGTTCAACAATTGACAGATGTGATGCATGGAAACATTGCAAAAACCAAGAAAATTATATAAACATCGAGATATGCTGCAGTTTAACCATAAATTGTACCGAGGCTATTGATTCTTATGGATGAAACATAACCATCCAGCCCTCTCCCAATGAACTTGGATCAGCCTTTATGGATCCTCATTCACCAAGTATTCCTATTTAGGGCTACCTTTGAGAGGAACATCATAACATTCTCAAATATTGAACCTGGAAACATTGTATCGTTAGGCATGCATTCTACAACTAGTTTTCAACCTGAGACCACCTTCCACCATTTTTATCTGGGCTGGGAACCAGCATAGACAGCCCGGGCAAAGGGAACACTAAAGCCACATTTTGGTGGCACTGGACATTGTCAGGGCCTACAGCAAAACATATCCTCATAGCAGGACATTATATATGTGCTGCCATGGAAGACAAATACTAGATTAAAAATGATCTCCATTCAGTTCACAGGGCGTGTTACCAGATAAGATCTGATCATTATGGCATCAGACTGAGTCATTGTGATTTTGGACATATTCACAGCTTAAAGTTTGATATATGGGAAACCTAAACTTGTTACAAATTTGTTGAAAAATGTCCTCAAAATAATGCATATAGAAAATTAACAATCGATAAATTTATCTTCTCAAAAAGCAACCGATAAACTTTCTTCAAATATGAGCAATCACAGCAAATCTCCAATAAAATTACAACCTTCTAGAAAAGAAATCAATAGATTTTAAATTTCTTCAGCTGATCATAAATTTGAGGAATTATAATCATGACTCTGAACTCCAACATACCAGGTTTGAATTAATACTTCTTAAGTAGAAAAGTTTCTTTCACATACTTAATGATGTAATGCAGGCAGAAATTGGGGGAGAAAGTAATTATCTTAGGCAGCTTAAGGATATACTTTTCCTATTCGGGGCCGTTCCTTCAATTTTGCAAGACTATTTCGAATGTGTGAGACAGCACCCCAGCATTTCAGTGTGTTTGCTACATCATCAAGCCTCAGCAGATACTCTTCTTCAGTCAAGGGAAAGGATCTCTAGAACAGAAATTAAGAAACAATATGAGCAGAGAGAGAGAGAGAGAGAGAGAGAGGCCATCACCAAAGATCTATAGCATTGTAAATTTAAAAGTCAGCAGTGAGTTTATGAAACAGTTATCCTTTTGCTACATAGATAAGTTCTTGAATATGAAGAAATAATGAACCATTCAAATGGCATTAAAAATAAATCAAACATCAACCTATGCCAAATATTGGTGTCAGTGACCATCAACATCTCAACCTACGTGGTCCTCATCAGATGTACTTCCTGGCTTACAAGTTACATGTGTGTGCACATGGTGTAGCATAACCAAGAAGCATTGTCCCAATCTTTTGGAACTGGTGCATGCATTGCAACTTAAAATCATTTTTAAGACTATAGATGACAATTCGATATCCAGTATGTTCTGCCACCAGAAATGCCCTGAAACCAAAACTCTGATCACATCTCAATCACAGAGAGAGAGAGAGAGAGAGAATCAGATTTATGAGGCAGAAAACTTGTTAGCTAAGAAGATTGAAAACAATGAATAACACAGGGATATTCTTTAACTTCTAAGCCATTACAATAACTTTAAGGCAAAAATCAAATACAGAAATCGCTGAAGATCTTTTAATAATTTCCCATCCAAAAACTTTTATTAATTAAAATAGAGCAAAGAGGGAAATATTGGATAACATTGTTGTTCATTCTGTCATATCTTTTATGATACTTATTGTATCCCACCTGAATGAGATAAAGGTAAATTATGCTGCCTAGTTGCAAATTCATGAGATAACCATAGTTTTTATTGTGTTCTTTTTAAATAATAGTAGCAGTAGTAAGTGTAATATCTACTTCATTTTATCATATTAACAATAAAGCACGTACATTCTCTGGGTGTCTCCTGAGATACGTCCTTTCATTTTTCTATATGCACATTTACATAGATTGCATGAGTTGTAATCTTTCATCAGCCTCCAATAAATTATGGCAACAGGTTATGTTTCGTTTGAATTTCTTTAGATTCTGCTATAAAGCTCAGAGAATGCCAACCGCAAAAGCAAAACAAGCACATGGTTGCATGGCAGTGCAACAGAAAACTGGCATCACAAGCAAGACAACATATCAGAGCAGGCATGTAGGACTGCACAAGAATGATTTGAACAATTTACCATCATTTAAGCCACATCTACATTAGATGAATGGTTAGATATAATGTTTATAAACAGTAATAATCCATAAGGGAGCATATACCATAAAAATAGGCCAGTCTGCATTTACATGACCTATTATTTTTCAAGGTTTTTATTTGCTTGTGCAGGCCAACACACATTGCAACTGAATGATGCTCAAATAAATAAATAGTATGGTCTACAACAATACAGTTACCTGCTCCATGTACTTCCACATGACATTCATTGCCAACAAGTTTCTTCCCATGAATTCCTGTATCACATAAGTAAATTTGACAATGTCATACGAGGAAAGAAAGTTGCTAATTAAATCAAATTGTTTGAATGACCAGATTTATTTGAAATATGAACTTAGAATTATCAGGTCCCATGCCAACAGGAGTTGCAGTGAAATTTTTGGTGCCCATCTCCACAACAGAAAAGTCCCAGGATTAAACCAGGGTGGTGGCATTTCCCACCACATTTCTCAAAGAATGTCAGTGGTTTGAATCCACTTATAAGCGGGCTTTTGGTCCAAAGAACACAGCTGAGAATGAGCTAGATGAGGGAAGAAATGAAAGTGAATGGAAGAGGTCAGGAGGCAAATTTCCAAAAAGTGGTGGTTCTCGTGTTTGTTCCTTCTCTCTCTCCCCAACAACTGTGTAGTGGAGATGCCACCTCCTTTCTCTGTGCAGAGGTGAACCTAGAGCAGAAATGAAGGTTATCGATTTAGCTATCCACCTTGGGGAGAATGTTGTCCTTCCACTATAGGATAAAGGGTCCATTCCTCACTCTATTCTTGCTTCCCTTGAAAACTAGGCCCCTCAATATCGAATCTTAATGCATTCGAAACAAAGGATTGAGGCCCTTCAACACTAAAAAATGTTGAAGTTTCTATGGTAGGAAAATTTGAGAACAGAGAAGCTACAGTCAACCAAAGAAACCAGTGTTGAAAATAACAATTGATGATGCCAAGAATGCTGAATGATGGAAATTTATGTTGAATGCCATATTATAGAACTGCAGAAATAAGAATTTTACAAATTGACCAGAAAAGCAATGCTAACTGAAGAAAAAGAGAAGTAGAATGAAAAATTAATAATCAAGCAATCAGCCAAGAGTCAAAGGGAAATTTTATCAAAATTGCCAGCCTTGCATTTTGGGGTAAAACACAATAATGTTTAGTTGATCAATAAGTGATACTGTAAAAAAATGCAATATATCTGAATAACTGAAGTAACATGCTCCAACAAAGTACCTTTTTTCTGAAAAAGACCCTCTGAAAGGTATAAAACTGGTCTTAGAATATTTACACTGCAACATTTAATCCTCAGCTTATGTCTCAGATGTTTCAACAAAAACTGGTTATATTACAGGTGGCAATTAGGTCCAGTAGGGTAAGAAAGAACAACAAACACACAATCCATAATCAACCCATCCTTCCCATTTGTTCCATTTTTTTTTCCCCAATCCACACTTGTTACCAAACTGAATTTGATAACTGGTATTTTGATGACCGATCTGATTGCCAGGGTAGACATGATGAGCTAAACATGCAACAGAAGTTGATATTTCCATAAAATTTGAAAGTAACATAGTAAAGAAAGACTTGTGCTCTAGAATAGTCTCAGTATGCATGATATCATTATATGTGGTACAATACAGAACAGGACTATATTGTCAGTAACATGAAAATCATGGGAAGGACAAAGCTTACAAAATGCACGCAGTCAAAACTGGGAACTTAAGGAAGGCCTTTATGCTATAAGTTGTCAGGATTTAGTTTGGCTATTAAAAAAAAAAAAAAGCATTGCATGTGCGTATATGTACATCTGAATAGAAATCACAAAATGCCTCCAATTAGAAATGTTATAGGCTACAGATATTGGTAAACCAGGTTCAACAGGTTGGATACACCATCCCAGTGATAACCATATCCCAAAATTATCTGATGATGCACTTGGTTAACCACTCAATTAATAAACGAAACAAACTGCTGTGCTGTCTTGTAATCTTTCAAAATAATGTAATCAAGCAGAGAGTCATATAGAATCATGGTCATGCTTTCCAGCAGGTGACAAGGTTGGCAGACTAAATGATGCATTATCAACAGTAAGTGACTATAACTTTTGTCATATATGTAATCTCCACCATCAAGTCTATAATTTATACAAAAAGCCACAAGAAAGAAAAATACCTTCTTTATTAGTTGGACATCATATGATCTACCATACTTTTTCCTGATAAGAGTTGCGAGATCAACACCACTAAAAGTTGAATCATCTTTTCCAGCAATTCTTTCCAAATCTTCACGAGATAACCCACCACTCACCTGCATGGATCGAACATATTTAACATATTACCACTGTTGCTTAAATGCACTATGGCCACAAAATGAGCAAAGTATGTTACCATATGAATGTGACATGCTCTAGAAACTTAACAAAGATCAAAAGATTTTCCTACATTCCTCCAGCAAATAATAAACTATAAGCATAATGGAAAAAGAAATGAGAAATAATAATAATAACAGAATATTACTGAATGTTTCAAAACTCAATGGCATCCAAATATTATAAGCATAACTTCACAAGCATAATTCTATGAAGTACCTCTTCTTCTTCACCCTCGTTGTCCTTACTTTCATCTCCAGCACTGCTTGATTCTGCATCACCACTGACCGCTCCAACAAAAACCTGCCTAGGGTGTGGGGTTCTTTTACGGTAACTGGTAAAGTATTGATCCTGAGCAGACAATGTTCGTCCATGAGGGAACTCTACACTCAAAAACCTCAAGCACTGTACCTTAATAGATCTGCTCTTTAAAGAACTCTCATAGATTTGCCATGGTAAATTTCTGGGGTGGCCTGACAGGACACTCGTCATATCCTGCAAGCAAACTACTTATTATTCCACAAAGAAATTACAAGATTATAGTAAAGACTGCATTGACTTGTTGCTATGACCTCCAGGATTATTACAGAACTATTAAGAAATCTGTCCTAATTAAGCAACGATATCTATTGATTATTTGAAGTACAGATATGGCAATAAACGTCCAAACAAAATAAATAAAAATTCTGTCCTGTTAGCTAATTATTGTCATATAGACACATCAAAGTTGAAAAAGCTTAATAAAGACTGATATGTGAATCAACAATTAGTAACAGATTGAATTTAATGCAACATGCCACATCAAACAGTAACAACAATATCAACAGAAAAGAAAGGTTGGATCCTCAACATCGATTCAGATGGACGTAAACGCTCTGGAAACATTGTTTCCAGATTTCTTTCATTGAGGAAAGGTACAAAAATAACATGCAAAGAACGGATCTGACAGAAAATATGACGCCAGCTCAATGAGTTCGATTATTTTATGCCATCCAAGTAAAAAGCCACTTGTTGGGAGGTCCAATCATTCATAGAAAGACCAAGACAATTTTTTTAAGGACTCTTCGTTCGTCAGATGGTTAAAATTTAAAATCATCTCATGATTTTCTATAATTGTTGAAATCATGTTGACAATTAATTAGATGATTGAAAAGGCATGAAATCTATCAACTCAAAAATACAAATTCGAGTTACTTGACTACATGAATTTAAGTCGACCAAACACAACTCTTCAATTAAATTTCATCTTAAATTAACTTTATCGTACCCTCAAATAAGTCTCTGCTACTGATTAATGGATAAGCAAATAAGTGATTTAAAAGAAACAATCCAAGCTCGAATTCAAAAAGAATATTCAAAATTCAAAGCAGAATAACAAGGAGTTCGATAAAACCAAGAATATATCTACCTTAGTACAATTTAAAGCAAAAGAAAAAAAAGGAGAGGAAGCAAGATGGGACCCTTAAGGGAGCATATAAAGATCGAAGGCAAGAGGATTTTCGATGACGCACGAAACCCTAACGAAAGCTAGCCAAGATGGCGAGCTCGGGTGTTGGCGTCGGGATAAAGCACGAGGGCCTTATTTCTCCTCGGCGATTAATCGGGACCCACGGGCGAGTTTTTCGCTCTCTTTTTGGTCTTTTGAAATTTTCGGGAATTTGGGAACGGGTGGCCAGGAAAAAGGTTGAGAAAAGAGGAGAGCGAGTGACGCGGAGCGAATATTTCCTTTGGACGGTCAGCTGTCCCTCCGCAATGTTTTGAGTGTGCACGCGTTGATGGCTCCTTGCTTCACGAAACCAGGATGAAGATGTATCTCGAAGCGTAGACGTTAGTTCGAGACAACATTTGGAGTTCACAGTGAGTCTAACCCTACGAACACTGACGTCGACCTTTTCCATCTCCTCTTTTTTTTTTATTCCAGGGATAGCAAGACCATAATTTTTTTTGGTAAAATAGCAAGCCAATAATTAAAGTGACAACCTTTGCATCACATGACGAAATAAAATGAGAATTTTCTTGGATGTATGATGTGTGGAAGCCTAAATATGTTACTCTACGTATGACCATGATACAGGTGTTTCACTCAGTTGTCGCTTACGGCAAGCACATCAGAACTCACAGAATGAGAGGCTTTTTAGATAGTCTTTTGGGATCCAACCACAGCTACCTTAAGCTAGCAATACTAACGGGTTATTTACCGTCAAGAAGAACCGATGTAACTCCTACAGATTGACAATATCTGTATGTTGGAACAAGTACCTTATTTAAGTTGCTTCACACCATGGCAGCAATAGATGCAACAATCTGGTCCGAAGACGAAGCTGGTGGTAAATTCTGTTAACAAGCTAGAAACTTGGTACCAGCAAGAAGACACAAATCTATGAACTAATTGTTGGCGTAGTAGATGATATTTAAATAAAACAGATACCATCTAAGCTAAACTTTCAGCAACTCGGTAGTTTGAAAAAGGTGACATCAAGACAAACATGGCTGTATACTTGTCAGATGGACCATCAAAGAGTTCAAACATTTGACTGGTACTTTGATAAAAGGTCTGCTTCTGAGCAAAAATTCCATTCGTGAAGTATTAGAGCTGAAACACAATGTATTACATTGGGTTTTGAAATACTCAAACAAGCACAATCCTTGCAAATTCTTAAATGAGTCAAAATGTCAGGCGACCCTTTAACATTGCCGCATAACAACCGCATCAGAAGCGGACCACGTGCTCCAATCAGACTATATACACTTAAATTCAGCATGAGAGAATTTTAATAGAAGGGTCAGCAAAAAGATGCGGTTGCTGCATTTTGAGTGTCTATGCATTGGGAGGCCAAAGCTTAGTGTCTTGTGTGGTATCCACGACTGCAGGAGGCAACCATTGCCACATGGCTACACCAGGGAAGGCAGTAAAGGGGGCAACTTTGTTCGCTGGGGTCTGACAATGTGGAGCAAATGCAGCAGTGGCAGTAGCAGGATGGAATGCAATTGGATGTGGCATAAATCCTGCTGGAGGCACACTCATGGCCTTGATTTGTTGGTCTAACCTCTCCTTATCTGCCTTCAACCTCATCTTCTCATCTCGGAGCTCATTCTTCTCCACCTAAACACCAGAAAAAAAAAATGCATGCATAACATTGTGTTAAAAGGATCAGCTGTACAATCTGTCTACAGAAACCAGAATTTCTTATGCATTTCAAGATGAATTGGTCATATATTCCAGAATAGAATTTGATTTTTCATCTATTAACACAGTCTGTCTTTTGCAGACCTATCTCATATGCCGCAGTTCATATACTTAGTACCTTTTATTGCTAAAACATTATCATGAATTAGGTTTTGTTATTCATTTATCAACAGAACTAAATAAGGATGCTTGCTGTGGCAATATCATGCTTTACTGATGAAGACCATTGTAACCTTAGAGTTGAGAAAAGCCCCACTACAAGCACATTGATTTTTCTGGAAAAAAAAAATATTCAATGTTAAGTCTACCACACATTCAGTGGTGGAAGCATAATACATTCCAACAGATGACCACTATGGTGCATCCACACCTTTTCTTATGTCATTTCCTTCACCCGTACATGAAAAAAAAGGCAAACTTGACTACTATATTTCATCACAAGAAAACATAATATAACACATTATCATGAATTTTAAGTTGATTTTCGCAAGCTGCAAATGTCCACAGAAGGAGAATAAACCAAACTGCAAGTTGAGACCTTTAGATCTTTAATTGTTTCTTGAAGCTTTTCATTTGATTCCTTAACTTGCTGTGCTTCACTTCTTAACTGTACCAATAGACGAGCTGCATCGCTTAGAATACTGGATTTGTCAAACTTAGGAGGCCTACCAGGATCAAGGATGGAACTTAATTCCAAAAACCTAAAATGTGAAAAATGAAAGTTAATTAAACAATGATAGGCAAGAATTGAATAATGGATGCATAAAAAACCTATTTACCAACTAAATTTCCAGCACTATTACATTTTTGTTTTGGTGCGATTGACTTAGTACCTATCATTTAGCCTATCACGCCGCATCTTCTCACGGCATGCTTTAGACTTGGGTCCTGCACATGATTCATCTTTTATCCTGCAAAATTTAGAGAATGTGAGTTTTTCCTATCCTCCCTACAAACTAGAAATTTGAAAATGGGTCGTTCCTTTAATTAATATCAAATACAATGGTGCAAATTGGATTAGAATTTGGATCAAAATACATGATGGAAAACATTTATAAATAGAAGTAATAAAAATATCATGTGCTTGTGCAATTTTGAGAAAGCAAAAATAGAAAAGGATATAGTATCATGCATTACTTTAAGAAATATCAAAAAGTGATTAGAATGCTTTCTATAAAGGCTAAGATTTTTTTTTTTTAAAAAAAAAAGCTAAATTACAGAGGTTGGTCATTAAATTATCAATACATGCAAGTAAAAAATTGACTTTCTGCACATCAAAACAATTTTGCAAAACATAAACCTGCTACTTTTTATCATGACAAAATACCACCAAGGCTTTCTGACTGATCAAAACGCTTTGTTCTTAACATACTGAGGACTTTATCTGATATTTTTTCTTTTCTTCCCCTAAAAAACATAGTAAAAATTTAAATTCTCTTAAATAAGTTTCGTACTTTTTTCCTCTTTTTGGTGTCAACATAATTTTGTTACCCATGTTACCTCTTCAAGAACATGACTTAAATTATCATCTTTCATCCTAAGTGGTACTTGGTTGAAAGATCAAACATTCATGAGTGCCCAGCATATATCCTCTATTCCCAAATATCAGTCATGACCTTGTATAAAAATATGAAGTTAATTATATTGCTTTTCTTCGCTTTAAAAAAGATTTGGTACTTTTAAACTCTCTCATATTAAAGATGATTGTAAAGAAGTGGATTTATCATGAACCCTACAGATGGATTCACGCAGATAGTAAAGCCATTACTTCTTAAGGAACAAGACAAGCTAGTGAAGCAGAGAATAGCAAATACAGCATATGATGCAGAGGAATAAATTATCAGGTTTTTGCAGAGAGCAAGCCACAACTGATATAAGAGGAGACAAACAAGCAGAATGATTAAGTGAAAGATACTAGTGACTAAAACTAAACCCGAAAAGTTCTTAAGTGTGATGAGTTTTTTCTCCCATTTTTATTCATCCATCTTTTCCCTTCTTAACCCAACCAAACAGATGATCCTTCTCTTCATTATGAATTTTTCCTAGCAATTACTTGAGTAAAAACGTTGCATCAATAAAATTGACAAACACAATCAGCAGTTCCAATTTACCAACAGAATAAAATCAATCAAACCAGTTACTTTAAATACCTCTTCAATTGCACAAAACCACCATGAACAAGCAACAAATCCGTCGCAGAACAGAAAGAGACATCAAATGCATGAAGCATTCACTAGAAAATCAGGGCATTTTGAAGTTTAAATGCTTCAGATATCCATCATATGGCATCAAATTCAATAAAAAATTGTACCTCTTCCTCGAGCGAGTCTGCTCAAGCCCGCAAACATCTCTGTAGGCCTCTTCAATCCCCACTCTGCCATAATTTTCATCGAAATCATTAAAACACATAAGTTATCAAAATAAATAAGATCATATCACAAGAAACTCCAATTTTCCAAGATCTTGGGGCGAGCTCGAAACAACTTGGCGGAGCACGACAATGTCCCCAGTAGTACTTATCTCGCAGGCGTGATCGGTGCCTGATCTTATTCGAATCCTCAAAACACAGCAACGCACTGGACCAACCCAAAAAGATAACGTAAAAAACTCGAAAAAGATTTCGTTCTCGTACCCTGCGGTCGGAGCCATATCACAGAAGCTCTCCAGCGCGCAGCGCAACTCGCCATCCGACCCTCCACCATCGATCCAGTAGTCCTCGATCGCATTGGATCCCATCGCAGATCGAGACCCCTCGCCGCCTTCTTCACCAAATCCGGGCAAGAAGAAGGCGAATTCCCGGGCCCGATCCGTCCTCTGCCGCTCCTCAGTCGAGGAAACAGCCACGGAGTCCCAATAACCCGGGACAAACAAAGATTGGGGTTAGGATTTGGGAGTTTGGGGAATGGGGACGGAGAGAGGAACGGAGAAACGGGGGAAGAAGAGGAGATAAGCGGTTTTAGAATGGTTTTCTTTTCCTGTGGGCTGGCAATGTTTGAACGTAAAGAGCCGAAAGCTCTTTGAGCTCGCGGCAGCCAAATACGACCGCGCTGGCCGGTGGGAGTCTCATACATCCAGCAAAATTTTTGTAGACACGAAGTTTGACCGTTGATTGAGTGCTGGTGACCATCTCGACGATCTTGGCCGTTGTTTTGATGAACTTAAACTATGGCCCATTTTTCTTGGGTCCACTAGCACAGGCACCATTGACGTCCCATTCACGCGGGAATTCTTTCACGGATCGAGTGGCCGCCTCGTGTGACCACGTCACCCACGAGTCAGTGGCCATCGCTATCGTCAAATTTCTTTTGTTATCGAGTCATGTTTCTTTGGGCCCAATATTGTTACCCAATCTCTTCACGCTATATGGCATGAAGTGATTGGATGCACGAAAGGGGTCAGAGACTGCAGCACCAAACCCTACAGGAACCGTGGCGATGGATTACTGTTGGTATTATGGTAGCGCGAGGAAGTAATTTTCCACCAAAGATGCCCTTTAAATTTAAAATCCATATCAGAGAGAGCAAGTGGAGCAAATGGAAGGCAGAGCTTAAATTTTGGTACAGTGATTGGGGGAATGGAATATAGGAATAATTTATAAGTGAGGGGTTGACCAAGGCTGAGCGCAGCATATCATAAGGTCCACTTTTAAAAGGAGATTATTAGTGTAGATCCATAGAGAGATTATATATCCTGTAGCATGTGCATCACATGGTTGTGCGTCATACCAATCATCGAAATGTATTTCTTTGAATCTTATCCATTATATGCTCGTTTTGGTGATTCATCTCGCACAACCATCTTGATGGAAAGAAAAAGGAGAGGAAAAGCATGATATGATATTTTAGGGGCTTAGCATGTGAAAGGGGAGGCTGGTTACATTTGAGGTGTTGCGTTGGCTGGTGGCCTGCCATAGAGGTCCACTAGAGTGCTACCAGACAACTTAGTGATAAACTTTTTAGTTTCATGGGGTGTTATTGGCCAAGTTATTTTAGTCAAGAATCTTTAGGTCCATGTGCTTGGTTTCCGCTAGCAAATGGAGATGTAACTGAAAAAGGTGCAGTAGAAAACATGATCTTAAGGTTTATAATTTTCATTTATAACTACAAAATAAGGGTTTAAATTGATCAAACAACTACTACTTGTATTGAGACATATTAGGAGGGTATCTGGTTACCATTAATAATATATTGAGATATCAGTGATGAGGAGATAGGACAACACTGGTATATCTCTTTAAAACTTGCACTTAAGAAAGACATGAAAAACCAGAGATTAAAGAACCATAACATTGTTACATTGAGTACTTGTGCAAATTGTACTATACTTGATGTACATTTAAATCTAGATTTTGATTAAAAAAATTGGTTAGAATACGTATTGGATGCTTTTCTAGCATTCATATAATTAACATATTACATGCAAACCATGAGGTGAAAAAAAAAATGAATAACTTCTAAGTGCAAATAATGGATGGCACTATGGGTGGACTATGCTCATCTTAAGATAAAAGAGAATCTATACTTTAAAAAAATGAGCCTATTAAATTAAAGGTCTACAATCTATACTACCAAAATATTTAGGATCACAAATGATGTATTTTAATAATTTTTAATAGGCTAAACTTCAATAAAAATTGCCGAGAAGCATAATCTTCTAGAGAATCCAGATGTGGAGGAGGAGGTCACTTAGTGTTCTAGAAGGGGACATAAGAGATAAAGAGATTTGGGGGGGGGGGGGTTGTCAAGGTCGTTGGAGGATGGGCTTAACGAATTAAAATATTAAAAGCCGAATTATGAGAAACCGAAGTTCATAATTTAGGTTAAATTTAATTAGGTCACAAAATTAATTTAGCATTTTTAATATATGTATGCAATATGGACACAAAAATAGATGATTTTTATTGTACTCATATGCAAAATATGATAAGATATTTAAATTAAGAATTCATCTTATTGATCATGATTTACATATATTAAAGCATATATAGATTAATTGATAGCTAGATTTTAATACTTGGATCATAATAAAATATGGTCTTACATTATTTTAATTATACACTCCCTATATGTATAGGTTAGACACTACCAAAATACATGATTTTCAATCTATAGGTATTTTTAGTAGTATAGAACATGATCAATGATATGGGTTTTCAATTTGGATATCCCATAATTAATTTTAATTTTGAGAAGAGTAGATTTCCACTCTTCTGAATAAGAGCATAATCCATCTCTCTCTCCCTCTCTCTTTATATATATATATATATATTATTTGACATATATTTATTTATACTATATATCGTCCATCTCGTGCTTAGGTTTATGACAGCAAAACAAGACAAAATCTTGCAAACTCAAAAGTTTCGTGGAACTCTTATGCAAATCCACGAGTGAAGGGATTGGATAATTTCTTCCCTACTTTTTCGTATAAGGTTATTTTCATATATATGATTTTAACACCTTTTTCATGGCTCAAAGCTTTTTTTATGCTTAGTGTGCTGGATTACATAAGATATCAGTAAGGCTGCAAAACAAGATAAGCCAATTTTTCCTATAGCTTGGTTTTTAGTTTGGATTTTTTTTTCTTTTACTTTTTCTTTCTTTCTTTCTTTCTTTCTTCTTCTTTTTTTTTTCTCTCTCTCTCTCAGTTTTTCCCAGGCTGCAATGCATCATGGGAGCCATGTGGTGGTGGGTTTTGACTTCCTCTTTAGGTTGGGCTTGCTAGGCCTATTTTGGCATACAAAACTCTCTCATTGGATTTGGGCGTGGCCAGGCCTATTTTGGCGACATAACTCTCTCATTGGTTTTCGGGCCTTGCAAGCCTCGAAAACAAACTCTGTACTGAGTCAAAGATTTTCCACCCACCCAAGGCCGCAGCAATGTGCCAAAACCGCTCCCACGCCTACATTTTCTCCACGTTCCTCCCCTCTCTCTAACCAACTCGACTTCCCTCTACTTCTACTAAGAGCCACACCCTCTACCCATCTCTTATTTCTCCTCTCTCTGAACCACCTCCATAGCTGAGCTGAAAGATGGCTCTCTTGATGAGCTTTGCCAAGCTCCTCCTCCTCCTCACCCTCGTCTTCTCCATGCAACATTCCAATGCCTTCGACTTCGAGGTCGGTGATGAGGAGGGCTGGGTCGTCCCTCCTTCCAGAAACACTCAATTCTACAACCACTGGGCCTCCAGGAACAGGTTTCAGGTTGGCGACACCATCCGTAAGTCACATACTCTATCCTGCATTCCATCCTTTCCCTTCACAATATTCCAAAGAACACTTCAGAATTCTTGTTTTCTTTTTTCTTGGAAAAAATAGATTTCAAGTACAAGAAGGATTCTGTGATGGAGGTGAGGGAAGAGGATTACGAGCACTGCAGGTCGTCGCACCCTCTCTTCTTTTCGAACAATGGGAAGACGGAGTTCAAGCTCCAAGACTCGGGGACGTTATACTTCATCAGTGGGGTGGCAGGTCACTGTGAGAGAGGCCAAAAGATGATCATCAAAGTGCTCAGCCATTCGCATTCGGAGGGGCCAAGTGGATCACCATCCAGCAGCAACCAGACGGGGAGCTCGACTTCTCCTGAATCACCTGACTCAAGTGGTGCAGTTCAGGTCACAGCGAGCGTTGTTGAAGTCATTATGTTATTAGTTAGCTTGCTCTTCTTCTAGATTCTGGTGACAAATTTCTAGTAGGGCATGGCGGTGTTTCAGGAGTTCTAGTAGTTTAGGGTTATTATGTTGGCTATTATTTAGCTTTTGCAGTCCTATTGTGTTGAAATGAATGACAAGGATTTTATTTATTTCTAGAAGTTTGGCATAATCATTTTTTTTTCCCCAACCTTCTTTCTGTGGGTTTACTCCAGCAATAAGTTTTTAGACATGCCATGACACTATTAGGAGAATTAAAAGAGGAAATTGATGCACAAGATCTTTATTCAGAGATCAAACTGTGTAACATTCCCTCAAAAAAGGAAAAAACGAAAACTCTATTCATTGAACATTTTAGAATATCATTTTGCTTCGAGTGTGAGAGGTGCTCAACCCAGTCACCAACTGGAATACCTCTACAGACCATCACACTATACCTACTTCCCACCTTCTATGGGAACTTCTCCATCTAGGAAAGCATCTTGCAATGCAAAGAAAGGCTTTTTCTATAATGCTTCATTCCCTTGGAGGTAAAACCTGTGGGACAATTCTAGCCTATTTTCTCTCCATACCTAATATCTTGTGATATCTCATTCATTTTTTTGCAAGTTTTACCTCCTCCCTATAAATATGAAACTAGCCTTACTAAAATATGACGCGAACTCTACATAACACAACGAACTGCAAGGAAACATCACATAAAGGCAAGCGAAAAGGGCGAGCCGTGTATGATGTATCTAGAAGCAAACATATATTGCAAGACCTAGATATCAAGAAGTCCCCATTTCCTCACCTTAGGAACCTTAAGACTTTGACGAAGCTTGTGTTTGGGAAGTCCCGCTTATTAGAATAGTTATCTTCATTGAGGCATTTCGACGAGCATCTAAAGAATAATGTTTCGGAATTCTGGGAGGTCAGATCGGGGTTTCGAGACGGTCAGGATTTGAGACAAAGGGGGTAAAGAGGTAGAGTGAAGAGCGGTGGTTGCCATAAATTCAAAGGAGAAGCTAAGGAAAGAAAGGAAGGAAGGTTGCCATAAATTCAAGGAGAAGCTAAGGAAAGCAAGCAAGGAAGAAGAAGGGGCGGGGAGAGAATTTCTCATTGGCTCTGAACCTCGAAGTTGCTAGAAAAAATATATGCAGGTCCCTAGGTAAACTATTACTTAAAAAGTCCCAAAGTTACAAATTCTCTCTTCTTTTTTTAGATAATCCATGGTGTATCATGCAATAAAGGAAGAGGTTGATGTAACAAGAGGATTATATATATATATATATATATAAAGAGAGAGCCCTAGCATGCACCTCCACCGACCAGGTTTTCCACGAATTGCTGGGCATTAAACCCAGTTTTTGTTCCTTGCTACATACCGGCTGGCTGCAGCTAGCATTACTCCGTCTAAAGGGAGAAGAAAAACTGGATCAATTGCCTGCATTAAGAAGTAGGGTTAGGTTTCAATCAGTCAGGTTTGATCGGATTTGATCATATCTACACCCAAACCTAAGATATATATACTAGTTGCTCTAGTGCATACATGCATCTATCTAATTAATGTAATTATTATTAAATTGTAAACTTCACAAAGTCATCAAAAAATTGATAAAGAATATGGTAATAAAGAATAAAAACTACAATAAATTTATGGATGCATATTTGATGGTTATTTAATAAAATAATAGCTTTAGGATCTTCTTCGTTATAAATTTTTCTTACTCAGCCAAATTTTGAGCCATTTGGATTTAAGGCTTTTAAGGGGAAAAAGCAACAACTGTAAACAACACGAGATTTTAGAACTACAACATGAGGATTTTTAAGTTATAGGGTTATTGCTTTAGTCCGATTTGAGCAAGAAATCAGGATTCCAGAGTTTATGAATAAAGCACAATTAATTTAGGTTGGTGTCTTCTCTCTAATTCAAATGCACCATGGGCTAGAGTTTTTAAAGCCAAATATTTTTGGGTTTTCGTGGGTATCGTAGAAAACCCGTAGCTCATTTTCTATTGACATGTTGAATAGCAAACAAAGCAATAGCTTTTACAGTTGATAATTATGAATATCATCATTGGTCATTTCTTCTTCTTCTTCTTCTTCTTTTTTTACTCTTTTTTTCTCTTTTTTGAGATTAGAATATCATCATCGGTCATTATTAATAAAAAATATTATGCCACATAACTATATTTATTATTTGCATCTACATGCCATGTGGTGCTCACATAACGCTCGATGAATAGCTCAACTCTCTGATGAATTATGCGAATCTTCTCTGTCATGTGCTTAATTTAATACTAATAAGACTAATGATCGCATGGTTTATAGAGAGAGGGTTTTAAAGTCATTATCAAAATGAATTTCAAAACTTTAAGCATGAATTTGATTTGGGTTTCTATTCTTGCATTTGACCAGCATTTTAAGGATGAAATCGTATGTTTGTTCCTTAGAAGAACATACATCATTCTAGCATTTGGATACGGAAACACATGGCTTTATCATGATGGAAGTAGTCGGTAGTATTCTCTTAAGATGGTATAATAACTAAGTTCGTGTTTGAAATTATTGTAGGGAGATGAGCCGCGATCATTTGTGGTGTGCACTGAGAGGGTTGTGCAGCTCTTGGTAGTCACCATGTCATTCCATCGCATAGATGAATTTCTCGTGTTGCATTATATTAATTGGGCATCCAGCATGACATGTCATGCATGCTTGGCAGCCATCCATCTCTATGATAGGATGCATGGCGGCTATCCAAGAGCTTCACAACCCTTGACATAGGGGATCCGAACTCTGGAGTGGCACCTTGGGTGAGGACATCAAATCTGAGGATTTGGCAGAAGTCATTTGGAAAGGCAGTTAAAAGTTTATATACACAAAAAGACACAAGCTTACATGCAGCCTTTTTTTTGGGGGTTCGGTTGGCAAATATGCACGAGTATTAAAGCCTAGATCTTCAGATCCTAAATCAAATCATGAATCTATTCTTAATATTGTCACATAAATCTATGGATCTTTGTAAGTCGAAGTGCCAATGGAGCTGGATCCACAATCATCCCCCCATCTAATGGTGTCATTTCTGATCAACCTAACTAGGAAAAAGGATAACCATAGATTTCAAAAAGGGTCTAGCATTCGTCACGGATCACTCAAACTAATTTACTTCTCCTCAGAAACTCTTTCTCCGAAAAACTTTACTTACTCTTTTTGTAAATCCTTTTTATGGCTCATCTATAGAACATTTGTACAGAGAAAAACACAATATTATTTATTGTCATGCAGGGATGGTTATTGTTGGGGATAAACCTCTCTCCCATCGAAGTTCAATCAGATGCTCAGCCGATAATGCAACCGATAGTCACAGAAAAGCTTCAACGGACGAGCCTTAGCCGAGCTCCTTAGCGGCCGAGCCTATCCGAACTCCTTCAGCTGGCCAAACTCATTAGCGATCGAGTTCCGACCGAACTCTTCAGCGGTTGAACTTTTATGGGAGCCGAACTCCTATGAAAGCCGAATTTCTTCCGGACTCCTCCAGCAATCGGACTTCTATAGCAACCGAAGTTCTTCCGGGCTCCTATGTGAGCCGAACTCCCACTGGACTCCTCCTTCAATCGGACTTTTATGAAAGCCAAACTCCTTACATACCGTTCCTTCAGATGGATTTCTACAGACGATCCCACTACTGAATGGTTACAATTATCACGACAATAATGACTGTCATTTATCAAGTCAATCATGATCGGTATTTATCAGGACGGTTACGACAGTCATTAATCAAGACAGTTACAACAAGCTCCATCAATAAAAAGGGACCCTCCAGATACGTTCGCTTTAAGCTCTCCTCCACATCTCTAAGCTCTGGAACTCATTCCGAGCACTCCATTACTGTTGGCCGGAAACTAACTTGACCGTCGGAGGGTCCTGCCGGAGCCACCACCCCACCGGTTCCGGACGGGACTTCGTTTTGCAGGTCCCCGGCGGCGACCTCAGCGGCCTCGATTGCGGCGACCTCCGGCGGCGACGGATTTCTGCACCAACAGATTGGCGCTAGAGGAAGGGCCTGAACCTTCGAGGTTCCCTTGTTCTTAAAGGAGTGCTCGGCGACGATTTCCTTCCCTGCTGCTCCGGATCTCTCTTCTCCCTCTTCAGTATTCCTTTTCTGGAAAGAAAAATGCCCCCCAGAAGAGCCTCGACCCGGAGGTCGGCAGCCTCCGCGGCCCGATCCCGTTCGGGTCCGTCCGCTCCCACTCCGGCCCCGGCGACACGGGCCCGCTCCGTACTCGCGGTAGATGCGGAGCGGTTCGACCTGCTTGCCCAGCAGGTCCGCGATCTTACGGAGGCGGTGCAGGCAGTGCAGGCCACGCATTCGCGAGGTCCGGCGCCCACTCGACCGGCGCGGGGTTCCCCGGAGCCCGGGAACCCAGTCCAGGAGCGACCGATGTGGGCTACCCGACCTCCGGCCCTCGGGAGAGAAGGGCAGCCGGCAAAGAGCCCCTGCTCGGACCGCGGCTCGACCCAGGGAGAGGCTTCGCACCCTATTCCGCGAGAAGACCTTGGGGATTAAGGATCGCGAAGATTTCCTGGATCAAAGGCTCTTGGAGATGGGACGACGCATAGAAGAACTTCGTCATACTCCTTCCTCCCGCGGTAACGATATTTGCACTGATCCTCCCTTCTCACAGAAAATTATGCAGGAACAGGTACCGCCGAACTTCAAGCTCCCGCATTTTGAAAGCTACGATGGGACCACCGACCCGGTCGACCATTTGGAGGCCTTCAGGACGACGATGTTGCTCCATGGCGCGCCTGATGCCATTTTGTGTCGGGCTTTCCCTTCTACCCTCAAGGGAGCGGCCAGGAATTGGTACTCGGCGCTTAAGCCGGGCACCATCCTATCGTTTGACCAAATGAGTCAACAATTCGCGGCCCACTTCGTCAGCAGCAAACGGCCGCGCAGAGGCTCGGATTCCTTGTTGGCCATCAGGCAAAAAGAGGGGGAACCCATCCGGGCTTACGTCACCCGGTTCAACGCTGCCGCGCTGGAAGTCCGGAACCTGGACCAATCAGTTGCTATGGCCGCCCTCAAGGGCGGCCTTCAGAAGAACGACCTGTTGTTTCTCCCTGGAAAAGAAATATCCCAGGGATTTCGCTGACATGCTAGCTCGGGCCGAAAGCTATGCCCGGGCAGAAGGAGGCTTTTGAGGCCAAGGATAATGAAGCTCGCGACAAGCGACGAGTAGGCAGAGCGGGAAGGCCCGCCGAAGAAAGAAAGCGCACCGAAGCTTGGCCGCGCTCCCGAACTCCCCCTGGTCGCGGGCGAGCCCGGACTCCCACCTCAGGCTCGGGGGCGGGAAGCCACCGACGGAAGGGCGCGCCGAAGTTCTCCTCGGCACCGAAGTCCCCCCCGACGCCGAAGTTCCCCCCGGCGCCGAGGTTCTCCCCCCGCGACGAGGTTCTCCCGCCAAGGTTCTCCAAGGTTCTCCCCTCCGACGGCGTTTTCACAGCTACGCCCCCCTCAACGCCCCGAAGGCTCAAGTGCTGCTGGAGATCAAGGGACGACTTCCGGAGCCGGAGAGGATGCGTTCCCATCCCAGAAAATGCAACCCCAACAAGTTCTGCCTTTACCACCGTGACCACGGTCACGATACCGAGGAGTGCATCCAGCTCCAGGACGAAATCGAGGAGCTGGTCCGGCGGCGGCGGCAGGCTCGCTTGGCCGATTCCTGCGAAGACGAACCTAAAGAGCGGGAAGATCGGCCGAGAATGTTGCCCGCCGATGGGGAGGATCGGCAGGAGGATCATCTCAACGTCATTAACACCACCGTCTCGGGAGGACCGCAGCGGGGAAAGACCGACGAATCCGAGGGACCGGCGAAGAGGCAGAGGACCTCGGAGCCCGTGACCTTCACCGAGGCAGACGCCCAGGGGATCCGATTTCCACATAACGACGCGGTTGTAATCTCTTTAAACGTCGCTGATTATGATGTACGCCGCGTTTTGGTGGATAATGGAAGTTCGGCGGACATATTGTTTTACGATGCCTTCTTAAAAATGTCCCTACCTGACACCCGCTTAGGACCTGTAAATTCCCCCCTGGTAGGATTTGCCGGACACGCCGTTCCGGTCGAAGGCATGGTGACTTTGGCGGTGACGGCGGGCCAATCCCCAAAATTGGCCAAGGCGCGGATCGACTTTTCTGGTCGTGAGGACCCCGTCCGCCTATAATGCAATCCTTGGGCGACCCGGCCTAAACGCACTACGGGCGGTAGTGTCAACCTACTACTTAAAGATGAAATTCCCGACGAGCCACGGAGTCGGCGAAGGTCAGAGGAGACCAAGCCCTGGCAAAGTACTGCTACTCAATCGCCCTGCGCGGGGGAGACCGGCCCGACCCTTGCCTTGTTGATGGACTGGACGTCCGCGACGACCTCACTGAAGAACGGGGCGAACCTGCGGAAGACCTCGTCCCTGTGTCCTTACACGACGGAGACCCGGGGCATGAGGTGCGGATCGGCTCCAACTTGGCGGCCGAGGTTAGGGACAGCTCGTCGCTTTCCTCAGAAGGAATGCGGACGTCTTCGCCTGGGCCCCAGCGGATGTACCAGGGATCGACGCCGATGTTCATAGAACATCGGCTGGCCATCGACCCAAGGCACCGACCCATCAGAGAAAAAGTTACGCCACCAAGCCCCAGAGAGACAGAAGGCGGTAGCCGAAGAAGTGGATAAGCTCCTCGAAGCCGGACTCATCCGGGAGGTCAACTATCCGACCTGGGTCTCGAACGTGGTCCTCGTCAAAAAAGCAAACAACAAATGGAGGATGTGCGTCGACTTCAAGAAGCTGAACAAAGCCTGCCCAAAGGACAGCTACCCCCTGCCGAGGATCGATCAGCTGGTGGACGCAACCTCGGGCCACGAGCTCCTCACTTTTATGGACGCATTTTCTGGTTATAACCAGATACGCATGGCGCCCGAGGATGAAGAAAAGACCACCTTTATTACTGACCGAGGTCTCTATTGTTACAGGGTCATGCCTTTCGGACTCAAGAATGCAGGAGCCACCTACCAGCGCTTGGTCAATAAGGTCTTCAAGGGGCAGATCGGCCGCAACATGGAGGTGTACGTGGACGACATGCTGGTCAAAAGCCGAGCCTCGACAGACCACCTCGCCGACCTTGAAGAAACTTTCGGTGCGCTTAGGAGGCACAAGATGAAGTTGAACCCGACCAAATGCGCCTTCGGCGTGACCTCCGGAAAATTTCTAGGATTCATGGTGTCGAGACGCGGAATCGAGGCAAATCCCGAGAAAATCCGAGCCATCCAGGAGATGACTGCCCCGAAAACAATTAAGGAAGTTCAGCGCCTGGCTGGGAAGGTGGCGTCCCTGAACCGCTTTGTCTCGAGGTCGGCCGAGCGGTGCCTGCCTTTCTTCCAGGTCCTCAGGCGACCGAAAGATTTTTGCTGGACAGCGGAGTGCAAACAGGCATTCGAGGAGCTTAAAAACTACCTCGGCGCGCCCCCACTGCTGGCAAAGCCCGAACCTGGAGAAGGGCTGCTCCTATACCTAGCTGTCTCTCCAATGGCCCTGGCGGCTGTCCTGGTCAGGGAAGATGCGAAGGCGCAACAACCAGTCTACTACGTGAGCCGAGCCTTGAGGGACGCGGAGACCAGGTACTCCAAGTTAGAAAAACTAATTTACTGTCTTCTGATCGCAGCCAGGAGGCTCCGACCTTACTTTCAGGAGCATACCATAACGGTCCTCACGGACCAACCAATAAGAGCCGTCCTCCACCGAGCAGACGCTTCAGGAAGAATCGCCAAATGGGCGATCGAGCTCACGGAGTTCGACATCAATTACCGGCCCAGGCCATCGATCAAGGCTCAGATACTGGCGGACTTCGTGCTGGAATGCACCGCATTACCAGTTGAAGCCGAGCTTGAATCAAGCGAGACTATCATCGGAGGGAGACCAGGCCCCAACGAGCTGTGGCGTGGCGGTCGAGCTTCCCTGAAGAAAGGGCCGACCTTCTTGAAGGCGCCTGGGTTCTGCATGTGGATGGCTCATCCAACTCTAGCGGGGCCGGCGCAGGGCTGGTCCTGGTTAGCCCCGAGGGGATCGTCACCGAGTACGCATTGCGCTTCGAGTTTCCCACAACCAACAATGGGGCCGAGTATGAAGCGCTGATAGCCGGGCTGCAGATAGCCAGGGAATTGAAGGTGGGTCGGCTTCAAGTCTATAGCGATTCCCAGTTGGTGGTCGGTCAGGTCGGCGGCAGCTACGAGGCGCGGGAGGAAAGCATGGTGATGTACCTCGGGAAGGTGAAGAACTTAATACCAGCCTTCGACAGCTTCGACATTCGGCACATCCCAAGGACCGGGAATACAAGGGCCGACCTCCTCTCCAAGTTGGCCACCTTCTGCCCCGGCCGAACTACCAAAAGAAGTGTTTCTGGAAACTCTGAAGTGCCCGACCACCGAAGGAACCTCAGGCCGTCCTGCGGACGGACTTCGAGCCCAGCTGGATCGATCCGCTGATCGCCTACCTCGAAGAAGGGGTCCTCCCTCACGACCGGAGAGAAGCTCGGAAGCTCAGGAGTCAAGCCTCCCGCTACGTCTTGTACGAGGGCAGGTTATATAAAAGGTCGTACTCCCTCCCGTTGCTGAGGTGCCTCCGACCCTCTGAGGCCTGCATCGCGCTACAGGATGTCCACGAAGGACTCTGCGGAAGTCACGCGGGAGCCAGATCCCTATCGCAAAGACTACTTCGGCAAGGGTACTACTGGCCAACCCTACTTCGTGATTCCACGGAATACGTGAAGAAATGTGACCGCTGCCAGAAGAACGCCAGCGTGCAAAGGCAGCCGGCATCCGAACTCACTCCGCTCACTGCACCCTGGCCCTTCGCGCAGTGGGGGATGGACATCCTCGGCCCCTTCCCAACGGCGTCCGGACAACGGAAGTTCCTCCTGGTCGCGATTGACTACTTTACCAAGTGGGTCGAGGCGGAACCACTAGCGAAGATCACCGAGGCCAAGGTGCAGGACTTCGTCTGGAAGACGCTGATCTGCCGGTTCGGTCTGCCCCGAGCCCTCATAACCGATAATGGGCGACAGTTCGCTGGAGCCCGGTTTGCCGAGTTCTGCGAAGGACTAAACGTCTCCCACCACTTCACATCGGTGGCTCATCCGCAAGCCAATGGGGAAGCCGAAGTGACCAATCGGACCCTGCTGCAAGGCCTCAAAACGAGGCTCGACAGGGCAAAAGGGGCCTGGGGCAGACGAACTCTACCACGTCCTCTGGGCATACCGAACAACGCAGAGGGTACCGACCGGCGAGACACCCTTCGCCTTGGCCTTCGGCACCGAGGCAGTCATCCCGATCGAGCTCAAACTTCCGTCTGCTCGAATCGTGGGCTTCAACGAGCAACTCAACCCCCAGGACCTCAGAGCCAACCTCGACCTTCTAGAAGAAAAGAGGGAGGCAGCCCGCATCCGGATGGCCGCCTACCAACGGAAGGTGGCTCGGTATTACAATTCCAGAGTCAAAAGCAAGGCGTTCAGAGTTGGGGACTTGGTGCTCCGACGAGCAGCCGTCTCTCAGCCCCAGAGTCAAGGGAAGCTCGTCCCAAATTGGGAAGGTCCGTATGAAGTGGTGGAGGTCATCCAGCCCGGTACTTATCACCTGAAGAAGCTTGGAGGGATGATGCTTCCATGACCTTAAAATTTAGAAAATCTGAGGATGTATTATCAATTATTGGTATAGAATCTGATTGACGTCGGATTGAACTGGAGTGAAAGAGGACGAGATCGCCGTCGGTGATCAGCAAAATAAAGTTTCATCCGAAGCTGATGGGGGTGGCTCTGGTAGGATCCTTCGACGATCAAGTTAGCTCTGGCTAACAAAAATGGAGTGCTCAGTATGGAGTTCGATAGAGTTTGGAGGAGGAGATGAGAGTTTAGAGCTTGGCGTAAGCGTATCTAGAGGATTCTTTTTATCGGTGGAGCTTATTGTAACTGCCTTGATTAATGACTGTCGTAACCATCCTGATCAATGTCGATCGTTATTGACTTGATAAATACCGATTGTGTTTTTTGATAAATGACAATCATTATTGTCGTGTAACCGTTCAGTAGTAGGATCGTCTGTAGAAATCCATCAACAGTCTGTAAGGAGTTTGGCTTCCATAGAAGTCCGATTGGAGAAAAAATTTGATTGTTGAGGAGTTCGACCGGGACTCGACTGCTAATGAGTTCGGCCGCTGAGGAGTTCGACTGCTGAGGAGATGTCTGGAAGGAGTCTGATTCTTGGAGAAGTTCGATCGCTAATGAGTTCCACCGACTGAAGGCATTCGAAAAAGGCTCGACCGCTCATCCGTTGAAGCTCTTCCATGGCTACAGGTTGCATTAGGCTGAGCATCGAACTAGACTTCGACAGGAGCGGAGTTTATCCCCAATAGAAGCTCTCTCCACTTTCGAGTTCGAAACTCAAAGGAAGGGAGTGCAGAAAAGGCGACTACTGAAGTCCTCATCTGGGCTCTATGCCGATTCAGGTTGAAGTCTGGAGGAGATCTCATCTCCAGCCAAAGTTGATGTTGAAGTTGAAGCTCGGAGGAGATCTCATCTCCAGTCGAGGTTGACTCGGTCACTCGAAAGAGATTTTATCTTTAGCCGAGGTTGTCTCCAAGATTGTCGTGGTTGCTCGAGAGAGATCTTATCTCTAGCCGAGGTTGGCATGGGCGCTTGGGGGAGATCTTATCTCCTACAGCCGAGATTGCCTCGAAGGAGATCTTATCTCCTACGACCGAGGTTGATGTGAGCGCTCGGAAGAGATCTTATCTCCTACAATCGAGGTTGGCCCGGACGCTCGAGGAAGATCTTGTCTCCTACAGCCGAGGTAGCCTCGGAGAAAATCTTATCTCCTACAGTCGAGGTTGCCTCGGAGAAGATCTTATCTCCTGCGGCCGAGGTTGATGCGGACGCTCGGAGGAGATCTTATCTCCTACAGCTGAGGTTGCCTCGGAGGATATCTTATCTCCTGCGGTCGAGGTTGATACGGGCGCTTGGGGGAGATCTTATCTCCTACAGCCGAGGTTGGCTCGGATGCTTGGTGGAGATCTTATCTCCTGCAGCCGACGTTGCCTTAGGAGAGATCTTATCTCCTGCAGTCGAGGTTGATGCGGACGCTCGGAGGAGATCTTATCTCCTGCAGTCGAGGTTGGTCCGAATGCTCGGGGGAGATCTTATCTCCTACAACCAAGGTAGCCTCAGGGGAGATCTTATCTCCTACAGCCGAGGTTACCTCGGAGGAGATCTTATCTCCTGCAGTCGAGGTTGATGCGGAAGCTCAGAGGAGATCTTATCTCTTGCAGCCGAGGTTGGCTCGGATGCTCGGGGGAGATCTTATCTCCTGCAGTCGAGGTCGCCTCGGAGGAGATCTTATCTCCTGTAGCCAAGGTTGATGCGGGCGCTCGGGGGAGATCTTATCTCCTACAGTCGAGGTTGGTCTAGATGCTTGGGGGAGATCTTATCTCCTACAGCTGAGATAGTCTCGGAGGATATCTTATCTCCTGCAGTCGATGTTGCCTCGGAGGAGATTTTATCTCCAGCGGTCGAGGTTAATGCGGACGCTCAGAAGAGATCTTATCTCCTGCAGCCAAGGTTGGTCCGGACGCTCGGAGGAGATCTTATCTCCTGCAGCTGAGGTTGCCTCGGGGGAGATCTTATCTCCTGCAGTCGAGATTGCCTTGGAAGAGATCTTATCTCCTGCGGCCAAGGTTGATGCGGGCACTCGGGGGAGATCTTATCTCCTGCAGCCGAGGTTGCCTCAGGGAATATCTTATCTCCTATGACCGAGGTTGATGCGGATGCTCGGAGGAGATCTTATCTCCTACAGCCGAGGTAGCCTCGGGGGAGATCTTATCTCCTACAGTCGAGGTTACCTCGAGGGAGATCTTATCTCCTACGATCGAGGTTGATGTGGATGCTTGGGGGAGATCTTATCTCCTGCAGCCGAGGTTGCCTCGGGAGAGATCTTATCTCCTGCAGTCGAGATTGATGCAGGCGCTTGAAGGAGATCTTATCTCCTGCAGTCGAGGTTGGCCCGGACGCTCGGAGAGAGATCTTATCTCCTGCAACCGAGGTTGCGCTCGGGAGAGATCTTATCTCCTACAGCGAGGTCGCCTTGGGGAAGATCTTATCTCCTACAATCGAGATTGGTGTGGGCGCTCGAAGGAGATCTTATCCCCTGCAGTCGAGGTTTGCTCGGACGCTCGGGGGAGATCTTATCTCCTACGGCCGAGGTCGCCTCGAGGGAGATTCTTATCTCCTACGATCGAGGTTGATGCAGGTGCTCGGGGGAGATATTATCTCTTGCAGTTGAGGTTGGCCCGGACGCTCGGGGAAGATTTTATCTCCTACAGCCGAGGTTGCCTCCGGGGAGATCTTATCTCCTACAGCCAAGGTTGGCCTAGATGCTCGGGGGAGATCTTATCTCCTACAGCTGAGGTTGCCTTGAGGAAGATCTTATCTCCTATGGCCGAGGTTGATGCAGGCGCTCGGGGGAGATCTTATCTCCTACGGTCGAGGTTGCCTCGAGAGAGATCTTATCTTCTGCGGTCGAGATTGAAGGATTTCGATTTGCTTCATGTTAAGATGAGGTTCTTCTGATGAGCTTCTCGATTTCATCTTCGAGCTGAATGCATTCTTCGGTATCGTGGCCATGATCGCGATGGTAGAGGCAGTACTTGCTTCGATTGTATTTGTTTGGGGGAGATCGTAATTCTTCTGATCTTGATAGCTGGTTCTTAACTTCCATCAGAATTTGAGCCTTAGAAGCACTGAGGGAGGCATAGTTATGGAACCTTCCGAGAGGACTTCTTTGCGCCCTTCTATCGGGGCTTCCTTGATGGCGAGCTTGAGGAGTTCGGGCTCGCTTGCACCCTAAGGGGAGTCCGTGAGTGCGGCCGAACTTCATTCCATCCTTCTGTGAAACCTCTTGGAAGAGAACTTCATGTCCTTTTGTCGGAGCTTTTCTAATGACAAGCTTGAGGTAGAGTTTGGCCTTGCTCCGCTCGGGGGGAGTCCGTGAGCACGGTCGAACTTCATTCCGTCCTTCCATGAAACCTCCTAAGGTGAGAACTTTGTGTCCCTCTATCGGGGCTTCCTCGATGATGAGCTCGAGGAGTTCGAGCTCGTTTACGCTCGGAGGAGAGTCCGCGAGTGTGGCCGAACTTCTCTCGGCTCTCTATCGACGGTGGGTCTATCAGACTCATCCGCTCGTCGCTCTCCTATGACTTCTTCATCCTTCAATTTGAAGGCTTCTTTTGTACGGACATGTCCCTCGGCCCAAGCCAGTAGATTGGCAAAGTCCCTAGGATACTTTTTCTCTAGGAAGAATAACAAGTCGTTCTTCTGAAGGCCACCCTTGAGTGCGGCCATCGCAATGGACTGGTCTAGGTCCCAGACCTTCAATGCCGTGGCATTAAATTGGGTGACATAAGTTCGGATGGATTCCTCCAGCTTTTGCTTGACATTCTTTAGGGAATCCAAACTTTGGCGCAGACGTCGACTGCTGATGAAGTGAGCCACGAATTGATAGCTCATCTGGTCAAAAAAAAAAGATCGTACCCGACTTCAATATCGAGTACCAATTTTTCGCTGCTCTCTTTAAGGTAGATGGGAAGGCTCGGCACAGTATGGCGTCTGAAGCATCATGGAGTAGCATCATGATCCGGAAGGCCTCTAGATGATCAACTGGATCAGAAGTTCCATCGTAGCTTTCGAATTGAGGAAGCTCGAAGTTCGGTGGGATGGACTCTTGCATAATTCAGAGAGAGAAAGGAGGATCGATGCGGACATCGTCAAGGTGAGCCAGGGCGATGTGGTCGAGCTCCTCAATCCATCGATCCATCTCCCGCAGCCTGTGATCAAGGGCGTTGTCTTGGTTGCAAATCTTGGAGGGCTTTCGGCTACAAACGGAGAAGGTCTCCCCAAAGGAGAATCATGATCCGAACATGGATCCTCTACTCTCTGTTTCTTCTTTCTAAGGGCGATGGATACGTTAGTCCAGGTACTTTTTCTTGGGGCCGATTTTCGACATCCCGATGGTGGGTTTCCTGATAGAGTCACCATCGGAGGCTGCTGCATGGCCTGTATTACCTCCATAAGGCTACGGACCTACTGGACAAGCAGGTTGAACTGTTCCGCATCTACCGTAGGTACAGATGAAACCTGAGTTGTCGGGACTGAAGTAAAAGCAGATGGATCTGAATGGGATCGGACCATGGAGGTCGTTGATCATCGGGTCAAAGCTTTCCTAGGAGGCATAGGAAGAACTCTAGATCGCTGTTGAGCACTCCTTTAAGATCGAGGGAACCTCAAGAATAGAGTGCCCTTCCTCTAGCGCCAAATTTGTTGGTACAGAATCTGATTGACGTTGGATTAAGCTGGAGTGGAAGAGGACGAGGTCGCCATCAGTGACCTACAAAATAAAGTTCCATCCGGAGTCGATGGAGGTGGCTCCGATAGGATCCTCTGACGGTCAAGTTAGCTCTGACCAACAAAAATGGAGTGCTCAGTGTGGAGTTCGGTAGAATTTAAAGGAGAAGAGGAGAGCTTAGAGCCTAGTGTAAGCATATCTGAAGGGTCCTTTTTATAGGCAAAACTTATTGTAACTGCCTTGATTAATGACTATTGTAACCATTCTGATCAATGTCGATCATTATTGATTTGATAAATGCCGATCGTGTTGTCTTGATAAATGACAATCATTATTATCGTGTAACTATTCAGTAGTGGGATCGCTTATAGGAATCCATCAACAGTCTGTAAGAAGTTCGGCTTCCATAGAAGTCCGACTGGAGAAAAAGTCTGACTGCTGAGGAGTTTGGTCGGAGCTCGGCCGCTAATGAGTTCGACCGCTGAGAAGTTCGACTGCTGAGGAGATGTCTGGGAGGAGTCCGGCTCTTGGAGAAGTTCGGCCACTGAAGAGTTCGGCCGAGGCTCGACCGTTAATGAGTTCGGCCGGCTGAAGGAGTTAGAAAAAGGCTCGACCACTCGTCCGCTGAAGCTCTTCCGTGGCTATCGATTGCATTAGGCTGAGCATCGAACTGGACTTCGGCAGGAGTAGGATTTATCCCCAATACCAGTAATCTTCCTTCAGTAAAACTGCTTCATTTCAGCATTATTATTCCTTGGTGCAAAAACTATGTGGTGATAGAAAAGAAGCAGTCGATAGTGGCTATGTTAGGAACAGGACGAGAATCTCGTCCTAACATGAGCCGATCAAAGTTCTTCAACCTCGACTGCAGGAGATAAGAACTCCCCTAAGGCAACCTCGACTGTAGGAGATAAGATCTCCCTCGAGGCAACCTCGGCTATAGGAGATAAGATCTCCCCCAAGCGTCCGCATCAACCTCGACCGTAAGAGATAAGATCTCTCCCGAGGCAACCTCGACTGTAGGAGATAAGATCTCCCCCGAGTGTCCGGACCAACCTTGGCTGTAGGAGATAAGATCTCTTCTGAGCATCCACATCAACCTTGACCGCAGGAGATAAGATCTTTTCTGAGGCAACCTCGAATGTAGGAGATAAGATCTCCCCTGAGGCAATCTCGGCTGCAGGAGATAAGATCTACCTCAAGCATCTGGGCCAACCTCGGCTGCTGAAGATAAGATCTCCTCCGAGCGTCCGTATCAACCTCGATCGTAGGAGATGAGATCTCCTTCGAGCGTCCACATCAATCTCGATCGTAGGAGATAAGATCTTCCCTGAGGTGACCTCGACTGCAGGAGATGAGATCTCCCCGAGCGCCCGCATCAACCTCGATCGTAGGAAATGAGATCTTCCCGAGGGACCGGGCCAATCTCGACCGTAGGAGGTAAGATCTCCCCCGAGGGCCCGTATTAACCTCGACTGTAGGAGATAAGATCTCTCCCGAAGACTCATCTCAACCTCGACTGCAGGAGATAAAGATCTCCCTCGAGGTAATCTCAGTCGCAGGAGATAAGATCTCCCCTGAGGCTCGTCTCAACCTTGGCTGTAGGAGAGAAGAATCTCCCCCGAGGCAACCTTGATCGAGGAGATAAGATCTCCCCCAAGCGACCGGGCCAACCTCGACTGCAGGAGATAAGATCTTCTCAAAGCATCCACATCAACCTTGGCCGTAGGAGATAAGATCTTTTCCGAGCGACCGAGCCAACCTCGACTGTAGGAGATGAGATCTCCCCTGAGCGTCCGTATCAACCTCGACCGTAGGAGATGAGATCTCCCCTGAGCGCCCATATCAATCTCGGCCATAGAAGATAAGATCTCTCCCGAGGGCTCGTATCAACCTCGGCTACAAGAGATGAGATCTCCCCCGAGCCGACCTCGACTATTGGAGGTAAGATCTCTCCCGAGCGTTCGTATCAACCTTGACTGCAGGAGATGAAATCTCCTTCGAGTGTCCGTATCAACCTCGACTGCAGGAGATGAGATCTCCCTAAGCCGACCTCGGCTGCGGGAGATATGATCCTCCGAGCTTCGACTTCAACGGGTGCGGAGCCTGAGAAAGAACTTCGATAGTCGCCTATTTTGGTACTCCCTTCATTCGAATTTCAAACTCAAAAGTGGAGGGACTATTATTGAAAATAAACCCCACTCCCATCGAAGTCTAGTCGGATGCTCAGTCGATAATGCAACTGATAGTTACAAGAAAGCTTCAGCGGACGAGCCTTAGCCGAGCTCCTTAGCGGCCGAGCCTATCCGAATTTCTTTAGCCGACTGAACTCCTCAGCAGTCGAACTTCTACGGGAGCCGAACTTCTTCCGGACTCCTCCAACAATCGGACTTCTACGGAAGCCGAACTCCTTCCGGACTCCCACGGGAGCTGAACTTCCACTAGACTCCTCCTTCAATCGGGCTTTTATGGAAGCCGAACTTCTTACATACCGTTCCTTCAGATGGATTCCTACAGACGATTCCACTACTAAATGGTTACAATTATCACGACAATAATGACTGCCATTTATCAAGTCAATCACAATCGGTATTTATCAGAATGGTTACGACAGTCATTAATCAAGACAATTACAATAAGCTCCATCAATAAAAAGGAACCCTTCAGATACGTTTGCTTTAAGCTCTCCTCTCATTCTCTAAATTCTGCCGAACTCCACACTGAGCACTCCATTTCTATTGGCTAGAGCTAACTTGACCGTCGGAAGATCCTACCGAAGTCACCCCCACCGACTCCAAATGAAACTTTATTTTGTAGATCACCGATGGTGATCTCGTCCTCTTCCACTCCAGCTCAATCCAGCGTCAACCAGATTCTGCACCAACAGTTATGATGAAGGCCTTGACCGGTGCAACTATCTTCTGTGGGAAGGAGGTAGAATCGTATAGTTGTTGTCTTATGTTGAATGGTCTCCAAGATCTTATACCTATGGACATGTTAGGATCTATTTGTTCTAGAGCGAATAAATAAAAAAAAAATCTATTATCCAAAAAAAAAAAAAATCCAAACTTGGAACACCTGTGGCAACTAGACTGTTAAAAGAATTTTGTTTCTCAGGGCATTGCGTGAAAGGATTCTCTACTCTTCTTTCAATCATTCTCTCAATTCCTCCATGGAAGCAGCAAACCAAACACAGAAACAAACCACGCGAGTCAGAGGAAAAAAAAAACAATAGTGTTTACATCACTTAATTGATCTTATTATGTTAATGCGTCCTTCTTTTTCCCGAAAGCTTTGTTTTAGAAATCTCTCCCTTGCATCCCTGTCCGTATCTCTGAGGCATCCACAGACACAAAAGCTCTTTTCAGAAATTGACGAGATAGATTATATAAATAGATCAAGGGAAGATTGCGAACTGTGATAACCCTAGAAACGCTATGGCTTTGGCGAACACCGTCACTACCTCGAGCCGTTTATACTTTTGTTTTTTCTTAACTTTGTTTCAGAATGCTAGATTTGCATTGCCTTCCTCAGGTATTTCCTTACTCAGACTTTCCATAAATAATCATAACAACTAGATTGTATAAATAGGATACAAGCCCGGAGGTGATTACCCCAGAATCGTCATCGCTGCCATGGAGAGCGCCGTCAACGAGGTGGAGGCAGGGTACAACGAGATTCTGGAGGCGCTGGCGAGAGTCTCCGAGGCCGAAAAGGGCTCGGACGGGGGCCGGACGGCCGCGAAGGACGCCGCTCTGCAGAACGCCATACGAGGCCGGGAGATCTTCCGCTCGAAGTGCGACAGGGTGGCGGAAACCCTGGAGGTGGCGAAACGGATGATCGGACCGGAAAGCGTCGTGGGGGGAGCAAACAATCGTATATATTATTGAGGTAACATCTATATTATGTCATATCAATCTGTTGCACTCACATTTAATATGATTCTAAAACAATGTTGGATTATACCAAAACGTCCAAACCTTGAGCAGAAGAATGGGCGATATATGATGTGGCATGATACGTGACATACAATTTTGAAAAATTGAAGGCATGCATTTAAAGCAAAGGAATGATTCAGCTTTTAACTAAAAAGGGTTTGTATGCATATTCTAAAATCCGTCTGCGAGCTAAATATGTTTTAAGAAAAGCATGAACACAAGCTACACTTAAAAATCAACGAACAGATTGGATATATAAATTACCACCTTCTGTTGTTTTGGTTTATCTGCAGAAAAATGCGTGTCCATGACATGTGAAACAGCAATCGCTGAAGATATGCATTCTTTGAAGTTAAGAACGTGTATGTGTGTGTATATATACATATACATATATGGGGGATCTAGTACCATTTATTATGGTAAAAAAAAAAATAATAAAATATAATTAAATACATGGACTAGATCAAGGTCTATCTTCAATGTAAATCTCACTATAAAAAAGAACAAGTACAAGAAAAAATTCTCACACTCTCAATTCTTATACACAAATTTCTTTCAACTAGAAGCTACCCTCAAAGATCTCAAGAATAACCTAAGAAGACCTCTCTATCTCTCATAGCTCTCTAGGATCTTTCATTGCCAACTATAGACCATCTGGCTGCCACCCTTCCAAGACCCAAGGGGTCTACCTCTTAAAAAAAGGCTCAGAATCCTCGTACAAACAACGTACCAACTACTTATGGGAGTCCTAACAGAACTCTGTGTCCCAGTACAAGTCCAAAACCTCCTTGACCATGTACACTGCCATCAGATCATGACCGAATGCTCTCTGAATTATCAGATCGTGCATAACTGTCCCCCATGAATAGACCATCGAAACACGTGTGGATTGCACTCCCATGCTCGTAGATTGTTGGTCTATGTGAGTCGCATGAAGGGGGCCTGCACGCACTCGCACTGGGGCGCATGCACCTGCGCGAGCCCCATTGGGCCACCCGCTCGCTTAGGTTGCACGCCTATGCAGGCGCTTGGGCCATGCGAGCGGCCAACCTGCGTGCGCAGGCACATGCTTGGGTTGGCCCACATGCTGGCCTGGGCCATGCGCTGCTGGGCTAGCCTGCCGGTCCTAGCCCATGCTTGCAGGCTTGCGCACCTGCGGGTTGGACTTGCAGGATTCCTGGTGCCTCAGTCTGCTCTATCTTGGGCTTTTCTAGTTTGGTCTTCAATGCTGTGGGCCAAATTTGAGACGTCAAATCAAATAATCTCCATCTTGACTCGATATTCGACCTTCACCTAACATTGAAAGCTTGTCTTTCACCTCCATGCCCTGAGGCATACGCCTGCTAATCATGCATGGGCAAACATCGGAGTCAAGCCAGACCATTCGATACCATCTCTGTCATATGCTGTGATTCGCATGATCTAAGACCTACTCGGGATTATCGCCTACGACAATAGAAATTTTACCTTGTGATATTGTCTGTCATCTTTTCAAGTCTCGCATCTCGTGCCCAATCTACTTGCTTCTAGAGCTCAACCTCATACTGGATTTTCACTGATTTCTGAAGCTCCACCTCGCACTGAGCTTCCTGCCAATAGATAATATCTTTCATACCTTCTTGAAGGATATCGCACATCTAGGAACATGCACATATAAATTAGAACATGTAGATTTTTAACTTTTAAAAATCATAAATATAGCAGAAAAATTTTTTGATCTAGATTAAATGCTTTAATTTATCTAACATGCATGAAGTAGATCTAATCTACATGCAACAGGATCGATCATATGCTTTTAAGATGCTGAAATTAAAATCAAATTTAAATAAAAAAAATCAAAAATCAGATCTTCATATCTTTGCGTAGGTTGAAGATCTCCACTATTGATGATCATGATAATCCAATGAAGTTCCTGCAGAGTCGCACACGTGTTTGGTCTATATGGATATTTACATGAAGCCTTCGATCCGATCAGAAGCTCCTAACTTCATTAGGGTGCTAGTTTTCTTGTAGAAATCATCTTCTTGATGGCTGATTTGAATCCTTCCAGGATCTCTCAGACTCTCTAGAGAAGAGAAGAAATATATAAGGAAGAAGAGGAAATGAGAACCCTTCTCTTATTTTTCTCCCTTCTTAAAACCCTAAGGCCCAAAATAGAACCCCCAAGAGGACCTCATGCCCAATAGCACATAAGAATAGAGCTGTCAACGGGTCGGGATCAGACCCGAGATCCATGGGTATTTATCCGATGGGTCCAGGTCTGGTATCAGTATTAGACCCATTTATCCGGATCCAGACCTGATAAACTATGATATAAATAGATAGGATCTGAATATTTAGTATTCAGACCCGATAGAGCCGAGACCCGAATCATATATATAATATAATATAATAATATTATACATAAATATTAAAAATATTTTAAATCATTAAATTAGAGATCCAATGGCCTAAATCTCTCAAGAAAAAATGCCTAATGAAATCCCTCTCTCCCTCTCTCAGTCTCCCTCTCTCCCTCTCTATCTCTCTCCCTACTCAGAAGAAGAGGCTGATGAAACAAACAAAAAAAATGCCATCACTCTATCTTCTCCTCCTCTTCCTCGCTGCCCTCTGCCCTTCTGTCGCCACTGCCACCGTCGTTGCCATCAAAGTAATGCTGGTGGAGCACCTCTCCCTCCTCGACCTCAAGGCGGTGATCGGCAACCCCATCGACTGGTACGTAGCTACCGACCACTACCACTCTTAGGCCGGCATCGCCTGCGATGCCGTTGCCGCATCATCTCCCTTGACATCTCCAACCTCAACCTCTCCGATCCCATCCCACCGGAGCTCTCTCTTTTCTCCGGCCTCTACTACCTCAATCTCTCTAATAATGTCTTCAATGGCACCTTCCCCTCCGAGCTCTCCCACCTCAAGAACCTCCGCATTCTCGATCTCTACAACAACAAAACCTCGCATTCTCGATCTCTACAACAACAAAACCTCACCGGCATCCTTCCCGTCATGGCTGTGCCCTCTCCCCTCTCTCCCTCTCTTCTCTCGACTCGACCGACGGCCATGCCTCCTTGACTCCATCGATGGCCATGCCCCCTCCCCTCTCTATTTCTTGACTCGATCGACAACCACGCCCCCTCCCCTCTCTCCTGAACTCCCTCTCCGATCGGACCAAATCTCGCTGTGCCCCCTCCCTTGGGATCCATCGAGATCTGTTGCTGCATTTTTTTCAGTTAAGCATCGGATCACAGAACTGGATCCGGATATCAGGATCCATAAAGATCAAAGCTGTATTCAAGGTAGATCGTCGGATATTTATCCATCTGGATTCGATACCAATTATTAAAATTGGATCGGGGGACTGGCATACCAAAAGCAAAATTTAAGTAGGGCCCTACCCCTATAATAAGGGCGATCAATGGATGAGTACAGCTTTCTACCTACACCAGGCATCAAGTTATATTTCAAGGCTAGACTCTCGGATATTCAGATCTAGATTCATACCAGGCGTTATTCCTACACCCAGGCATCAATCTAGTATTTCAAGGCTAGACCGTCGGATATTCAATCTAGATTCGTACCAATATTAAAATGGAGGGTACTGCTACCCGAAAGCAAAATTTTAAGTTCAAGGCTAGACTCGTCGATATTCAGATCTAGATCGATCCATTATTAAATGGATGGGGTGACCTGGATCCGAAGCAAAATTTTAAGAGGCCTCCTCCTATAATAAGGGTGAATCCAATGGATGAGTACCCAGGCTTTCATATCCTACACCCAGGCCATCAGAGTCACCTCACATTAGATCATTTGGTGTCCAAGTATTTAATCGAGCTCAGGTGTCCACCATGAGACTCGAACCTAAGTCACTTGGGTGGAAAGAAAGGCCCATTCCATTAGGCTACCACTGTAGTGGTAATTTCTTTTATGGTTAGTGAACAAAATGTAGTGGATAAGGATTAGGTTAGGTTTGACAAGATCAAACCTCAACTTGATAAGGAATCAAATTTTAAATCAAATGTTAAACCTTCCTTATCATGCTTTGGCATTGAGAAAGGGGCATTATCTGCCTTTTGCATGAGATATCTCACGCAAAAAATAAGAGGTGCGTGAAGAGTGGGGCGTGGATTTATGATGGGCACTAGGATGAGAGTCCTAATCAATTAGGACTCCTCTTGGTGCTTCAATTAAACTCAACCAAATCTGATTTGGTTACACCCAAAAAGAAAAGGAAACGTAATCTAATTAGGAATGCATTCCCCTCAATAAAATTCTAATTCAATTAGGAATTAATTAAACCCAAGTTCTGAATAAATCAGGAATTGGTCTTCCTTGCAATTGGATTATCTCATAACTCAATTAGGCCTGATCTAATCAAATCCAAATCAATCTCAATTGAATTTAATTCAATTAGACTTGATCCAAGCCCCATAGCTCAATCAAATTGAGCTAATTGGCAATCGAATTACTGATTAATCCTCTTATAATTTATTGACTCTTAGCGAATTAGATAATTGTTATAATTGTACTAAATTAATCATCAATCACATTGATGATTAGACCTAGTAATGATTTATAATTGCTAATCAACCATTTGATCAGACAAAGATCTCTTTTGTGTATGATCCCATATGTTCTATTTTATCTGGTAGTAAGATATACTATGATCATCATCACAATATTATCGAAACTTCTTTCGATGGATTGGAATGATTCTAACTCGATCTGTCTATCAAGGATCATCGATCATCAAAATAATGCTCGATGATCTCATAATCCACCAGCGATACCTAGCAGTATGTAGTGACAAGCCAGTAGAATAAAATATTGAACCTCTAGGTATAGTTACCATATAGTTTGGTTCTTTGTCGTGAGTCCCGACAAGATGTAGGTCAAAGGTTACTCGTCAAATCCATTCGTCCATTATATGTCAATTTCAATCAACTCGAATCTACGTGAAATCTTATGAAAATTTTTTTTCCATCATTCACCTACCATGGCCATGTATTTTAGGATTCAATTTCATGAACTACATAAAATCTCTTCCTATTTATCAGGATCGATAGATCCCATCTTAGTACACATCCTATTCCTACAATAAACCTATTATAGCCGACGTACACCATAAGATTTTGAATGGTTAGATAATCGAGTGTTGGTACAGTTAAACTATAGTAATCCCATTATGAACAGTCGAGGCACCATAGGTCAAAAAACTATCTACATAATTACGTACAATTTTGAGTAAGTCACTAATGAGTGGATAGCTATTTTAGTCACTTATCTTATTGGTCATGCTCAGTATCTTTGATCTCTATTAAATACCTATACTCTCACTTTAGTATCTTCACACTATCGATTCGAGACTTGTCTATCTATGAAGAAAAGCGATTTGTGCATCGATCTATCCAAATCAATCACCATTCTCATGATGATCCATCGATCAGGATCATTTAGGAATTAATCACTATTGATATGTATCTCAAATTCTCAATTCTTGAAAATATGTCATTATCCATTAATTTTTTGGATGATTCATGGATATAATTTAAACACAACATAAATAAAAAAATAATTAAAATTTTATTTATTTTAAAATTTTAATTATAAAATTATGCTTCTAATATGTATACATGTATCAATCAATCTGACTTATAGGACATACATCTAATACTTTTTTCCTTTATCATAATTCTACTGCCGCGCATGATCTTCAAGATTTCATTATCAACTCTCCAGCTATAGCTATTTGAATCCATTTTGCTCAATGAAATTAGATTTCTCCTAAAGCTAGGTATGTATTAGATCTCATTCAACTTCTTCACTATTCCATCATGACTCTGTAAGCTGACCATCCCACTGTCTTTGATCTCATAACTCGATCCATTTGGCAAGTAAATAGTGCTCTCACTGCTCTCTAGGGAGTCAATAATTTTTTTCTACAATATATATAATGCGAACAAGTAGAATCCAAAATCTACTAAAAGAAAGAAATAGATACCTCATCAGTCACCAGAAGGTATATCATCACTATCTTCTATACGCTACTTGCCATCGCCATAGTAGCCTTCATCCGATTCTGAGTTATGGCAATCTCTGACTTGATGCTCTAACTTATCACACCGATAACATCTAATCTTGCTATAGTCTCTCATCCTAGACTTGGATCATCCATCTTGCGATCTCCTATCCCTTCATCTTCTACCACCACCATCTTCAGTCACTATTAGAGCTGAGATGCTATCTAAACTTGAAGCTTAATTCTTCTGCCTGAGAACCTTATTTTGAATAAGTAGTACTACTACAAAAATGGTCTATGACAGTGCATACTATGGCAGCGATTTTTAAAACCGCTGCTATAGTTCCTACGGTAGATTTTCATTAACCGCTGCTATAGGTCGGACCTTAGTAGCGATTTTTGTAACCACTGCTATAGGTCCGATATATAGCAGTGGTTAACAAAAACTACTATCGTAGGTCAGACCTATAGCAGCGGTTATAAAAAACTGCTACCATAGGTCGACCTATAGCAGCAGTTCATTGTAACCACTGCTATAGGTCGGATGTATAGCAGCGATTAGTAAAACCACAGTCATAAGTTAGATGTATAGTAGTGGTTAGTAGAAACTACTGCTATAAGCTTATTTATGACAGCGGTTAATTATAACCACTGTCATATATATATATATATTTTTAAATATTATATAATTTTAAAATTTAAAGTCCATCTTTATCGTTCATTATCTAAATAATTATCATTAGAGTATCATCATAAAAGATTACCTCAATCCGATAGCCCTAGCATCATCGATCAGAAAAATTTAATTTTGATGATCATGAATGACAATACGATGATCTGATAGATGGAGATCTCCAATGGATCCAAAAATCTGTAATGATGATCTCAATGATATTTGTAGCATACTATCAAAGTGTTACTTCAATCGGATATCATTATCTTAGTCAATTTAGTATAGATTAGTTTCGATCGTTAAAAGATAAATGAGTGATTAAAGGACCAAATGGTGTCCGATTATGAGATAATTTTTTTTATAAATGATATTGGCTACTATTTTAATCATTTTTTATGATGGTGATTATAAAATTTAACTCGTGAGATGAAGAACGATATAAAACTATACGTCTTTTGATAACCATTCTGAAACTTCATTGATTGTTATGCTCGTGCTTTTGTAATATCTACTTAACATGAATAGTTTATACGAAAATGATTTAAATTTTACTATCATCGCTGTCTAAAATATTTAAAATTATAATAAAGATCATTTAACTAAAAAATTATCTCATAATCGAACGTCGTTTAACCTTTTGATCGCTTGTTTCTAATTTAACGATCGAAATTATTTCATACTAAATTGACCATGATAATAATATCTGATTGAAGTAAAACTTTGCTAGTATACTATAAACATCATCGAGATTATCGTTGTAGGTTTTTAGATCCATTGAAGATCTCCATCTATCAGATGCATCGACGTTCATGATCGTCAAAATCAAATTTTTTTGATCGATAAAGCTAGGGCCATCGGATCAAGGTGATCTTTTGCGACGATACTCTAATGATAATTATTTAGATAATGAATGATAAAGATGAGTCTTAAATTTTAAAATTATATAATATTTAAAAAAAATAAAAAAAAAATTATTTTTAATCTATGGCAGCGATTATCAAAAATTGCTGCTATGAATTTACAGTAGCGATTCTAATTTTAAAATTATATAATATTTAAAAAAAATTTTAAAAAAATTATTTTTAATCTATGGCAGTGGTTTTGGATAACCATTGTTATAGATTTATGGCAGCGGTTCGATAACCACTGTCGTAAGTTAGATTAAAAATTTTTAAATTTTTTCTGCTTTCCTTTCGTGCATGCTCGATCTCTATTTCTGTCTCTCCCCCTCCTCTCCATCGTCGGTGAGACTTCTTCCCCCCCGATCAGCGCCACCCCTCCTTCCTCTGCGATTGGCGCCGCCCCTCCTTGCCCCTCCCCCTCTGGCCCCCATCTCTGGCCGCCCCTTCCCGTCATCCCCCCCTACCCGCCCCGACCCTCCTCCCGGCCCTCGTTCCCCCATCTCGGCTGCTCCCCCGCACCCCCCACTTCCCCCCCGACCCCTCCCGCCACCCCACCCACACGCTCTCCCTCCCGATCGCGCCCTCGTTTATGCCTCTTCGGCCTTTCATCACTGTGCCCCCTCCTTCTGGCCCCCATCACCGGCCACCCTTCTCTCTCTATCTTTCCTCCTTCTTCTCTTCTCGATCTTCACTATTTTATTTTGTTTCGATTTTACCTTAGTACGTCGTTCCTCTGAGAGTCGCGCGGGACCTCAAAGTTTTCGATGGATCACTTCTATAGCCATAGGTATAATTTTTTAATTTAGTGTGTCATTATAATCAATATATTAAAATTTATAAATATTTATAATAATATTATAAATATTTATTAATATTTAATATTGCATGCCTAGTTTTTGGATCTCCATGTTGTGCCTTGGGCTATACATCCTGTTGTGCTATGGACTAGATCTGCAATATTAGGCTTGGAGTGAAATCTGGTATTCAGAGGTTGAACTATTTTATTACTGATTACCAGATCCAAATTCGAATATCTGATGGTCTATATTTGAAATACCAGACCGGACCTAAGGGATCCCGACTCGATTTCGGGATCGAACTAAGAAATGAGAGACTAAGAGATAAGATCGACAGTTGAGAGAGGGGCGTCACTCACCGCAAGGACAAGATCGAATGGAGGGAGGAGGGAGGGGTCCGACTCGCGCCATCGCTGGAAGGGAATCGAGAGAGGAGAGAGGAAGGAGGGAGCCACTCCCGCCATCATTAGGGGAGGGGGGTTCCGCTTGCTGCCATCATTAGGAGAGAGTGGGTCTGGCCTCATCGTGAGGGTGATCGAGAGGAGGTGGGAATCGGAGGAGAGGGGAGAGGGGGTCCGGCTTGCTAGTACACGGGGGGGGATGAGGTCAGCCTTGCGCAGAAGATCAAGAGAGAGAGAGGGAGGATGGGATCCGACCTCGCAGTGAGGGAGAGAGGAAGATCGAGAGATGAAAAAGTTAGGAGGAAGGGGTTCGGCCTCGCCGCCATCATCGATGAGAGAGATCGAGAGAGAAAGAGAGGAAGTGATCGAGGGGATGGCACACAACCGAGCCAGCTCGGATACGCAGCCAAGTCGGCTCGAATACGCAGTCGAGCTGGCTCAGATCGTGATCGAGCCGACTGAGGGAGGACCCAAGCCAGATGTCTCAAACACGGAGTCGACTGTCTCAGGCATGGAGTCGGCTCGACTTCTGAGCGAATAGAATTTGATATGTCTCTCTAAGGTTCCAACTTTAAGCCCTCAAGTACCACTATCATCTACTTTGTTCTTCTTTCAGATTTTTGAATTAACACCAAGGTTCGTACAAGAAATCAGATCTACGACTGTTGCTCATTCTTAATTATTTATGAATGTAATTCATATTGTAGAATTTATTGTATAACATTTTTTGGATGTTTATATCATGTTGCTTTTATTTATTGCATTGCATAACAATAGATCCGTCAATTGATTAGTGTACATAATCTCTGACATCCGTACAATTATATGTAATTATACGGATTAGAGAATTATGTACAATGATCAATTGATTGTCCAATATGGATAGTTTAAAAATTATAGATAATTTTATAGATAATTATAATAATCAAACGATATACTAAGAATTTCAAATCAAACGGAGGGGAGGCCAGTAGGAAAGACCGCATGAAAGATGCATTTCTTTTTTGGAGTGCTTGTAAGGCGGTCAGACATCATTCCTGTAGAGCCCAGAGACTGGCGTTTGATGGATGCTGCCATAAGGGATCGGGTATGGAAGGAGATATAGGTAAATATGCACATCTTAGTTATATTTATGCATTTTATATATTTACACTATATATGTTTGATTAGAATAATTTTGTAACTGATTTTTGATAACTTTATGTAGAGGAAGTATGACTTTTTCGATCATGAGAGGGCTTGAGATGCCATACTGAGGAAGATCGAAGAGTTGTATCGGGGTTATAAGGTCAAGCTCCATAGAGGATGGCTTGAGCACCGACGAGATACTCCAAAGAAACTTATTTTCTAGATACAGGACTGTCCTCTGAGTCAGTGAAAAAGGATGGTTAGACACTAGAGGAGCTAGGAGTTTGAGATAAAATTTTTAACTTTTGAACTTTTCAATATGCTTAAAGTTTTATTTAAATATTTTTTAAATATTTATTATTTATTTAAATACTTGTTAGGCTACCTTTCATCAGAATCGAAAGAACCGTGCAGTCCAGGAATATACGTACACTCTAAGCCACGAGTCTATGGTCAGTCGTATGCATAGAGAGATAATTAATTCTAAATTTTACTAGATAAATTAAATTCATATTTTTATCATCTTTCTGATAAATTTATTCTTTGTTATAACTGATGAGAGATGGAATAATGCCCAGCCGTAGCGAGATCTTTCAATCCAGTCGCATGGATAAAATAGACAGGCTGATGAACGCCGCAATCGGACGTATTTTTGTAAGTATTAAATATATTAGTATATATGATTAGTTTTATAGAATTTCTTATAATATTTTATTTTAATTTATAATTACAGAATTAGTTAGATACGCTCGCGAGCGAGGGCCTGTTAGATATATATGCCTTAGAAGCTAGAATTGGCTGATACTTGTAATACACTTCTAGGGGCAAAATTATAATTTTGACTAATATCAATAAAATGGATTATTTTCTATCACATATGTGTATTTAGTATCTGTGATACATCCTTTGAGTTAACGGTAATGATAATTCATATTTTCAAAAAGTTAAAAATTTAAGACATGAATAATCATTGTCAACTCATAAAATGCTTCCGACCATAGGATCATCACGAGGATGATGATTGATCTGAAAGGTTGGTATACAATCGCTTCTCTTTAGTAGATGAGTCTTGAGTCTACGATGTGGAGACACCGGAGCGAGAGTACAGATACTCGTTAGAGAACGAGGACACTGAGCATGACCACATCGAGTAGTCATTAGGAAGTCTACCTTCTCGTCGATGACTGACTCGATGCTGCAGTGGTATGTCTGATTCTTTGATCTGAGGTACATCGACAGTTCACCTTGAGGGTGTTATAGTTTGACTACACCATTACTCAATCTCCTAGTCATATGGAATCCTGAGGTGTATGTTAGCTATAGCATGTTCATTATAGAAACTGGATTGCATCAAGATGGAATCTATCTACCTCGGTGGTAGAGGAGCAGCCCTATGATAATCATGAGAATCAAGTCCAGAAGTCCATGGCCATGGCAAAGTGAAATAATAGAAAGAGTTTCTATTTAGATTTTCACATCAGACTCGAATCGAATGGTTACATCATATGATAGAGACTAGGGTTTGACGAGTTCACCTTAACCTAATATCTGATCGGGGCTCAGAGTAGAAAACTTAATCACACAAGTAGCTGCACCAAGAGATTCGTATTCAGCTCTAATGGATTGCCACCATATACTGCTAGGTGTCACTGGTGGATTTTGGGAGCAATTAGAATGATTTAAATGATCGATCATTCTAGTTATTCGAATCAAAAGAGTTTTGATCCATCGAAAGGAGTTTCGATGATGTCGATGATAGAGATCATGACATATTCTATTATCATACAGAACTGAACCTAACTGGATCACACAAATAAGAATTTGAATCTGGTGATCATCAATTGAATTGATCTAGTTCAATTGATCGAATGAGATTCAATTAGGTTCAAGAAAATTGTGCTAGCACTCGATTGAACCTAACGTTCTTCTTTTGCTATCACAAATAAGTTATCCTGACTGAGCCAAAGAAGTTTGTGCTCAATCAGAGGCCTTCATATGGTCTGACTGAAGGTTGTCCAAGTCAAAAAATATTGTCTTATTTTGTAAGATATTACCTGCCATTTTTGGTCACCTGCCATTTCTTGTTCTTTGACTTTGGTCAAAAGTCTACCTTTGACTGATCAAATGTTGACCATTGATACTTTGACTTCTGTCCATGTATCACGCACCTATTGAAGAGCTTGTGGGGGCCTGTCCTCATACCAGAACCTGGCAAGGAAGAGGGCGCATGCCACCCTTGGCGTGTGCCCAAGCTGGAGGTGCCCAGGAGTCCTTGTTGGATAGGGACTCCACCTCCTTTTTGGATTCTAATTAGAATTCTCCTAAGAACCAACTTTGACTAGTCTTAGGCACCCTCTAAGGAAAAATCCAGGGGACTCTATTTCCATCAATCAGATTTAGATATAATTTCATAAAGAGTTATGATTGATTGGAAAGAAGAGGAGTTGGATCACAGTTAGTCTATAAATAAGACCCTGCGCCCAACTCAAAGAGGAATCTGAATTAATTAAGATCTTCACACCCCAAGACCTTTTCTCCTCTCCTCCTCCATGTCAAAGCATCTTCTCCCTCTCCTCTCCACATCCAAAAGGGTTTTGGACCTTAGTTGATGCAATCTAGATAAGAGAAAAGCGAGTGAAAGCCAGAAGGCTGCGCTGCTGCAAAGGACGACTGCTGATCTTCAAAAGAAGTTTTGAAGATCCTCCAGATTAGATTCAGATCTGATTTCTGAAGACGTGATAGAGAAGAAGAGGATCTCCAAATCCAGTCTGAGTGGATATCGGTAGAGGCCAGACACTTGCATAGCTAGATCTAGAACCTTCCGTTGCTTACAGGATCATCAACGGGTAATAAGATTACCCACTTTAAGGTAAATTAAATCTGATTTAATTTATCTAATTTTATTTTAATTTTTAAAATAATAATAATCAGATCTAAAATATTTTAGATCTGATCTAGATCAAAGAAAATTTTTTTTAAAATATATCTCTTGATTTGATCAGATCTGAATGAATCTGATCCGGGAAATTAGGATTTCCCTTCAACTGGTATCAGAGCCAAGGTTCTAAAAGTATTTAGATCTGATTTTAAATTTATTTTAATAAAAAAATAAGTAATTTTAGATGTCACATGAGATGTGATCAGATCTGAAATAAGAAAAAATTAAAATTAAATGATTTGGATCTAAGGTTAGAAAATATGCTAGTTCTAAAATAGAATAGTTATATAGAATAGTCTTACATATTTTTGATTTAATCTGATTAAATCATATTTTAGATTAATTTATTTACTATTTTTTGATATTATAATGGTTATAATAATATCTAAAAAATAGCAAATAAAAATTATTTAATTTTAAATATTATATGAGATATGATAGATGCATGTCTAGACTAGTTGTAGAATAGTTCTACATAATTGTCTAGATTAGAATTTATTTTGCTTAGATCAATTTAAATCTAATTTTTTAGATTATTATGAGATAATTTAGATCTGAAAATATGCATGATTCGATACATGAGATGTATGCAAAATATGCCATGATTAGATCTAATTTGTATATAAGATATATGATATAGATCTAAAACTGTTTTGTAGTATTGCATGTTCCTGATTAAGGCGTTCCTCTTGGCCATCCGATCATAAGAACGAAGAAAAATTTAAAGGCCCTCTCTTCCCATTCGATGGGGTGTTCTTATGACGTATAGGGGTGCTGCGTGTTTGTCCTTAATCAGAAACCTAAAACTTACTTTCTGCAAAATCCTAGATCTTGAAACCCTAGGATTTATTGTGCATATTTTATTTATGAATCCTACTTAATTAAAAATTAAGATTATGGAATATCAATTAGGTCTAAAATTGAGAATTTTAGATCTAAGATATAAAATTCGGGCTTCGGTAGCTCAATTGGGTCTAAGCGGTTGATCAAACCAAATCAAGAGTTGGTTAGATGGGATCAATAATGCTTAAATTGACCAGCCTAATAGGATTAAGTCTGGGTCAAGATCGAGTCACGATCAAGTAAGACCTAATTAGGCTCAGAGGTTAGAGTCTAGATTGTAGGCTAACCCAATTAGTTCTGACTCAACAATTTGGTATCTAAGGTAAGTTTGGCACATACGACCAACTGATTTTTAATTGGAAGCTACTCGACCTGAATGCGTTCTTGTATGAGTTAATGGCATATTCCTTTCATCGGTCTCACTTACCTGACCATATCTGTTGACATAGTTCTGATCTGAGGTGGTCAATAATCCGAGCTAACCCATGCCACTAGGTTATGTCATAATTTATGACTATGACAGTCTAGTTTAATGAGACCTGATATTAATTCTTCCTAAGAAAAGATTAAGTCTGAGATCTTCCACCATGTTGATGTGCGGGCCCTTCTCGAGGTTGATTATTCTCGACTGGATACAGTGGCTCAATTGCACCGAAAAGATGCAACCATGTCTATTAGGCAGTATGCTAGGGCTGGAAGAGATTGGGCTCAATATTCTGAAACGGTGGAGACTCAATTAGGAACCAAGTCTATGCAAATGGTGGGTCTAACTTACTAAGAAATGGATCAATATTCTGGATACGGTGAGATTCAATTGATTCGAGATCAAGTTTAGGTGCACCATGATTAGAGAATCATTGAACAAGAGTTATTCATATTGCTAACCATCCACAATAACTATTAGGTGAGGTGATGAGTCAGTTGGTGAGACACACCTCCATTAGAAATCATTAATCATGAAGATTTTCGTATCTCTACAGAGGGAGTGTAGAGATCCGAGAAAATAGTAGGAGCTGATTTGTTTAAAAATAAAATTTCTAAATAAATTGGTCAAGTTATAATTACAGTATCTAACTAGAATCTTTGACTCTCTATAGAAAAATATCTGCATCCAATCCAGTAGCACGTATACTGGACACACACAGACTGATCGAATCCAATTATAAAGATTGGCTCAGAAACTACAAAATTATTTTGGGTTTCAAGAAGTTAACCCATGTTTTGGATCAGGACCCTCCCACCTTACCAGCACATCCATCTATTGAATAGAGAGCATCTCTGGAGAAATGGATAGACAAAGATAATAAGGCCAGATATTACATATTGGGCTCGATGTCTGATGAGCTCCAGCGCCAATATGAAGATATCGAGACTGCTCGCCAAATGTTGGCTCACCTATAGGAGATGTTTGGTGAACAGAGTCATGCAACCAAATATCAAGTCATGAAATGACTTTTTAAGGCTAAGATGCGTGATAGGCAATCAGTCCAAGATCACTGTCTGACAATGATCAAGGACATGGAAGAGCTTGAGAAGCTCGATGTGAAGTTGGACTTGGATCTGCAGAACGATGTTATTCTGCAATCCTTGACTGATGCATATGGGCAATTCATCATGAATTACCACATGCATAAACTTTAAAATTTTTTGATCGAATTAATGAATATGCTGGTTACCGCCGAGCTTTCTATGAAAGATTCTAAAGGCTAAGTTCTTGCTTTGGAATGGACTTCTTCCAAAATAATGTCTTATGGAAAAGAAAAGAAGTTACAAAAAAACAGAAGATGGAAGAACAAAGAGAAGAAGAGCAGAGCCGAAGAAAGGCCGATGTCAAAGAAAAATATTTTCATTACAAAGCGATGGCTTGGAAGCGGAATGCCTATTACCTGGCCACCCTGGAAGAACAAGAAGGAAGGTCCTTCTGGAGTATGCTCGTTATTGAGTCTAATCTTACGTTCTTTCTCAGTCTTGGCTTTGACTTTGGTTCTAGTGCTCATCTGTGCACTTTCATCAGGGTCTTGAGGATAACAGGAGGTGAGATGGAACATTGATCCTATACGTCGGTAATGGAGCAAGAGTTTTGCAGTAGCCGTGGAAACATACCCTCTTCGATTACCATCTGGTTTAGACTTAGTTTTAAAAGACTGTTATTATGTGCCCTGCAGCTAGCAGGAATTTGATTTCTGTTTCATGCTTAGCACTAGAAGGCTATGTGATTACCTTTTAAGGACATTGTAATATTCTTGTGAAAGAAATAATTACAAATTATTTTCTTATTAAGTATCTTTATCAGTACATATTGATGTACTGTTCTAACTATCGAGCCAAATATGAATGCCAAATACCTAGGGATAGTCCAACGACAGATATCTATGGCACATAGATTAGGTACTATAGCAGAAGATAGGATCAACAAATCGAAGAAATTGGGCTATTAAGTCCATTGACTTTCGAGTCATATCCAAACTTGTGAATCTTGTCTTCAAGGCAAAATAACTAACTTTCTTTTGTTGGACATGGGGAAAGGGCCACAGATCTCCTTGCCCTAAGTACATACTGAGTGTGTGCGGCCCATTTAATGTACCGACTAGAGGCAATTTTATCTACTTTCATTACCTTTATCGATGATCTGTCTGGTATGGGTATGTGTATCTTTGAGACACAAGTCGAAGCTTTTGAAAAGTTCAAGAGATTCAGACAAGAAGTAGAAATAAACTAAAAAAAACTTCATTAAGGTTCTTCGATCAGATCGAGGTAGAATACCTTAGCCGAAATTTTAGACAATCGAAGAAATGATAGTTCTCTCAATGGACTCCACTAGGAACACCTAACTCAACAAATTTCAGAACGGAGAAATCGAACCCATTGATATGGTTCGATCCATGATGAGCTTCACAGACCTTTCTGATTTTTTTTGGGGACATTATTATACTTAATTTATCTTACTGAATAGGGTTCCCTCTAAAACCATTCCTACCACACGTATGAGATATTGGCATGGTAAGAAACAAGTCTGAGTCATCTCAGATTTTGGATTGTCTGGCTCAGTCAAAGACAACAAGCGGATAAGTTAGAGTTTAGGTCCTTCAGAGCTTGATTATAGGAATATCCTAAAAAGTCATTAGGATATTATTCTTATTCAGAAACCACAATGTGATTTGTGAGTCGATAATGCCATCTTTCTTGAAAAATAGTTTATTCAAATAGCAGCATTGGAAAGCGATCAAGCTTGATGAGAAGTCTCACAAGTACAACGAGCTAAGGACCAATTGGAACCAAAATCAGGTTGAGCCAATAAGAACACTACCTCCTCCATCTCGTAGATCAGAAAGATGTCCTCTCCTTGAAAGATACTTAGGTATTATTTCAGAGAAAGTAGAAAAATGTTCCTCGTAGTAATGGTGCTTTTAGTGATGATCCAAATCTACACGATGGGCGATATCAGATATCGACTCTGAGAAATGGCTAGAGACAATTAGTCAGAAATTTATCCGATGCACTCAAAACAAGTCTGAACTTTGGTAGATCCACAGAAGGATATGTACTATTGGGTGTAATGGATCTTCAAGAGAAAGATTGTGCAGATGGGATGTGAGACATTCAAGGCTAGACTAGTGGCAAAAGTATGAGTAACACGAAGGCATGACTATCAGGATATCTTTTCCAGTGGTATGCTAAAATCCATCCGCACATTACTTACCATTGCAGTCTATTTCGATTATGAAAATATGGCAAATGGACGTGAAATTGGCATTCTTGAATGGATATCTTGAGAAAGATATTATTATGGACAGCGCTAGGTTTACAATCCAGTGATATGATCATAAGTTTGCAACCGAAAGGTCCATTATGATGACTTAAGCAAGCATCTCGGAGCTGGAACACTCGTTTCAATGATGTGATCAAAATGTTTGGTTCATCAAAAATGAAGAGAACTGTGTGTTTTCAAAAGCAGTGGAGCGTGTTATATCTTCCTCATATTGTCGTGGATGACATCTCCTTATTGAAATGATATTTCCATGATGACAATAGTCCAAATTAAGGTTGCCAAGAATGCTCTATGAAAGACACTAGGAAAGCATCCTTTATTCTATAGAATTAAGGTCTATAAGAGATAGACCGAATAGGATCTAGGACTTGCACAGAAGATTACAAGAGAAAATACTAAGAGGTTAGTGGAAAAACTCTAAGAGGGGATTAATACCTTCAGACATAGGTATTATCTTTTCAAGAAGATTGCCCTAGCAACACCTGAGGAAATAGAACGATGAGCAAGATCCTATGCTATCTCAATAGGAAGCCTCTATGTATGCCATGCTATGTACACGACGCTGATATAGCCATAGCTGTGAGTGTCACAAGCAGATTATCAGTTAATCCAGCGTGAAGAATATGGACTTCTGTGAAATGTATCTAGTAATTAAGAGAACTAAGGTATGATGTTGGTCTTTGGTAACGAAAACTCCAAGTCCAGGGATACACAGACTCGTTTTATGTCCATATAGATTATCAAAAGTCGACATCTGGAGCTGTTTGTGTGCAATGATGGTGCTGTTTAGTTGGAAGAGTTCAAGCAAACGGTGGTAGCAGATTCCACTATGGAAGCAGAAGATATCGCTGCATCAGAAGAATGTGAAGGAAAGGCATTATGTACAGAAGTTTGTGCAGAAATTGGGTAATGCATCAGATCAGATACCATTCTCTATACTGTCGAACAACAATAGACGCTAGCCTTGTAAGGACAAGTTTCACCAAAAATTCAAACATATTGAGCAGCGATACCACCTCATCCGACAATTACCACAGAAGGGATTAATTCGAGGTCAAGAGAGTCAATCCAAATAAAATATGGCAGATCCACTTTCAAAGCCATTGGGCAGTAAAAAGATCGAACCACCACTTGAGAATGGGACTTAGATTGTAGCCAATTGCTTTAACGATAGTAGGATCTGTCTGAATATATGTGCACCTAGAAGTTATAGATTGATGACACTTGTAATACATTAGGGCAAAATATAATTCTGACTTAATATCAATAAAATGGTTTTTCTTATCACATATGTGTATTTATGTCTGTGATACATCTTTGAGTAACGTAATTGATAATATAATTTTCAAACAGTTCAAAAATTAAATATAGATAATCATTTTAACTCATTAAAATATCTCGATCATAGGTATCATCATGAGAATATGATTGATCCAGAGTTGGTGTACAAACGCTTCTCTTTAGTAGGATGATTTGAGTCTAATGTGTGGAGATACCAAGTGAGAAAGTTTAAAACAGATACCTGTTAGAGAATGAGGTGCACTGACGGTGACACACCTCGAGTAGTCATTAAAAAGTCTAACCTTCTCGTCCGATGATGACTCGGAGCGTAAGTGGGTGTCTGGTTACTTTGAGCCTAAGATGCATTGATAGTTCATCTGGGTGTTATAGTTTGATCTAGACCATTACTGCTGTCTCCAGCCAGACTTGGAACTAGTTATTTGGGCTATAGATATTCATTGTAGGAACTGTTGCATCAAAGATGAATCTATCTCTCCGGTAGGGTAGAGAAGAAGCCCTATGATATCAGAGAATCAGTCAAAGTACATGGTCATGGTAATGTGAATAATATAGAGAAGATTTCTCTTTAGATTTTTCACATCGAACTAATAATCGAATGGTATACACTCATATGATAGAGGATAGGGTTTGCCAGTTCACTTGAACCTAATCTGCGATCAGCTTACAGATAGAAATCTTAATCATACAAGTAGACGCACTCAAGAGATTTCTTCATGCAGCTCTGATGGTTGCACTATAAATGCTAGTGCATAGTGGTTTGGAAGTTAATTAGATGAATTAGATGATCGATCATTCTAGCTTTCGAATCAGAAGAGTTTAATCCATCGAACAGGTTTCGATGATGTCGATGATAGAGCATATGACTATCCACATTTACAAATACGAACTAAACCTAATGGATCCACAACAAGGTTTGATCGTGATCATATTTGAACTAATCTGTTCAACTCGATCTGAATGAATTCAATTAGGTGTCAAAAAATCGCTAGCACTCGAGTGAACCTAATTCTCTTTTTGCTTCCAAATAAGTTGTCCTGACA